>ML677362.1:3136487-3510704 GCA_007922305.1 Dermatemys mawii | reverse complement strand
ACTGAGGTACAATCGTATTTGCTCCAACCCCTCAGACAGAGACCAACACCTACAAGATCTTCACCAAACTTTCTCAAAACTACAATACCCACACAAGGAATTAAGGACACAGATAAACAGAGCCAGACGTGTACCCAGAAGCCTGCTGCTGCAAGACAAGCCCAAGAAAGAAAACAACAGAGCACCACTGGTCATCACCTACAGTCCTCAGTTAAAACCTCTCCAACGCATCATCAGTGATCTACAACCCATCCTGGAAAACAATCCCTCTCTTTCACAGGCCTTGGGAGGCAGGCCAGTCCTGGCCCACAGATAACCCGCCAACCTCAAGCATATTCTCACTAGCAACAGCACACCGTGCTATAACTCCTCTAACTCAGGAACCAATCCATGCAACAAACCTCGATGCCAACTCTGCCCACATATCTACACCAGCAATACCATCACAGGACCTAACCAGATCAGCCATACCATCACTGGTTCATTCACCTGCTCATCTACCAATGTAATATATGCCATTATGTGCCAGCAATGCCCCTCTGCTATGTACATCGCTCAAACTAGACAGTCCCTACGAAAAAAGATAAATGGACACAAATCAGATATCAGGAATGGCAATATACAAAAACTTGTAGGAGAACACTTCAATCTCCCTGCACACACCATGAAAGACTTAAAGGTCAGCATTTTGCAGCAAAAAAACTTTCAGACCAGACTGCAAAGAGAAACTGCAGAGTTGCAATTCATTTGCAAATTTGACACAATCAATTTGGGACTGAATAGAGATTTTGAATGGCTAGCTAACTACAAGAGCAGTTTCTCTTCTCTCACTGTTCACACCTCCAATTCAGCTGCTAGAGGAATACCTCACCCTCCCTGATTAGAGATAACAGCTGCTTTAGCCTCATTGGACCCACCCTGTTATCTTTAACCTGGTTCTTGCCTACCTATTTATACCTGCCCCTGGATACTTCCACTGCATGCATCCGACGAAGTGGGTATTAGCCCACGAAAGCTTATGCTCTGATACTTAGTTAGTCTTTAAGGTGCCACAGGACTCTTTGTCACTTTTGCAATTCCAGAGTAACACGACTACCCCTCTGATTCTTGAGAATTTCCCATATAGCAAATTCATATTTCTGACCATCTCTAGAAATTAGCTATGCCAGTTCCCAGCTGAGTGTTGAGCTGTTCATTGAGCTCTGAGTATGTATGAATACTGAGTGTTCCCCTTGTGTTCAAAGGAGCCTGAATATTTTTGTGGAGAGTGCTGCAGAAAAGATGGTATTTTCACCTTTTGGTAAAACTTCTACTAATACATCTACATTTGTGTAATTGAAGTAACCACGAGACTTAATAAAGGAATGAAGAACTGGGAGAGGTCCTTATCCACCAGTACTTTCCATTGCCTTTTTGTCCTTTTTCTTTGAGACTCTTCGGAAGATATGTTTTATAATAATAATAAAAAGGGAACTGTATATAACAACCCAACAATAACCTGTAGTCTTAATTATAACCCATTCCTCAAGCAAGGTGGGGAACATAGATTCATAGATTTTAAAGGCAGATGGTGCTATTATGATTATCTTCTGCATAATGCAGAGTGATGTGCCTCACCCAGAGAAGTCACTGTATAGTAACAGACCCATACTCCATCTGTTCTGGTAATCTGTCTCCAACAGTGACCAATGCATGAAGTAAAATAGTGCTGGCTAGAAAATGGGGTACAATTTTTCACAGGATACAATTTCGGGGGAAAATTTCACAGAAATTCTTCCTATGTTTTTGTGTCAGTTTTTGGAATATTGACATTTTATCATTGTCCAATGTTGACATTTTTGAAGTAGCTCTGTGGCTGGTCAAAAGATGGAATGAAATGTTGACCTAATACAGGCGTGGGCAAACCTTTTGGCCTGAGGGCCATATCGGGGAATAGAAATTGTACCGCGGGCCATAAATGCTCAAAAAATTGGAGTTGGGGTGTGGGAGGGAGTGAGGGCTCTGGTTGGGGTGCGGGCTCTTGGGTGGGACTGGGGATGAGGAGTTTGGGGTGCAGGAGGGTGCTCTGGACTGGGACCGAGGAGGATCAGGGTGTGGCAGGGGTGCATGAAAGGGTGCAGATTCTGGCTGGTGGTTCAGACTCTGGGGCGGGGCTGGGAATGAGAGATTTGGGGTGTAGGAGGGTGCTCAGTGCTGGGATTGAGGGGTTTGGAGAGTGTGTGTGTGGGGGAAATCAGGGCTGGGTTAGGGGGTTGGGGCATGAGGAGAGGCTCAGGGTGTAGGCTCTGAGTGGCACTTACCTCAAGCGGCTCCCAGAAGCAGTGGTATGTTCCTTCTCCAGCTCCTAAGTTTGGAGTGGCCCCTGACTCTTGGAGCGGGGCCATGGTGTGGCTTCTGGGAGCCGCATGTTTTGTGGCCCCCAATCCGGTGCCCTGGCTGGAGCACCGGAGTGAGGATGAGCCGCGTGGTGCAGCCCCGACCCATCTTCCCAGCGGGAGCTCGCAGGCCGGCTTAAAATGGCTTGCAGGCAGGATATGGCCCGCAGGCCACAGTTTGCACACCTCTGACCTAATAGAATGGAATAAATACATGTGCCCATCTGATCTTCTTTGTGCTATTCATCATTATATACCTCTGTGCTATCTCCCCAAACGTCTATCATGGACAGCAGGCATTGACTGTATCATTTACTTGCCTATATATTTCATTAAAGTGCTCTGACTCAGAGGGGAAACTCAGCTATGAGGTTAGTTTTATTAATCCAGCTCTGTGGACGACAGACGGTATTTTATATAGCAGCTCACTAAACTTTCTGCACACAAAGCTTTCCTTGGGCTGTTCCTGCTTACCTCTTTGTCTCTTGCTCTCTGTCTTCCTATTGGAGAATCATCCTGCATGGTATTGAACCATCAGCTATTAAGGCAGACAAAAATAAAATTAAAAGAGATTCTCTCTACTGATGACAAATGTAGTGTTAGACCTCATCATGGACATTCAAGTCCAATCAGTGAAAAGCTCTATCAGTTAAAAGAAGGCAAACAGAAAGATAGGTTGTACAAGCAGAGGAGCAGAATACAAAACACAGAGCCAGTCCTAACAGAACTGAGGTCTATGCACCTTTTGTCAAAAGAGAAGAGGTTCCTTGACTGTATAAAGCAATAGTCATGTCTCTGTGTGACTGGGTGTATATGCCCCATCCACAGGTTGATAAGGTAGGGGTTAATACTCTCAATTTAAGTAGAAGAAGAGCCACAGCTGTGTATCCTGAGTGCAGAAAATCAGGACTGGGCCAGGTGGGGACTTGAGTAGCCTCCCTACCCTTTATAAGAGTTCTGAGCAGATGGGCTGAGTTTGCCGTGGTGATTCAGGAAGGAATGAGCTAAAGGCTATACTGGAGAAGCTTATCTGGGATGATTTATGCTTTATAACATTTTGTTGTAAGCTCTGTCTCTGCGTTTGGCCTGTAAAGGGTCTAATGTCAGTCTACCATAGGTGTACTAGTTCCTGTCCTGTTCTGACTGGCCTGTCACATCCCTTGCTAAGCAACATTCAGGACGGCTTGAAGCTCTGAGCCTTCGCTGCTCAGCCACATCGATCCATTGCAGTCTCTGCATCAGGGGTATACTGGAGGGGAAAGAAACTCCCTGCTGGTTCAGATCCCCAATCCCTTCCCTAGTCACCCCTTCCAGCAGCACAACTAGAAAGAAATGAAAATGATTAATTTATCCTTTTCACTCCTGAGGCCTCACAAAATGTAAGGCCAGCCCTTAGGACTGACCACCATTGCAGGCTGTCAGCATGTATATATTGTGGTAAACCCGGAGCAGACTGCTGCCAGAGGGGTTGGTGGTAAGGGAGTTAACTGTAGGTTAATTGGGTTCACCTGAGTAAGGCTGCCAGTGGCCCAAGCAGGATCAGCTGAGCCCAATTAAAAGGCGGCCGCAGTCCTTTTTAAACCCACCCCGGCCAGGAAGGAGGGAGATAGAGGGAGTGAGGCTGCCAGTAGGTTGGGGGCAGCAGGACAGGGAGCCTCTCAGAAGGGAAGCAGCTTTGTCCAGGATACAGGGGAAAAGCCCAGCCAAAAAGGGGCGAGAAGGGGAAGGGAAAGCCTGCCCTTGGGCTTTCTAGGCAGCCTGCCTAGAGAACCCTTGGCTCACCAGAGAAAAAGGGACTTACGCCGGTGAGCCAGAGAAGGCACTTTGCCACAATATCTATCTATCTGTCTATATATATATACTACAGAAGCCACAGTGTTACTTCAGACAGAACTCACGAGCAGAGCAGGGTAGAACAGATCTCATGGTAAAAAACCACACACTCTGGGTCTCTCATACCTGCTTCCTTGATTTCTTCCTCCTAATATACTGAGAGCTTCACTGAACAGAAATATCCTCACTGCAATATCATATGTAACTGAAGTTCACAATGAGTTGTGTTTTGGGGCTGTTTATATTATTGTTGTTCAGGGACTATAATTCAAGGCAAACATGATACCAGATTTACAGAGGGAGTGTTATCTATTGGTTAGATCAAGGGACTATGATTTCCTTTGTCTTTTCCCTTCTGCTATCATTGACTCATGTTCTTCCCCTAAGGGCAAATCCCTTAATTGCTTTGTGCCTCAGTTTACTTCTGTAAAATTGGGATAATTATCTCCAAGAGGGATTGTAAGGGCTGACTAATGTCTGTAAAGTGCTTTCAGGTATTTCAGGGAAGAGCATTTATAATATAAGTGCAAAATATTATTACAAAGTATTGAAACAAACTTGTGGCCAACTAGGACTTCATAGTTGCTACTATATTGCACACTATGGCCACTCAGAACTGAACAAAACCAGTGCTGACAGAACTCAGATCCTACACTTCCAAAAAGCCCAGGCAACTGTCACTTGAGCTAAAGAAGCACTTCCATTAGTTGTTAGCAGTATAAGGCCTATGACACAGTTGAGCAGTTCTGATTCCATGTAGCAGAAGACAGTATAGGGATTTATGACACATATTTGCCAGTTCATTAGAATATTAAGAGTCTATATTAAGAAGAAAGATTAAGAAGATGCTTTATATCTCACATGGGAAAGTGTTCAAAAATGGGGGTACATTATCTAACAGTAAGAAAGGATAAGAGTAAAGAGGGAATTCAGGCTGATTTCACACTGAGGATAGTAAATACATAGAACAAATTTCAGGGGAAGGAGATCGAAATAGACTGTCAATGAAATCGAAAGACCCCCTAGATCTCTGTCTGGATGAAGAGGTGGGGGTTGTAGTGAAAAGGAAGGAGAGCAGCATTAACATTAACCCAAGAAAGGGTATTAGGCTGGATGACATATTTCTGCTACTAAATTTTCTTATGTTCCCGTGAAGCCTATAATCCTCCTTACGAACACCTTAGCAGAGCATTGCTGTGTGTTAATCTCTCTGCCTGGAGGCAGGCAGAGAGGAAATTGAAAGGTACAGAGGAAATGCATATAATGAAGTGCAGCTCTATAAAGTCTGGCTTTGACCTTTTTAGTCTGTCTTCAAAGTCCTCTATCTGGACAGATTGTTTCATATGTACTGCACCAGGGTCAAAACTACCTCAAAACCTTTGACCTAAGAGTTCTTCTGGACTATCCACCTAGCCTAAATGGCCAGCTAGGTGGGATTTATTGTGGGTGGCTAGTACCAGGGCTAACAAGGTCAGAGGGCAAGAGCAGTTTGGAGATTATCGTTGCATTCATATACCAGGTCTCCAGATAATTGATTTTTCTTGTAGGTTGCAAACAATAAGGTGGGGAACATGTATGGATAGATAGATACAGATTTTTACATTCAGAAGTTTCACTGGTGTGAACAGGAGTCCAAATAAGGACAAATAAGAGGCGCCTGGGATACATTTGACCTGAGATTCAACTTTGGCTGTAAGCACATTACACTATCGAAGCGGGGAGTGTGTAGAGATAGAGATCACCATATGCTGTGTTGCCAAATTCCTCCCAGACACATCCATTGGATATGACAAAACAATGTGTGGTGCAGGTCAGTCTATCGAACTTTTCCCTCAGAATCCAAAAATTCAAGGGTTGAAGTACCACCCAGGCCACTTTAAGATTTGCAGTTCAGTTTCCATAGGGATGGGGAGATATCATGAACTGATAAACATGCTATCACTCAGGTGAAATCTCTGAGGGCTTCTCCAAGTGGATTTTTAAACATACTAGGACTTGTTTTTTAAAAAAGTCAATTACCCATATGTTCTGGTTCACTTTCCTTCTCTCAGTAAAAACAAGGCAATCGATGAAGGGAATCTTGCCCACAGCAGAACAAGTGCTGATCTTCTGCAGGGGGGATGAGGCCTGAGGGATTCATGTTTGAATGTGTTCAGGCAGCACAGCCCTATTCCCGAGTCATCTGCTACTGCTCTCTGATCTTGCAAGGAGGATTCTTTCCTGCTTTTTCCATATATAAAATATATTTCTATCCATCACTTTAAATTATTTATATTTTAAATGAGGGAAACGACAAAACAAGAAAACAAAAGTGAAGTTTCCAGGAGAGAGTACAGTATGTCTACCTCTGTAACCTGCTACATCAGCTCTAACTCTCAAAATGGCAGTTTTCCCTGGACAGGTGGACTTCTACCAAAAAAAAAAAAAAAAAAAGACATAGTACAGATTTTGTACATACTAAAATGGGACATTGTGGTCACCATACAAAATTGCAATCCCCTGGCCATCGGGGGTGCTAGATTATCCTGGATTTGTTAAGAAAGCATGTCATCCACTTAAATAGTTGTGGTGGGGGAGGAGAAAAATGAGTACAACTGAATTTTGTATTATCATGGTGAGGGACTTCACTGTGCAAGAGGATGATAGGCATAGTCTTATCGCTCCCAATTTAATGCCACCCTAGGATTTGTATAACAAATGGAGATGTGGAATTTGAACAAGTTTTTAAGTGGGAGACCTAAATTTCAGGATGGATTGCATTCAGAATGGCCACACCACATCACTCCGCTCCTTTTGATTCACACTGCACTAACAGACAAAAGGAATAAGTTAACAAAAACTTTTTAGACAGAGAAAAAAATAAAGGAGGGTTGGTTCATTTCTGGATTAATGCTTATTTAATCTGAGTTGTTCTACTGTTTTAATGCTGGCTGTGTAAGAAACAACAGCTCACACCCTGTTAAGCCACATCCTGTTGTATTTGCTACCAAATACTGTGATTTCTGGCAACTCTCCTTCCTCTGACCTTGACAGTGTCTCTTGTGATTAGAGACTAGCACTGTGGTAATGGTTCTTACAAGCTGTTTCAGATGTCAAAAAACAAAACAAAAATGCTTGATAATGTCAAGAGCAGAGGGAAGGATGGGTAATATAGGTAGGGAAAGAACACTAACTAAGAAAAAATCCCTTTGGGGGCATAAATTTGCCCTTAAAGATGATAGAGTTTAAGGAGGCAAATCTCACTTTTTTTTCCTGATTGATAGAAACCACAATGTTACAGAAATAGGTGGCAGACAGTTCAATGTATTTGGCCTGTACATAATTCTATACCTGAAAAAAAGAAGAGAGAAAACAAAGGAAAAACAAACAAATCTTATTCAACTAGATCTCAGAAGCCTGTTGTGCTCATGTTTTAATTATCATGCTCCCATCTTAAAATCTGACTAATGATTTTGAGTAGTTATGTTTTAGGGGTGCTCAACTAAAGAGACCCGATATTTTGTTTTCAGAGGGCACATGCTCAGCATATTCTATTCTGCCCTCATCATCATAATATCTGCATGCCTTCTGGTAGTGAGGTGACTATTTGTCTCCCTCTCACCTCAGAGAGAGAATTGTGAGTGTAGTGGAATGCTTTGTTTTGGTATTAGAGATTTTTTTCATAATGTACATACAGCTAGGTGTTTGATATTCAGAAGATATCTAATATAGGTTCTTTAAGGACTGTCTTGTTGGGCACACAAATCTTGAGGCACGCTAAATGACTAGTCACTTTAATAATTTAGTTTCTAAGATGATCAAAATTAGAGACAAAACATGACCTAGGAAACCCAGTCCCTCTCCTCCCTAACAATGTAACATTGTTCCCTGTGCTGAACACCCAACTGAGTAGCACTCTATACTTGATTGGCTGGGTCTTACATTTTTTATGTTTATGTACAGGACAGTAATAATAATACTTTATCTTTCCATCCAAGAATCTGACTGCATTTTGCAAACATTACTGGATGGACTTCACAAACCCTTTGAATTATCTCTATTACGGATGGGAAAACAAACACAAAGTGGTGCATACTCACTACAGAGCTGGGCACTCTGTAAATACTTTACATAGAATATAATTCTGACCGTGTGTTAGCAACACACCCATTTCCTCAGTGAAGACCAGGTCTCCTCAGTGATGTTTGGAAGGTCATACAAGAAGTGAGGGATTAGAGCCCAGAGCTGCTGTTTCCTAGACATAAGATTTAACCATTAACCCAGGCTCCCTCTAGACCAAGGGTGAGCAAACTTTTTGGCTCGAGGGCCACATCAGGGTTCAAAATTGTATGGAGGGCTGGGTAGGGAAGGCTGTGCTTCCACAAACAGCCTGGCCCTGCTCCCTAACAGACTCCCTCCCACTTTCCACCCCCTGACTGCCCCCCTCAGAATTCCCGAGCCATCCAAGCCCCCTGCTGCTTGTGCCCTGACTACTCCCTCCAGAGAGACCCCCGCCCCTAACCACCCCCACCAAGACCCCACCTCCTATATAAGCCCCCTTGTTCCTTGTTCCCCGACCGCCCCCTCCAGAGACTCCCTGCCCCAACCACCCGCACCAAGACCCCACCCCATCCAACCTCCCTGCTCCCTGTCTCCTGACTGCCCCAACCCCTAGCCACACCCCCGTTCCCTGACCACCACCCCCGAGACCCTCTGGCCCTTTTCCAACCCTCAGCCCCAGACCCCAGACCATGCCAATCAGAACAATGTGTCTGGCCTGGAGCCAGACACGCTGCCACGCTGATCCGCCAGAGTGCATAGCCCTGCTCCCCAGACTGCTGCTCACGCTGCGTGCTGAGGCTCCAGGGGAGGGAGGAAGAGCTAGCCTCCCCAGCCAGGAACTCAGGGGGCTGGACAGAATTAGCCTGCAGGCCATAGTTTGCCCATTCCTGCTCTAGACCCAGTAGGCCAAATGCTATAGTGACCGCATTTTTATGACAAAATCACTTTTGCTTTTGAGCCTGGGTATGAGGATGCTGGCAAGGGTACTTTGTTCTTTGACAAATGGAGTATCAGGTTTAAATTCATCACACTTGCGCTTTGAAGTACTGGGCACTCTTAAGGCCAATTTTACAAAAAGCAGAGCCTCTGGGCTAAGAAAAAGTGTGCATGCATAGATTGGCTATGCAAAACAGATGTCAAAATATGTGCCTGTGCACATATTAAGCATGCACCAATACCTGTTTGCATAGCTGGGTGGCTACTGTGCAGATTCAACTAGGTGATAGTTGTTGAAAATTCCACCTGTAATATTAAAAAGACATTTAGCTTCTCAAAAGCTACAAAACAAAATTAAGGTAAAATCTATGGCCGTGATTCTTCACACTTTTATGCTGGTGCAACTCCACTGATTCCACTGTGACTGCACATGCATGAAACTGAAGTAGCGTAGTAGAGAATCAGATTGTATAATTTCAATCTCCTGTGTCATAGTAGATATTTTCTGAACAGGACACACTGGAGAAGAACAGTAAATCTTCCCTGGGTCTAGTTCCTGCTATTTTCCTTTTCCTGCTCCTCTGACCCGACACCCTGATTTTTATAAATGTTCTCACACTTCAACTGGGAGTTGTCTACATTTCAAAACCTCAATTAATGATGTGGCTTTTCTTTTTATTGAAGCTTATCTGCCAACAAATTTGCCTGTGGTTCACTTGATGGCCAGAATTACTCCAAACAGTATATGTCATTGATAATAGCAAGTGACAATCTCACTGTTCCAACAGCGTGACAAATCGACCAGACTTTAGAATAAGTCAATTTTACCTGTCACAGGATATGGCAGGCCTTTTGAGTTGAATCCCCAGGATCAAACACTTCTGTCAGAGATCTCTAAGCACCTCATTGGGGAGGTGGCCGGGAGAGGTCAAACTCCTGACACAGCAGGCATTGTGTTCTGGAGTGAAGAGGGAGGGAGGCAAGGTGTGCAGTGACAGCTTTTACCACTCCCCCAAGACTGCATTTGACTCGCCTTTTATACTGCTTTAGAAAAATCAGTTCTCAATGCAATTCAAGGGTGCGATGTTTAATAACTTAGCTGCCCCCAACCCTCTAGGCACAGTGAGTTCTGGGGAATGCAGTGGTGCCTAAATATGGTATTTAGGCACCTAAGTACCTTCAGGGATCCCACAAACAAAGACTAAGGGCCTGATCAAATGAATGTTTCCGTCAATAGGAATTTTCCCATTTGGATCTGCCCAAGCTTACAGAAGTACTTTGGGGCAGAGCTGGTCCAGGGAATTCAAATTCAGTGCCTTAATCACTAGCCATCCTTCCTCCAGGGTCTTGGTTTTTTTACTTTGAAACTCTTATTATGAAACATAAATGTGACCTCATGCTATTAAACTCTCAAGAACATTTGTAGCATCTCAAACTCATGCAGCACACTATTTGATAAATTAATCTATCAGATGATCATACTTAAGGATTTTTTTGACAGTTCCAGTTATATGAATATTCTTCAAACTCCTGATAAATCACTCACTGAAGTGAGAGAGAGAGAGATTAACTCACTGAAGACTTCAAATAAGTCTTGAACAGTTTGTTTCAAAGAGCTGTATTCTGCAGAAAGCATCAGTCAATAGAATGCACAGGAGAACACAGGTGTTGGGGTTAACCTGCTGCAGCCTAGTCTTCATAACACAAGTATGATTTTCTGGGGGCAATGAAGGAATAGGTTTGATTCCCCACTGTCCTATAGCTTGTGCCATCATTTATAACTGTGATAAGTGGAGCCAGCCAAAAAACTTTCATTTATTGTCTTGCTCTCGGTTCTTTGCTGACTCCAGGGGACCATGAGCTTCACCTGCTATTGATTTTCCTTTCCTTGTGGCTAGAGGTCACACTGGCTGCTCAGCTGGCAGTAAGTTGCTAAGAAGCTGATGGCAACTTTAGTGCTGCCATCATTAACATAGGTATCACTGCCCTCTAACTTCTGTGCACTGGCCTTGTCAAGACTACAGTTGGCTATAGTTTTCAAGATGTCTAATTTGTGATGCTTAGGAAAGCTGGTGACCATCTTTCATCCCTAGTGATTGATTTTACATGGATTACATTTCCAAGACTTTCCTAAGGAAAAATCCTAGATTTTCTTTTGCTTTGTTTGTTTCAGTGGAAGTTAAGATTCTCCTTTAAGTTCTTTAAATTGGGAGTGATGAAGCAATAGGCCCATGGGCCTGCAAAGGCCTCCTCTGCTCACAGCGCACCCTCTATGGGCCCTCGATAGAGTGAAGGATGTTCACACAAAATGTGTTGAATAATGTGTTATGTGTTACAAAATGTGTTACATATTCAAATAAAAGGATAATATGCAAACAATGAAAAACATGGGGCTAAATTCGTCCCATAATATATTCATTATGAACACTTTAACCAGGTCTAATAATGGTGTAGGGTCCAAAATATCCTCACTTCCTAACACAATGTGAGGACATTATTGTGATTTGATTATATTTGGTGGACGCAACAAGTTAGTCCAGACCCCATTGTTGTTCTACAAGCAGTTGGGACAATTCCAGAAAAAAAGGGTGAGGTGACCCAACAAGTAAAGTAACCTGGTCACCACAAGAGGACCCCTTTCCCTAACATGATAGACAAATGTGTTGTGCTGCACAGCATTAAACCAGTCATGTCAGTTGGAAACTTGTACCTGAAGTCAACTGAATTGGGTAGGTCCGTCTCTCTTGTAGAACTGATTTATTTTCTCACACTCTGGAAATATGACTGTTACATATTCATTGCACATAATGTAATTTTTCCTGCTTAGCTTTTCTAGCCATTTCATTACATATTTAATTCTCCTCCCCCCATAATTTAGTCTAAATAAAGGCTTTGACATTAATTTGCTTGAATGTTTTTTTTAAAAAGAGAAATCCATAGCGACTCTCCCCGCTCCCCATGATTTTATAGCAGTTTTATTACTGGTTTATCCCCTAGTCCCAAATTTTCATTCTCAGATAAAAGAAATATTAAGAGTTTGTGCTGCTAAGCCTACCAAAGCTCATCAAAATAGGATGTCTGTGTGGTATTCTCATTTCTTACTATCACTCCATTCTTCAAATGGCACTAATGATGATGATTCTCTCCATGTATCTCCCTATGGACCCCTTAAAAATGATACTGGAGTAACTAGCCATGCAGACTTTTCTCCTATGCTAAGAAAAGAGTCTTCCCAAATCAGGGCACAGCTATGCAGAGCAGAGAGCTGCCAACAGAAGCATCAGTATCATTACATTCTGAGAACAGAAACCTGGCCTCTTGAGCCATATCTTTCTGGAGATCCAATCGGGAAGCTGGCTAGTGGTTGCTAGGAAAGGAAGTAGGGAAAGGATTAAAGAACATGAGAACAACATTGTAAAGTAGCTTCCCTGTGAGCTATTTTTTCTTCTTTTTGGCACTGGAAAGTCTGGGAATAACACAGGTAGTTCATTCAGGTTTGATCCTTCATAACTGTCCTGAAAAGATGATTGAACCAGTAACTTAGAGTTTGAAAGGCTCCACAATCCATTCTCAAGGTCCTCCATATGGTTATTTATTATTATGTTTCCTGATAAGGTGACAGACATTCCCACACTTCTCTTTTCTGAAGGGAGTGACAGTCTAAATCAATAAAGCAGAAGGTCTTCGAGACCAGAGGCACCTGTAAGCTGGAGAATTGCAAGCAGGGTTACAAGTAGGTACACCATTCACAAAGAATAAATCCTGCAATGAATTTCTCCTCTCTTTTAGTTCATGAATTATCCATTTGTTTTTAATTGTACTTTGTTCATTACTAGAAACTGTGGAGCAATTATTCTGTGTAAATCAATTTCAGCTGATAGGATTGCCATGTACTATAATATACACTATTTGTTGTGTTTGATTGGTTACCTCAGTCACAAAAGAACTGGTTTCCCTCACACACTGGTGTAATTCCACTGACTTCAATGGAGTTACTCCTGGTTTACACCAATGAACAAGAGAGCAGGTTCAAACTCATTCTGTTGTCTCTGCTCCTCCAGTTGGGTGACTGAATCTTTTATAAATGGGAGAAAGGAAAGCAGCTAAATTTAAAGATGGCCACCTTCCTAGCATGACTCTTTACACTGAGATAACACTGGCATGGGTAGCACAAAGCTTTCATTACCTCGAAGAATGTTTAGAGATGAAACTATCACTCATGAGAATCTTGCTGGGCCCAATAAACACAAAGGGCCCTTAAATCTAGCATGGCCAATTTTTTGGTTTTGTTAAAAAAAATAGTCACAATTAGCCTTTGCCATATTTGCCCAGGTGCCCTCAGGGTTGATGCAAGAGCTGGACTCTTGTATATAAGATCACATAGGAGAGCTTGATCCCAACAGGAATGTTTTAGAAGTGGTTCTTTGCATCCTCTGGTGACTGAGTCTGAACCACTGGACCCTCCGTCTTCCCCCGTAAACACTCCTCTCTTGTCTGTTTTTTTCTCTCTCACACACATTTCTTGACATTTTTGTGTCATTAGCACTCACTAGATCTGAACAGTTTCTCTTGTTACGGTTAGATTAAGTGTTCTCTCATTGTCTTACCACATACGATTTAGTAACGAGAAAAAAAAATCCACCAAGCTGAATGATTCACAAGCCTGATTGCCCCCCCCCCCCTTAATGCAGGACATCAGCTTTGCCTTGCTCTTTGCAGCCAACTGTCCCCCTCTGTCCACCTGATGAAACAGGAAAAATCACCCTTCCCCTTTCTCTCTAGAGTTCTAGCCACAAAACTGTTATAGAATTGCATCTCCCTGAACGACTGATCCACAGAAGAACTTGAACTTTGATTTATAATTAGAGCTCTGAGAACCTTTCCTTACAAAACCTGAAAGAGCACAAAACTCACCTATTCATTGCAAACTCAAATACTAGCTCGGATGCATAGAGTAGTTAAACAAGTTCACAAAGCTGTTGAGGGAACAATTGGGGGCTGAGTTTGTGGGGTAATGTTGAGGGGTCTGGGGCAAGCTTTGGGCAAACACCTGTTCCCCTCCGCATATGTTCAGGAGACGGTCTTACAGCATCATCTGAGAACAATGCAAAGCTCAGCAGTTCTGATTGGCTTTAGCCCAGACTACGCCAAGTTCTTCTGTTTTCTGGCTGTTTTGCTTTCTGTTTTCTGGTTTGCTTGACCCACGTAGAACTCCTATAAATCCACACAAACTTAAACCCCAAAATCATTTCGTCAACCATCTGACTGCAGCCTACATTCCCCCTTTCTCCCCACAAGCTGAAAGCACTGTTTCCCCCAGCTCCATTTAAGACTGAAATATGTGGCTCTATGGCTGTTGTGTTTTTATTATCTGCACACTTTATCTTTACATGTCTTGGAGACTACAACCTGCAGAAGAAATGAGCCATTTTTCATGGCAGAGTTGATAAAGTAATTTACAGAGGTTACTTTAGTTCTTTCTTGTTTTTTCTAAAAATAGTGAAGCTACACAAAACCAACATGCTTCCACAGGACAAAGCCACAAGGAGACGTGAACCTGATTGGATAAAATAAGGGCCAACCTAAACCTCTGCCCAAAAATCCAGCTGAACTTCACTGACCTTATGCATCCTTCAAAATTCTCAGGCATTTTATGTTTTCTTCAGTATTTTCAGTGTATTTAGATCTTCTTGTGCTTCCAAATTCCATCGGAATCATCTTATCTCCAGTCTAACCATTATATATACTCCCTCAACATAATGTAGGACCTAGACTAGTCTGTTTTTGTCTTCTCTGTTTCTGGGGCCATCTCCCCCTTGTTTTATTAGCAAAGAGTGAAGCTGAATGCCAGTTAAATTGAAAAAGTGGAATGTTATTAAACCCTGTGCACTGCACTGTCCATTTGGCTGAGTTGCTTCCAGCCGAACTCCCCATGTTTCCTGTTTTTATGGTATCCCTCCAGGGAACGTAGGCCCTCTGACTCCAGTTCCACCGATCATGATACTTCTTCCCTATTTTACTAATATTTTAATATAAACATTAAAAACAAATAATTGATGCCCAGACCTCCCACCCCATGTCTCTTTGGCCAGAGATTGTTAGGATATAGCCAAGATGGAATTTTGTCATTAGCACAAACTCAGCTGGTTACACGGCCTTTGAGATAATTAGGTTGCCTCAGTAGGCAACCGTATTTGGAGTGATCCATCTCTATCGCTCTGTCACTTGTCCCTGAGTAAAGAGAACTATCTCTATGTGGAGTCTCATGCCTCTCTATGGGATTGGCCTCTGGGTGGTTCTTTGTCTCTCTATTCTGTGATGATCTCTGTAGGCACTCTCTGGATGTTGTCTTCTGACTTGTAAATTCTACTCCTCTTCCTTCAGATCACTTGTCCCTCTTGTTTAGTCATCTTGTATGACCTGGGCACCGCTGCACTTCTCATGACTCTGTTAGGCCACTGCTTCTGATGTATCTCTAATAGCTGAATCCTCACAGGAGTGCTTGTATCCAGGGCCAGTAGGCTCTTAGCTGATCTGTTGTACTCTAGTGTCTGCTTTCTCTGATTGTTGGCCATCTCCTATTAGTGGTATCTCCATCCTTTTCACTGCAACGGGTCTGCCCTCACTGGTAGCAGGGTGCTGGTCCTTTGTCCCAGGTGTGCCTGTGCTGGACTGTTGTGGCTCCCCTGCGGTGAGGTGTTCCTGCATGCAAAAAATTCTTACAAGGGATCTGAATGAGAAGAAACAGCCTTATGTAACAGACTCTTAGCTGTTTTCACAGCTGATTCCCCCTTTCCTATACTCTATGGGACTTTGGGGGTTCCATGGGTCATGCTCCCAGCTGCTGCACTGCAGAGAATTTACATTTGCAACCGTGCCACCATATTTCATTAATAAAGAGTGAAGCTGAATGCAGGTTAAATTGAATGAGTGGAACTTTATTAAACCCTGCATACTGCTCTGTCCAGAAGGTTGAGTTGCTTCCAGCCTAACTCCCTACGTTCACTGTTTGTCTAGTATCCCTGCAATAACAGGCCCTTTAAGGAACATGGGACCTTCTGGCTCCAGTTCCACTAACCATGAAACACTCCTCTCCTGTAACCAGTCCCTTTCTGACAAAAATTCTTCTTAGCCCTGGTCTACACTGGGGGGCAGGGCAGCAGGGGGGAATCGACCTAACATACGCATCTTCAGCTACGTGAATAGCATAGCTGAAGTCAGTGTATTCAGGTCGACTGACCTTGGGGTCTTCACAGCACTGAGTTGCTCCCCTGTCGACTCCGCCTGCGCCTCTTGGTGCAGTGGAGTTCCGGAGTTGACAGGAGAGCTCTCGGGGATCAGTTTATTGCGTCTGGACGAGATGCGATAAATCGATCCCTGAAAGATTGATCTGATCCCTGAAAGACCTGGCCTTAGTCTCACCTGTATACCAAAAAAGGAAAATCTATTCTGGAGAAATAATTATAACAATCTATAGTCCCTCAATATCCACAGGAATGAGGTGTGGACAGACACTTGGATTTCAAAGAGAACTAAGAAATTAGTTCAGTGTAGTTTTTAATCAACTATACTAAGCAGCAATTTCATCATGCCCAGAGGAGGGAAGAATAATGCACATTCATGCTTTCCGGCATGACACAGTATAAGGCAGGGGAGGCAACCTATAGCACGTGTGCCAAAGGCGGCACACGAGCTGATTTTAAGTGGCACTCGCACTGTCCAGGTCCTGGCCACCAGTACGGGGGGCTCTACATTTTAATTTAATTTTAAATGAAGCTTCTTAAACATTTTAAAACCCTTATTTACTTTACGTACCACAATATTTAGTTCTATATTATAGACTTATAGAAAGAGACCTTCTAAAAACCTTAAAATATATGACTGGCAAGCGAAACCCTTAATTAGAGACTCACCACACTACTTCTGAAAGGTTGCAGACCCCTGGTATAGGGCATGTAGCAAGGTATGTAAAAGATAACTGCCTTCAGCCAATCATAGAAGGGATAGGAATTATCACCTGCCTTTGATAGTTGCCTTCACAAGGGAAGGAGGTGATGAGGGTGCCTGAAAAAGTAGGTTATCTAGATCTTCTTTGAAATGCAGAGGTGAACATTTTGCATGTGTTCCAAATAAGAAGTGAATACGTGTCCTTTGCTTCAGTGGATAGGAATATAAGATATGCCACAATGGATCAGATCATTGGCCTATCGTATTCATTCTTCTGCCTTCCTCTGTGGCCAACAACTGATGCATAAGAGGAAAGTGAAAAAGGAAACCTATAATGCACTTGCTGGTTGTCCAATTGCATACATGTAGGTGGAGGGTGAAATAGTCTTCCCTCACTAGAGTTGTCCAAACCTTTCATAATGGACCCCAGCGTTGACACAGATTAGCCAAGTTTCACAAACTCTGGACTGAGTTCCTGTCAAGTTCTAGGCAAACCCCAAAGTCTCCTTGGTTTTGCGTGGACACCATGCAGTACATCTTGGTGTCCATTTGCATTTTGAGTGTTTTGGCACATGGGAACCTGAAACATCAAAGCAAAGATCAGGACCTGAAACAAACAAACAAAAAAATAGGCTGGCTGACCAAATCCTCTGAGATTCTCACTGCGCTGTTCCTGAGCTTAGTGTCAATCTGTTTACACTCCAAAGCACCAACTCTGATTGTCTTATTCTGAGGCTAAAGAAGTTGGGGAGACTGGGTCCTGTAATAATTAAGAGACCAAGAGAGGGGAGCAGTTTGCTATAAGCTGAAGGAGCAGGAATTGGCTAGAGAAGATTGTGGGGTGATAGGTGTTCAAAGCTTAGCAGAATCTCTATCATACACACCTTCACACCGAATCACCATTGCATCTCACCGTATAGTGATTTTCTGGTTTATCTGACCCCACTGGGTACTGCCCAAGCAGTTTAGATAATTGAGGTTCTCTTGTTTTTAATAAATTTAACCTTTTAACAACCAAACACAAATGCTAAATTCCAGGCTGTGCTATTCACACTGGGCAGGTCTCAGGAAGTATGCAGAATTTGACCTTACAGTAGCCTGAGTTTTATTAGTAAATATATTAAAGTGCATAAAAACTACCAATTTTTTTTTAAAAAATAGTAAAATCAATTTTACACTTTCAAAGAAACCAGTCCAGTAAGTATATTGGGACAGCGGAAGAGGGCAACCCTAAATGTAGACTGTCAGAAAGAGAAAAAATCCTTTTCAAATGATACTATTTTCCTCTTCTCTATTATCTGCCTTTGGAGCAGAGCACATTGCCATCACTGTCAGGCTAGTCTGTGCTGTGCTGTGATATCTGTAACATCTCCCAGGTGCATATCACTAATTAGTTGTATCGCAGAAGCATGTCAGGATTTTAACTACATAAAATAACAACCCAAGCATAAGGATTATTACAACAAACAAATTTTAATGTCTTGGTATCATAAAGTGCTGGTAACTGCAACACTCTTCTAGCCCATGCAGATAATGAGAGAGACTACTTTGCACTACTAACAGCTCCTTCTGTCTAAAGACCCCAGAGGGCTTTGCAGAAGCAGGGTGAAATTCATTCCAGTGCAGAGGGGCAGCATAAGGTCTGCGCATCCCTTATGTCACATTTACGGGCTTAAATGGTGCCTAGATCCTTTGCTGGCCCTCTGTATGTGGATGGATTTCATGCTGATGGATGTAAACGTCCCTAGCGGGTAAGTGTAAGTGAACCCATTTTACAGATGAGGAAACTGAAACATGGAGAAGTGAAATGACTTACCCATAGTCATATATTGAGTCAGTGGCAAAGCTGGGAATAGAACCCATCAGTCCTGACATTCACATGCTTTAATCACTTATTTTTCCCACAGTATTCCCTCTAGTCTTCCCCCAGCCTCTCTGCATTGCTGCTCCTGCGTCTGATCACAATACCATTACTGAAAACAATCTGAACAGACACATACAAAATCACTTGCATGAACTCAGCGCAGCAAGACCACTCAAAGGATGGCTGAGTTTGCCTTTGTAAATATCTTTTACTCCCAGCAACATCCAGGGACACAGCTCTTGTATTGCTGTAAAACATTCCTTGGCTCATGCACAGGAACAGTCCCTACACGGCCTTTACTGTTCTGTGTTGCTGTCTCTGCCCCTGAATTGCTATGTGACCTTGAGCAAGTCACTTCACCTCTCTGTGTCTTTGTTTCCTCTTCTGCCTTGTCTCTTTAGGCTGTTAACTCTTAGCATAGTCTCTATGTGTTTTATCATGCCCAGCACAATGGGGCCCCAGTCTCAGTTATGGCTGCCAGGTGCTTCCCAAATACTCATAATTAAGAGTAAGAAGTCAGTCTGAGTCAGTAATCTTATCTCCCTGACCATAACTGGCTTCTCCATAGAGGAATCTAACTTTGTGCGGTCTCATCATTTGAAAAGGAATTAAATTAGGATTCAAAGAATATAAAATGGACCATGAAATTTATGCCATCTAGAGTCTTTTGCCTGCAAGCAGACAATGAGAAAGGCATTTTAATGAAGCAGCAAGTGACTGATAGTATCAATGAGATCCTATAGTCCAAAGTGTAAGAAACTGGAATGATTGTGAGGAGACAGAGGTTCTGTTCCTGTCTCTGCCATTGACATGCTATGTGGCCTCAGAGAAATCACTGCCCTGCCTCAGTTTCCCCTCTTGTAAAATAGGAATATTGATCTTTCCCTTTCTTTACAAAGTGTTCTCAGAATTCTGGAATGACAAGATTATTAAACATTTAGTGGGTAACTATTCCTCTTTTAAAGATCACTTTAGTGTATATCTCCTTCACTCCTTTTTAATTTCTTTTTTAAAAAAATCTTTTCCTTTTATTCTTTTTGTTCCTCAGACTGCAGCATATTTCATTATATCCCTTGCTGTTTTAATCTCTTTGTCTCCATTTATGTAAATTTGGCATGTGAACTCGCAAGATGATGGAGTTATGAAAATCCTTGGAGCCAGCTTTAAAATCTCATGGAGGTCTAATTAAATATTGCACCTTGGGAAAGACACACTTTTCAACTAAAAAGTATAGAGGTGAAAGAATAGAATCGATTGACGTGAGTGTTAGATTTGAGATCCACTATTTGCTAACACATGTCTGATTAACCCAGACTCCAAACTGACCTTGTCCCTCCTGCTACATCCAGCACATGCTAACACAGCTGTATCACTTCTCTTGATATAGCCTTTTATTCAGCATTAATGGGAGGATCAAAACACCACGTCAAATGTTTTTTTTTCCTTTTTGCTGAATTTTGCCTTTTGTTGCTGCAAGGTTGACCTTTATTTCTTTAAATCTACAGCCTGCCCCATAGCCCATAATTACAAATAGAATTCATTACTCTCCCCTGTGTTACAAGATATGGAGGGAGTTCACGTTCAGAGGAGGTATAAAAACTAGCTTGCTGACGACTTATGACCAACCCTTGGCGCTTTATGAAAAACTAGGGCATACTTAACCCTGATGCTCAGATCATATTAATATTCTGATAGTGCCGGTGACTACCCATATGCCCCCTACACTTTCAATTGTATTCTCCATCTTCACTGTCAGTCTTAAACTGGTGTGTCCTTAAGCAGTCCTTAAAAGCTGCTGTGTCCCACCCCAGAAGTGGCTGCATTTCAGTGGTGGGTGGCTGCATTTCACTGTTATACAGTGTTTAATGTTTGTCAAGATCTTTGGATGAAAAGAATGATGTAAATGTAATTTGTTGTTATTTCTTTAAAATATGACTTTATTACATAAAGTTCATTTGGATTTGGAGATCTGGGGCTTGGGGAACAGAGGAGAGGAGAGGCAACTTGATAATAGAATTTCCCATGGTTCTTTTGTAGTAAAGAAACTGCCAGAACACCTGTACATTATTCTGTATGCAATCATGGCAGTATTAGGTTCATTCACCCACTGGCTGCAGTGGAAGAATATTTGCCAGTGTCCCTTTTAAAAAGCTGGCATTTAATAGAAAAAGCCATACAGCCACTTGAAAAGACAGTTCAAAGAGTGATTCATGCATTCAAGTGTTTCCTAGAGATATAGAATTTTTATTCTTATGTCCTAACCCTCTCATTCAGTGGACTGGCAGGGCCTGGGAATACAGATAAGGAGATCATCTCCCAGGAGCAGCGAAGGGAATGCCTTCTGCTTTTATTTGGGGTACCACAGAGGGGCTCTGGTGGGGTATCTCTATGCTTTCTGTCCTTTAACTCACATAAACATACCGCCTAATCACTGCATGCTGTACTGTTTGAAGCTAATGGAACTCATAAGTGTTGTTGCAGGGCAATAAGTTATGGCAGTGCTCTGCCAGGCAAGGCAAAAAGAGAGATCTCAGTGCACTTTGCTATCATTAATTAAACCTTATAGCAGTCTGCTGGAAACTACTATGCCCATTTTAGAGATGGGGAGACAGGCGCACACAGGCTATGTGACTTGTCCAGTGCTACATAGTGAGTCAGTGGCAGAGCTGGGAAAAGATGCCAGATCTCCTGTGTTCTCACCACTAGATCAGGCTGCCTCTCCTTTCACAATGGGAGAATCCCAAAGGGGATTGGATTCTGAAAGGCTGTTTGCTTAGACAAACCCTCTCCAAAGCTATTAGATGGACAGAAATGAACAGGAAATCGCACCAGAACAGACTTCCTGATGTGAGAACTCCAGGACATCCTGTGTTTGTCAGAGCCATTTTTCTCACAGGATTTCAACACTTCCTCATCTGATTCCATTCAGAACCAGGAAGAACTGAGAGGCAGAGCAATGAAAAGCAATAAAAGGTTCCCCAAAGAGGAAAGGATTCAGCACCGGGAGAAGATTTTGGTTGGCTTCCATTTTATCTAAACCGAACCAGTTTGATCTTCAGTAATTTACAGAGCTTTAACCTGCCATGTGTCTCATACCCAGAGAAAAATCTCCCTTTCAGTCTGGAATGATTTAGTTCGGCTTAGGGAAAATCAAATTGAATGAACAAATATAAAATCACCAGGTGGGAGCCCAGTGTAGTCTTTGCTCCTTAAAAGCCATCTTGAATTGACTCACAGCACCATTATAGTTATTATTCTTTGATAAGTATCAGAGAGGTAGCCGTGTTAGTCTGGATCTGCAAAAGTGACAAAGAGTCTTGTAGCACCTTATAGACCAGGGGTGGGCAAACTTTTTGGCCCGAGGGCCACACTGGGCTTCAAAATTGTGCAGAGGGCCGGGTAGGGAAGGCCCCGCCCCCTATCCGACCCCCACCCACTTCCCGCCCCCTGACTACCCCCCTCAGAACCTCGACCTGTCCAACCCCCCCCTTCCTTGTCCCCTGATCCCCCCTCCAGAGACCGCCCCCACTTTAATTCCCCCCAGCACCCCACCCCCTGTCTAGCCCCTCTGCTATCTGTTCCCTGACTGCCCACTCCCAAGACCCCCCATACCCTAACCACCACCCCAGCCCCCACCCCCAACTGGCTTACCTGCTCAGCCGGGCGCAGGGCCCTGTGGCTTGCAGCGCTCCACCTGGCCGCGTGTCTCCCACAGGCTGGGAGCGCGGAGCCCCGCAGCAAGACGTGCTTGGCCCAGCACCCGGGCTGGGAGCTCAGGGCCCCGTGGCTTGCCGTGGATGGCCAGGCACCCCGGGCCGGAAGTGTGGGGCCCCACAGCTTGTTGCGGTCGGCCAGGCACCCCACCTCAGAGTGCAGAGCCCCGTGGCAAGACGCGCTTGGCCCGGCCTGGCTCTCCTGCTGGGAGTGTGGGCCCGCACAGCTTGCCCTGCTCGGCCCGGGCCCGGGAGGGCGGGGCCACTGTTCCCGTCCCCCGGCGCAAGCTTGCGGGCCGGATAAAAATGGCCGGTGGGCCACATGTGGCCCGCGGGCCGTAGTTTGCCCACGTCTGTTATAGGCTAACAGACGTATTGGAGCATAAGCTTTCGTGGGTGAATACCCACTTCGTGCCTTTGATAGTGGCAAGTTGAGATCTCAAGCAAGGGCTGGGTCCCATTGTGCTAGTAGTTGAATATATACACAGCAAGAGCAACTTCCTGATTCAAAGAGCTAAATAGCCGAGATAAACAAATGAGATAGTAGTATCCTCATTTTGCAGATGGGGAACTGAGGGACAGAAAGACTAAGTGACTTTCCCAAGGTCACATGTGGCGGACTGGCAAATTGAACCCAGCTTTCTTAAGTCTCAGCCCTGTGCCTCAACCAAAAAACTGATCTTCTCCCCCTCCCATCACATTCTCCCCATCAGACAGGTGAGGAAATTCCTTATATTTAAAGGGTGAATACAAAGAAAACAGCATCATAATACATTCCTTACATACACCATGCAGCTAATGTATTTCAGGCTGTGCTTGATTCCATCAAGCTCTGATTGAAATCCCAGAGCTCCCTGTGGCTCTCATTCACTTTGGGATGTTTTCTGAGCTGTCTGTGGCAGGCAGAGCCTTGTCATCTCCATCTGTAGCTGCCTTGTCACAACTTTTACACTTCATGGGAGAGTCTCATTTTTGTTGCTAGACATGGGTTTTGCAAGTGCCTTCCCTTATTGAAAGCGGAGCTCTATAATGGATTTCATTAAAGCAGTGCTGTAGTCCCCTAGGAAACTTCAAAGCTTTCCTTCCCTCCCCCTTCCCGTATGTTCCTGTGTCTGGCAGACCCGCATACCCTTATATGAAAGGGCATTCTATAGATAGAAGCCTGACACTCAAATAATTTTTTAATACAAAATCAAGCTTCCTAAAATTTTACTCTGCCCGTCACTTCCTTCACTCCAAATCCATTAGCTTACAGAGATCAAGGAAGAAGCAGGGGCCTCTGTTACTGTTTCTCAGTAGGGGATTTTTATCTTTGAAGCATCTTTTAGAGCTATTTTATCAGGACAGAGTTTTTAGAAGTTTTGTATTTGGTGGTTTATGCAGGGAGCGTTGTTTGTTTGCACAATTTGTATTTGCACATTAGAGACCTTCCTGAACTCCCCCTGAACTTTGAAGGAATCCAGCTCATCATATGAAGTTGAACTTTGTGGCTCGATTGGCACCCTAAATCTAGGGTGACCAGATGTCCCAATTTTATAGGGGCAGTCCCAATTTTTTGATCTTTTTCTTATATAAGCTCGTATTATCCCCCATCCCTTGTGCTGATTTTTCACATTTGCTGTTTGATCACACTACCTAAATCCAACCTCCCTTCCCCATCTTTGTAGAGGAAACCCAGGTTCTGAGTTGGATGTGAGCTCTGTGACTCAGTGTCTGACCCATCTCTCATTGACACTGAGCAACATGTAGAGCTATGCAGAATGCACAAAGCTAGGCAGGCTTCAGGTTATATTACAAATTCAGAGAGCAGTGAAATTCTGGCCCCAGCAGAGTTATTAGATTTCACCCCATGTATTCAAGGCCCAAAACAATACTTCTCAATTCTACATCTCTTACCATATCCACCCACTACCTTGCCTCCTCTGCTTTGTCAATGATGCCCTTTTTGTCACCTCCTCCCACTCTCATCTTCCTACCATGCCCCAGGCAACAGTCATTTGGCTTCTTAACTAGTTTCTTAAGGGTAACTATTCTGCACAGGATGCTGGTCAGATCCATGGAAACTGGGCTTGTCCCCCAAATTTGAAACAGAGTGGAGGCAGCTGCACATTTTAAGATAGGGAGCTTGAACGTTTCCTCAAAGCTGCAGAACACCTTCAAAAGATGAGCCTGGGAGCTTAAAATCAAAACTCTGTTAGATACTAAATATCATGGCCTTAATAATAAAACACTGGATTTATGGCTCATTATAACAATCTTTAACCCACTAAACCTTCTTTGTCCTATGACTATAGAGGTGTTGACTGCTCATTCCACCTTTATTGATCTATTGCAATGTCTTAACTCCTTAAGAGAAACAGTCGATTCCACTTTAGTAAGTGGCTGTGACACTCTGGGTATGTCTATTGTGATGGGGCAAGGCCAGATGGCTATAGGAAAGTGCTAAGGAACGGATATGTTAGTTCCAGACTAAACAAATCCCTGGTACCATTGGAACCAAATAGCAGTTGTTCCAGATTAATCAAGACACCTGGGGCCAATTAAGAACCTTCTAGAAAGGAGTAGAAACAGCTAGCCTGACTGGGACACCTGAAGCCAGTCAGGGACTGGCTGAAGCCAGTTAAAAACCTCCCAGTTAGTCAGGTGGGGGCACATGTCAGGAGCTGTGGGAGGAAGTTGTGCTGTTAGTGAGACTGAGTGGTAGACACCATATCATACACAAGGAAAGAGGCCCTGAGGTAAGGGTGAAGTGGAGTTTGAAGAAGCGGGGACTGCTGTGGGGAAGTAGCCCAGGGAATTGTACGTGTTCTGTTGCTAAAAGGTCAGCCATCATAGCTGATGCTATTAGGATCCCTGGGTTGGAGTCTGGAGTAGAGGGCGGGCCTGGGATCCCCGCTTTCTGCCTCCCCTAATTAGTCTCTGAGATTGGGAGACAATAGAGACTGTGCCAGGAAGGATAGCTTCTCCTCACTGGCTTATGATGAAAATGGCTCAGTAGGCTGTGACCTTGTCTCTAGAGAGAGAAGGGCTCCGTGGAGGGTCACAGTGAGCCGCTGAGGCTAGTGAAATCTGCCAGGAAACACAGGATCCACAGAGATAAGGACAGAGCTTTGTCACAGTAAAGAAAAACCCTGAGCTCTGGGACCCTCTCACCCCACAGGGTCCTAGAGCCAGGGCTCCAGCCTGAGCCCTGATGTCTGCACAGCAATGAAACAGCCCCACAGCTTGAGTCCCATGAGTCTGAATTGGCTAGCACTGGCCAGACTAGTTTCTGTTTGCGGTATAGACTCACTGTCTGAGTACCTTTCCTGGACCTGAAGAAAGGGGCTGGAAAACTTGTCTCTCTCATCAGCAGAAGTTGGCCCAAGAAAAGATGTTACCCTACCTCCTTTGTCTCTAGAAAAACTAGGGCACTTTTGTGCATGTGTGGAAGCAAGGATGGGAAAGAGCCAAGTTCTGAACAAAAGAAACCTCTGCTTGAATTATAAAAAGCTGAGCCTCTGTGAAGCAGGGCTGAGGTGATTTCTTCAGATTGGGGAATTTACCCTCTTACAGAATGGGAGCAGCATCCATCCCTCTACCTTGCCCCTCCTCCCTCACACCTATCACCTGTGGAGAGAAGACCAGCAGCAACACTGGATAGAGGGCTGACTCCTCTCCAGCTTCCCCAGCTCCCCTTGCCCCACCCACTCAGGCACCAAAGGAGTCAGCTAAGCTCAGCAGAGAGAAGTCCCAGAGGAAGCTTCCTGCACTCCCAAAAGGTTGGGCTGCAGCCAAGACTACAGCTGGCTGAGCCCAATAGCTGAGAGGTGCCAGTCAGGGAGGGAAGTTCTGAGCCCATCCCTCCCGCTCCCACCAGAGTACAAAAGGGGTAGTGGATTAGACAAACACAAGCTGAAATGTTGAGGGATTAGGACAGGTATGTTCCATTCCTCCCACTAATTACACACATCAATAAGTACAGGATATGCCTCACTGAATGAATTGCTGTTATTTCTGGTACTTGTTTTCCTGGGCCACCAATTTTGCTAATACTCTTCCAAACAGGGTCAGCCTTCTGCCTGCTGAGAGCCAGTTATCCACTTCCTCCTGTTTGCCCAGCCATCATTAACCACAGTCAGGGAAGGGAAACGCTGTCACAATGGTGAGTGAGATGGATGAGCCAGGTACTGTACAATCCATGGGAACCTGATGTCTGTAGACTCATGCAGGGTGTGTTGCTAGTATTTCAGTAGATCACACTTTTTGTTCTGAGTCAGTACTGACCCAAAGACCCTGGCACAGTGCTAAGGATGGGGGAGGGGAGGTCTGTGCTGCTTGAATATGCTATCTCTGTTCCTAAATGCCCTCTGCAAAATTCATTCCCCTGTCTTTATACACATAACCTAGTGCTGTTACATTCCAACCCAGAGGTGGCTGCCCTTGCAAAGTAGGAGAAATGCTCCCTGCCCCTAAAGCTGGCTTTATAGATGTAAGCTATTAATTCAAAATAATTGACTTAATAAAACAGTGAAATAGTTAAGTTATCTAGGCCTTGGCATTGAGACATCTTGGCTCTGTTCCCAGCTCCAATATGTGCTGTGCTGTGCTGTAAGGCAAAACATTGTCCAAAATTTTCAGATATGGGCGTGTAAAATTAGGCCCATAAGTCCATGTTTAGGCACTTAACTAAGTGGCTTGATTTTCAGAGGTGATGTGTAACACAGCTTTTATTGATTTATCTCTGGGTGCTCAATATTTCTGAAAAAAAATCAGGCCATTTTTGTTTTAATTTACTCATCTCTGTTTCACTACCTCGCCCTTGGGGCTCTGAGCCTTCATTAATTAACATCTATAAAGTGCTTTGAGATTTTCAGATGAAAGGATCTATCTTTCCAGAACTGGACACTAAAGAAGTATTATTTATGGCTTGAATTATTGCTGTTATTCATGGCTAATGTATGGATATAGGGGGCTTTTTTGAATGCAAACAAAACTTGGACCTCAAGGACCAGATCTGGCCCCCAGTTACACTAGTGTAGATCAGGAGGAACTCTGGTGAAGTCAGTGGAGTTAGTCTTTATTGATTCAGCAATAAATGAAAGCAGAATCTGGCTCCTTGTTGATTAAGTGGAAAGTCATTGAATACTTTAAACAGGCCAATTTAATGGAACTGGAAGGCTAACACTGACAAATCATTTCTATAGTAGTGCTAGTAATATGCTTTATACTTAAATTGAATGTGTTATCACAAAACAATGGAATCACCTGACCGTGTGGGAGATAATAATCTCTGGGGGACAGCTGAAGAATGAATTTCAACATTGAGCGGAGAAAGTAATTCTTTCAAATAAGATTTTAATATTAGCCTTTCAGCCTTAGTTGGTTGAAATTATCAGCATCAGTCTGTCCTCCTCATTTTAGTCCATGTAAATTCAGCAAAATACACCTCTGAGTTCTGCACTAGAATACTCAATCTCCTTTTTTGCTTTATCAGTGTGTGTGTTATAATAGACTACTGCAGACACACACATCTGCAAAGGAAAAATGATGGGCTTTTTTGGACCTCTTATCTATAGAACATAGATCATACATAATAGTGGCCAGAAAAAAATAACACCTTTGGGTCATGGAATGCTTCCTTGGAAGACGACTCTCTGACATCATTCCCACAAGCATCTTACCAAAACTCTTCAATGATGGAGCCAGGATCAGCTCCCTCAGGGGACTATTTCACTGTGCCGCTGCTCTTGCCATCAAGATTTTTTCACATTATCTATCTATCTATTATTATTTATATTCCAGTAGCATCAACAATGTGCTTGGTGCTGTTCAAATATATAGAAAGATACAGTCTCTGTCTTGAAGAGCTTTCAGTCATAGGTCCTCATGTAAGTATGTCCTTAACTTTTAAGCACACGGTGAACTTGAATAGTGTCTTGACTAGCCTGGGTTTAGATGCTTTTCTGCATTTAGATCCACAGAGCCTGATTCACACCCCACTGAAATCAGTGGAAAATCTTCCACTTACATTAGTGGGCTTTGGGTCAGGTGCTGTGAAGCCTATAGTTACTGTATGGCTCTTGTTGTATGCCATTCCCATTTATTATTCTGCCATAGTGAGTAAGCTTTATAAATGAGATTAGAGCAGGGCAAATAATGCAATGAGGTTTCCATGAATGTTTGTTTGTGGTTTTTAAGGGAATTTGTTTCAGTCATGACAGAGCACAACTCCCTTGTGCGTATATATCCAAGTGCTGTGTTCCTTACACAAATTCAGAAGACAATTTTCAAAAACATAGGCATGAATTTTTGCAGAAACCAAATTTTAAATCCCACATGCCAGTATTTGCCCTGGAAGTGATCATCCAATCATGAACTAGAAAAAATTACACATCTAAGCAATGCAGCTCGAACTTCATATATTTGTGATCAATCAATAGTGCAAAGAAAATTGAAAAGATATTCACTGAATAACAGATATATTTGAGCGAATCACAACATGCTCATGAATATTTAGCTAGCAGAAGAAGAAGGCTTCATTCAACAGATATGTTTTGTTCAGCTGTAAATTTAATGTACCATCTTATCTACTCTATGCAGTGTTGTTGTAGTCATCTCAGTCCCAAGGTATGTGAGAAACAAGGTGAATGAGATAATATCACTTTTTGGACCAAACACCAATCAAAGATATTACCTCATCCACCTTGTCCATCTCATCTACTATCATTACAGTAAAGATGTAAATGAATCATTGAAATTGGAAATGAAGAAAACCTATTAGGTCACCTAATCTATTCCTCTCTTCCAATGCAGTTGTTCCCCCCTGCAGACTATTCTCCTAGTCTAAATGCAAAGGTCACTTAAGCAATGCAGCTTCCACCATTTTCTTTGGGAGACTGTTTCACAGCGTAATGGATCTCAACATAACCATGTTCCTCAGATACTCAGATAAAATTTTCCATAGCTCGGTATTACTCTATGACACTGAATTATATTCCTTTATACTGTCCTAAATTTATCTTCAATAATTTATATGGTTTCACACTCTTTGCCTTGTACAGCCTCCTCTCAGCCCAGTTATTCAGCTGTTTTAATATTTTCTCATAAATCAATCCTTCTGGCCTCTTAATCTTTTGTTGTTGCTCTTCTCTGAATCCTTTCCAATATATTGACATCTTTCTGGCACTAAGATATTTGGGATTGTACTCAGTGTTGTGACAAAGCTCTGTCCTTATCTTCATGGATCCTGCGTTTCCTGGTGGATTTTTACTAGCCTCAGCGACTCACTGTGACCCTCCACGGAGCCCTTCTCTCTCTGGAGACAAGATCACAGCCTATTGAGCCATTTTCATCACAAACCAGTGAGGAGAAGCTATCCTTCCTGGCACAGTCTCTATTGTCTCCCAATCTCAGAGACTAATTAGAGGAGGCAGAAATGGGGGAGCCCAGGCCCGCCCTCTACTCCGGGCTCCAGCCCAGGGACCTTAATAGTATCAACTAAGATGGCTAACCTTTTATCCACAAAGCACAATACAATTCCCTGGGCTACTTCCCCACAGCAGTCACTGCTTCTTCAAACTCCACTTCACCCTTACCTCAGGGCCTCCTTCCTTCTGGATGATATGTTGTCCACCACTCAGTCTCACCAACAGCACAACCTCCTTCCACAGCTCCTGACACCCACAGCCCACTTGACTAACTGGGAGGTTTTTATCTGGTTTCAGCCAGTCCCTGACTGGCTTCAGGTGTCCCAATCAGGCTAGCTGTTTCTACTCCTTTCTAGAAGGTTCTTAATTGGCCCCAGGGGTCTTGATTGGCCTGGAGTAGCCTTTGTTTGGCTATCCAGGGAACAGGCACCTGCACACCCTGAGACTAATGTACCTGCCTTCCAGCACTCTCCTATATCCTTCTGGTCTGACTCCATCACAGTGTATAAGTTTGGGCGTACCAGTTACTGACTTCGTATGGCTTCTCTGATACAATGCTGTTGACACTCACATACAATACACTCAAGATACTGATGTCCTAAGGAGTATGGTGTTAGTAAGGCTGAAGTAACAATAGTGTATTCTTCAATATTATCACTGCCACTGCACATTGTATTTTGTAAATTAGGATGAAAAGTTTTATATCACTGCTCCTATCTGCTCTGTCCTCAAAAGTGTGAATTATGGTGGATTGAAATCCTTGAAGAATAAAGTCTTCTATTCATGGTACAGATGCAGTAGCCACGCAGAGTTACCTGTATCATACCCTTCAAAAGTGCCTCAACCCTAATCATTAGTCTCCATAGTCCAGTCAATCTCTGGTTTCTTGTGCTGGGACCCCCAAAGAGGGTAACCAGCGTGGTGGTTTTTTGTGTGATGTAAACACCTGCCTGCAGAGCTGGATGAAAAGCCACCAAACTTAATTCATCCACTACCCTAAATAGACATCAGATGGTAACAACTTTGGGTCGTTACTAGTCTGGCCTGATTGAAAGGCTCCCTCTCCCATTTGAAAATATGGGGTGCTTTTAGAGTTAAAGCCCAGAACTGATGAGATTTGAGTTCTATTCCCAGTTCTATCACAGATTTTCTGTATCACCTCAGGTAAGTCATTTGCCTATTCTGTGCTTCAGTCCTCTGTTTGGAAAATGAGGGTAGTGGCATTGAACCTTTTTGTTTATGCCGGTAAAGCACCTTGAGGGAAGTGGTCTAGAAATTCAAAATATTATCATTACAAATATCTTGAGTCATTCTGCTGTCCATATACTTTTCATGGCCAATTCCATGACATGGGTCTCCCGTTCTCTTTCACACACATCTTTTGGACATCTGGGTAGTAGTGCCTTGAGATGGCTTGCAAGCATCAGCAATGCAAATGGTTGTGTCCTCTTAAAAACGGTGTGGAGCACGGTGTTTTTTATGGGAGACAAAAGCAAATGGAGTATATTAACTGCTCAAAATCTCTACCAGTGTTTCTTAACTAAAACTTCTGTCTTAGATGGCAAATGAGAGAGGGAGATGCAACACAGAGTAACTAGGATACCCCAAAAACTCCCAATAGCAGATGTTTTATATTTTATTTTGTTTCCTGGTATGTTTTAAAATTAAAATTTTGGGGGTAAATTATGCTGCTATGTATTCAGCTTTACGTCTGCAGTATTGCACTCAGAAACCTCCATGCGTGGTGTCTTATTGTAGCAAACCTCATTCTTGTGAGTAAATCGTTTATTCTTTTTTTGCAAACTTATTGCTTGAGAATATAATTTCATAATTAAATGCATTACTTTTTAGTTTCCTTTTTGCTTCTAAATTTGCCAGTTGCTATGTTTCCTACTTGTAGTCTCCAGATCCATTAAAGCTAAAATCTGGCTTTACTGTAGTCATTAAACCTCCAGAATAGAGCCTTCTCTCTCTCATTCTCCCTCATTCTCATGTCTGGGAAGAGGAAGTGGGATAGGTATTTCTCTTGATAAGGGATTTGTTGTTCCCTCATTTTTCAGGGTGGTGAAGGGCTGGCCTTTTACTTTTTTTAGCATCTTTCTACGGTGTGGATGGAGAGCCTATTCCCCATGTGCCTGGAGTGGGATATCATCTATATCTCAGAGTGAGGAATCTCTCAGATGCTGAGGATCTCTCCAATGCTTTTTGTTGGTGGATCTCTCATTCACGGCAAGTATATTTCTCTCATAGCTTGGATGTGTGTAAGGAGGAGGGTTCAAATTAGGGTCTTCCTTCTTTCTTGTATCTCAGTGAGTGGTTTTCTTGTGAGGTCTCTCTCTGGGGGAGGGGTCTTTTACCTTGGAGTGTTTCTTTAATTCTGAGATAGATATACTCTCTCTTCCTTGTCCCTCAGAGGGTTGTCCCTCTCTTTTGCAGTAAGAGTATGTAACAGGGCTCACAACCCACCCCTTTTCCTGGGTCCCACTTGCTTCCCCAAAAAAGGCTCAGCGAGGCTTCAGGGTTGTGCCACACCTGTGTCTGTATTTACCTAACTTCATCCCATCACCAGTGTCCATCTATGTACAAACTTTACAGGATTATTCTCCTCTTTTATAAGCAGAGTCAGCCTTCAGCTAGGAGGCCTCCAGTTCCCTCCCTGGCTGACTGACTTCTCCCTGCCTGCCCCTCCCAGCCTTCTGACTTCATCCCAGCATTTATAGCCCTTGGCTTGTCAGGCCAGCAAGTATTGCCAATCCTCAGGCCAGTATCAGGCCTTTTCCATCAGCCCCAATCTGTTTCCCCTGATTGAAGCCTACTGGGCAGGGGCTCATTAGGTGCTTTTGCAGCAGCACCCTGCTACAGAATCTCTCTCTCATTTGGTCTGAAGGGTTCTCTCTTGGCATGAAGTGGTGGTTTCTTCCATATCTTGGAGTGCATTCCCAATATGCCCAGGGTAGAAGTCACCTTTCTCTCTCAGGTACTTCCTCTCATGTCTCAGAGGTCTTTCTTCATGTGTCATGCTTCACTGAACAGTGGGATGGCAGCTTTTCTCAACATGGTAGTCCTTGGGTCAGTTTATGAGCTGTCCAGAGTTCTGAAAATCCTTCAGTTCACTAGCCATAAACCATAGAAAATTAAGCATAATATGTATTAAATGAGTCCACTCTCTGTCAGTCCATAAAGTCCTTAAATATTTATTCTAAATTATCAGGAGCAAGGCCATGTTGCTGTAAAGTTCTCACTTTTTGCTTTGGCTTTATCTCAAAATACATGCACATTTTGTTTTAAAAAGCAATTAAATAAAGAGAGAAAGTAGGAGTGTTGTAATTCAGAATGACACTTCAGTCATTGCACATTGGGAAACAAACATGCAAGTTATTTGTTAGTATACTTTAATTTAATAGGGGCAGTCTTTCCTGCCAATACACTTATCTACAAACACTCCTATACAAAGGTGCACTCACACAAGTAGACATTTCTCCTACATTTCATTCCTGAAAGGCATTATGTTTCAAGGATATTTTCTGTAATGAATAGGATCTTAGAAATGGAAGACTTGTTAGATCAAGTCCATCTAGCTTAGGTGATGGTGATAGATAGATAGATCTACCTGAGAAGGCATGCTATAGTCCCTGGACAAAGAATGTATTGAAAGTGAACCAGCAAAATCACTCCTTTGGTCAGCTAGAGTGAGGCAGGTGGAGACTTTGAAGTTTCCTAATGTCTTGGGAGGATTAGCATCTTAGTTAAGTACAGTGGACCTCTTGCTGGCTTGGAGGCACAATGCTTTCTCTTTGCTTCCCCTCCTCCTTGGCTGGTACCTAGAGAGAGCTTCCCTTCCAGTTTCATTTTACTGTAACCACTGGTTAAGAGGTATGGCATATATTTATGTATTCTCTCTATATATATACATTAAAATATTGGGACAACTGAATGTAATTAGAGACTGACAAGCCTCCAGGAGGTAGACGGTTTGCACACTGAAATTCACATGCTTATCTCGTTTATCTGAACCTCCTCAAGCTGAAGCATTTGGCTGGGAATCTAAGGCTTTTCTGCTCGCATTCTGACACTGTTCAGTTTTGTCCAGTCAGAAACCAGAGAGCTCAACTGTCAGTAAAGCTGTGCAAAAATAAAAAATAGAATGGGTAAGGGGAGTTGTAGTGGGGTAGTCACCCTGCTCCTGCCCTTAAGGGCTTAAAACATCTCTGGGAGAGGGCTGTAGCAGGGAAAGGGATTAACAACAGCTGGGTTGATGGGGAAAGCAGCCACAGCTGTAGTCAGTGTAATCAGGGCCCAACTGGCCCTTATATGAGGGAGGTGGCCAGAAGGACACACTCTCTCTCTAGCTACACTGAGAGAGAAGGGCCTAGCCATCTGGGAAGCTGAGGAGGGTACCTAGGCTGGAGCAGTGCTGAGGAGGGGGCAGGCTGAGCTGGGGATCTCAGGCCTGGTGTCCTCCCCAGGCTGCAGGCCTGCTACAAAGGCCTAAGGAAGGTACTGGGGTTAGGCAGAGGCAGTAGGGGCAAACCCCTTAGCCTGTGATGAGTTGCTGTTACACTGCAGTCTGCCCCAGGGAGCGGGGGCTTGATGCTGACTGGCAGTAGCCCAGACTGAGGCAAGGTGGGGATTAGAGGGTTGAGGGTTCCCTGGGGAGGGGAGACCCAGACCAAGTGAGGGGGAACTGCCAGGGTGCAGCACCCCAACTGAAAGGGCACTGGGGTCTGGGAGGGACACGGGGCCAGCGGACAGCAGGACATCAGTCTACAGAGGGTGCTCCGGAGGCTGGAGGAGCTAATTCCCAGATGACCAGCAGGAGGTGCCACAGGTGTGTTGTCGCTCCACTACAGGAGTCCACTGCACGTTTTTCTTTTTGAAACTCAAAGTAGGTTGAGGTTTGGTTTGAATTTTGAGTGAATATTTGGGTTGTTTTTTATTTATTCAGATCAATTCATGTAGGCCTAAGTGCACATCCTGTATTTCCATATAAAAGACTGGACTCCTATGGTCCCCCACAACATTTATTCTTACTTAAGCTGTCAGGAAGAATGGGATCATTAACAATTCCTTTTTTTAATAGATGTAACTGATCTACAGCTCTGGCCTTTTCTTTGTTATTCTTGGCCAGTCATAACACCAGGAACAGTAAAACTGTATAGTAATAATTCAAGAGGAATTTTTGTTTCCTAAAACCATATAGGTAGCAAACCTCTAGTGCTTTGGGAAGGATGCATTCTTACTGATCCAATAAAAGGAACTGGGAATAATTAGTACTGTGAGCACTCAGTAGACACCTGGCTGCATTTGGCTTAGAAAGGTATTGCTGGTAAAGCACTACATGGCCAATTAAATGGCTTGTTCAGCCACAGGTGATTTCTGAAAGGAGAGTAGTTTACAAGCCCAATAACAGCGGGTGAAAGCAATGAGCACTTCCACTATGCAGTGTGGGCTAGCGATCTGAACACTGGGAGTGGGAGCTTTTATCTTAGCTTTGATACAGATTCACTGTGTAGCTGAGTGCAAGCACTTAATCTGTGCCTCAGTTTTCCTGTCTGAAAGAATAGGCATTAATCCTTTCCTCACAGAGGCGCTGTATGGATTGTATAATTTTTGTTCTGAAGTGGTTACAAAGTAAACAAGACAGATCTAGGGAAGACAAAGGCACTAGGTTACCCAGAGGAAGTGATGTTCATGTAGGAGCAGAAGAGAATGGGCCAGTTCCTTGGGTGTGGCGGAATTGCACAGAACACAAGTCGGGTGTGTGCACAAAGGAGGATCAGATCTCTGTGTTGCTCGGAACATGTCTGTTCTCCCTGGTCAGTATTAGACTAGCCTTCAGGCAGGACTAACTTTCATATTTTCTCACTAATCTGGGTTCTGCATTTATAAGGCAACAGCCGTGCTGTATCCAGGCACTATCTCTGAAGCCCTTACATTATATGTTATTAGGGAATGTGCTGAGTATATGTGCTGGGTCATCTTGTTCTGCCACTGAGGTATCATGCCGAAGGAGAGTGGCTGGTGCACAGTGGAGACTATCTGCCTATAGAACCCAAATGATTTGGGTCTTCTCAGTCCCCATGCTCAGGCTCACACATATCTTTAAACTGGTGTAATTAGGGCACTCAGAGGAAATTAAAGATGATCCAAGTTTCAAAGTGACAGTTCCCTGCCCATTACATTTGTGGATTCTCATGAAAGGTGGGTGCTGTCCAACATGAGCTATTATATTTGGTGGAGCATAATGTGAGTTATCGGTAACCAACCTCTCAGCCATGACAGTGAATCTCTTATCCTTGATCTCTTATCCCTAGTCTTAGAAAGATGCATATATTCATGCCAGGACAGCTAATAGCTCAGCTTGCATTCTCTCTCCTTTTTTAGCTCACCAGGTTTGGACTGGATTTCATACACACAGCTGCCTGCAAATCTAATGCTGAAAAAGCAGATGAGATAGGTCTTGATCCCCATGGAAACCAGAGTTCTCATAAGAAGCAAATATATTTCATGCTGTTGTAATTAGAACACACTCAGGAAGTCCAGTGTGTGAACCATTTTTATGGGGCTCATCAATTTGCTAATTATAAGAGGAAAAACTATAAAAAGTGTGTGTGGGAGGGACGGGGGTTCTGCCTTCAAAAAAATTGCTCCAGGTTGATGGTGGAGTAGGAGCAACTAGTTGAGGTATGTGAACTGTACATCTAAGAAATCCACATATAACTAATGGTGCCAGCCTTGATGCCCCATTCACCCACTTCTCCCACAAGTGTCTCAGTACTTTATGTGGGGAACTCAGTTCCTGAGCTCTGCAAGACCATCACCCTCTCCACATTCAAGTCCCTCCCGAAGACCTCATTTTACCAAGATGCCTACAAGAAACTGACTGATCATGGCCAAAGAGTGGGTTATTTGTGAATAGTCAGATGTACCAGTCACCTCCTGATAACTTTACTTTTCTGCTCTATCACCCTCACACTACCCTCTTTTGCCTTTTCAGACTATAAGCTATTTAGGGCAGGCATTATGCCTTTTGTGTATGTATGACACCAAACATATTAGGGGAAGCAAGCAAACAAGAAGCAAACAAATAATAATTCTGCTCTCAGTTGCACAAGTGTACATCTGCAATCAATTCCATTGACCTCAGTGGAATTATTCTAAATTCCTTTTCTTTGTATCTGAGCGTAGAATGTGGCCCTATTTTATTTAGTACTGGAAAGTGTGTCAGACTACCTCTTTCTTCAGATACCATTTTCATATCTATGCACTACTAAATTCAGAATCTAAATATTTTAGTCCCGAGTGCACAGGAAAAAGCACATGTAATGCGGGAGCTGCCACAGAACCTCAGACATTTTCATTTAAACAGAATTCTGATTTTATTGAACCAATCCCTCAAGCATCCAGTTTCCGAACACATTTTTCAGTTCATAGTAATTGCAGCATGATGCTGTAGCTACTGTAGATGACAAGGGAAGAGACTCAATTATTATGCTTCCCCTTCCTTAATTTCTATGAGTCTAGGAATTTACAGAAGTAGGTCACCTAAAGGAGCTGGGCCACTTGAGGCATCATAGGGAAATATGGGATTGTTTCTCAGACTGTGTTTTTCAGTGCTATGTCCTGAATCAAGATATTTGGTCTTCCACCATTTCCCCTAGGAGGCTATTCTACATCCAATAGCCATCACCATTAGGAGGTGTTTCCTGATATTCTGGCTCAATTTCCTTTTAACTAATTTTATTTTTCTTCCTCAGCACCCTATTGGTTTACTGTTGTGGAACCCATTACCATAGTCTCTGAGCACCCCACAATCTTTAATGTATTTATCTTCACAATACCCCTAAGAGGCCGTGCAGTACTATTGGCCCCATTTTTACAGATGGGGAAATGAGGCACAGAGAGGCTAAATGACTCATCCAAGGTGACCCAGGAAATCTGCAACAGAGTAGGAAATTGAATGCAGGTCTCCTAAGTCCTAGGTTGGTGCCCTAACCACTGGACAATCCTTTCTCTTTGAGTTCCTGCCTTTCCTGGGGTTCAGACAGGGCTCTTCTGCCCCTCTAATTAGGGATTAGAGAACTGGCTCATAGGAAATAAAAATGAGCCTGAATTCTAACCCATCCTTTGAAACAAAGAAAGCCTTAGACTTGCTTGACGTTTCAGGCTACTTAATACACATCTAGGGGTAGATAGGTGGATCAAGCCCCAGATGCCGCAAAGACCAAATTTCTGTCTGTGAACCAGTATAATAGCTGCACTTCTCTGGCACACTGCAGAGCATGAAGCCAGGATAGAGCACGTGAGACCTGGAGATAAAGCATCCTTGTCATGGTGATTTGACTATAGAATGAATTTCCAGAGATGCTCAGGCAAATCTAGCACTTTTGGGAAATCTTCCCTAACCTTCCTCTTCCCCAAGTCTTTCCACCATAAAATAGACACTGACTACTCTGACACCCCTTCTGCTGCTAATCACAAAAAGTAGAAGGAAAAATCAAACTCCTACCCAAGAAGAGTTTTTGCCCCCAAAAGCAAGTACAAGAGACTCCTTGAATTCCACTGAGGCCTTTGATAGTGATATAGATTTACATGGATGGTGCTCAGATAGTAGTGATGGGTGGCAAGGCTGGATAGATAGATCTTCAGCTGGTATAAATCAGCATTGCTATATTTGACTTCATTGTAACTTTACCAGCCCAGAATCTGGTCCACAAAGTCTCTTTTACACAGTGGACAGACATACAGCAATTTACTCTGTAGCATTCTGTGCCTGAAGTAAGGGCAGGTGTCACTGAAGACGGGAAGGAAGGCTCCTCTTAACTTAAAGGTGCAATACACACAAAACAGAACAAAGGCCATTTCTATTCAGTAACATAGCTGAATACTACACCAAGGAAGCAGTACTAATTTATACAGGGCTGCCTAATGAAATCAGTGCCCATGCACTGATCTTGTGCTTTATAAATGGCCGCTAAAGGCTATTTGATCTTGCTTTCCGAACATTCAGGATGCAAAACCATACCAGAAAAGAAAGTGCCAGAGCCATTGGCTGCATCCACTACGATAAGGATTGTTGTGACCTTCCTTTAATGAGGGTCCTAACTTGGTTATTGGTAATAAGCCTTAAGTTGTCTTTAAGGACAAGGCATTTTTTGTGATTCATTTGAGGGAATCTGGCCCTCACATCCCTTCAGCTGCAATTAAGTGGTGTCTGGTTTTCAATGGAGTCAAGATAAAGGAAGGGCTGTTTAAAAAAAAAATCAGCCACTCTCACTTGCAGAGAGAAAGAGAGAGAGGAGCTGGTTGCTGAGCAACCAGTCTTCAGCAGGAAGTTAAGCACCTAAGCTATGAATATAACCCAAACACAAACAGGAATAAATCAGCAGCTACATTAGTGGATTATATTATTGAGCATGGCCCACGGAAAAGGACATATTTTCAAGGGATGGCCACCACAAATCTGGGAGGCACGGAGTCGCAGACCACACATGCAATTATTAATTAAACCTGGGGCAGAGTCACTGCTGGGATTAAAACCCAGGGCTTCACTTTATCCAGAAGCAGCTCTTTTGCTTGCATGTGGTTAAAGGAGCAACTGCTGTTAGCACAAACCCCAGTTCTCTGTCCAGTCAAATTTCAGCCTCCCCCTCATTTTACAGGCCAAAATTCCCTCTTGCTAAAGTCAGATACAGTGGCTTGGAGTCAGAGCTCTTTGTGCAGCTATCCTGAATTCTCTGGGTCAGAACTGGGTCAGGAATTTGCCAGCTAAATGTTTTTTTGTTGGAAAATGCTGATTTGTTAAAACCAAAACTATTTGTAGAAACATGTTTGTTTTGAACCAGCTTTCTCAGGACAGTTTCTCAGTCCTGGATGCAATGTCTGGTCAGAGACAGCATCCATCCCGGAATAGCCAACAGACCAGTGGTAAGGAGATTTGCCTGAGATGGAGACCTATATTTAAATCTCTGCTTGTCCTAATTCACAGCAGAGTTTTGAACTGGAGTTTCCCACATCCCTGCTGAGCAGCCTAGCCACCAGGTTATCAGATCAGTCTATCACTGGCTCAAGGAATATTTAATTGATTCAGCAAAGTAGACCAGCTCCAACAGGCGAGAGAGAGAGAGTGAGTGAGTGTGTGTATGTGTTTTCCAGGTTAGTGCCTAACCACTTTGCCATTGGCTATGCTGGGGTGGGTCTTTGTCTCCTGCATGTTTTTGTTTTTTTTTTCCATTTTTTTCCCCTAAAAGGTCTTGTTTTCATTCCAATGCAGCATGAAAAAAAAAATCCTGAAACCTTGAAAATGTTTGCAAAATTGAATTCTTGTTTTCTGGCCAATCCTACTTTGAGTTACAGCGTACATAGAAGAACCATCCCATGGCTGTTCATTTTTTTCAGCATGAAATTATTTGATGGTCTTGTGGTTAAAGCACTGGCAATCTTAGTGTGATTCCTGGCTTGGTAACAGGCCTTGGGCAAGTCACTTAAAGACTGATTTTTAAAGGTATGTAGGCACCTAAGGATGCAGATAGGTGCTTAGTAGGATTTTTGAAATCAGTGTGAGTTGGGCATTTCTGAAAATTCCACTAAGTAGTTGTCTCCATCTTCAGATGCCTAAATACCTTTAAAAGTGTGTTCGTACTCCCTCTGAGCCACAGGTCCCCATCTGTAAAATTGGGTAGTAATACTTCCTTTCTCCAGCTTTTGCCATCTGTATTTACACTGTGTGCTTTTAAGGACAGGGACTGTCTCCGACTCAGTGTTTGTATAGTGCCTAGCACATGGCGGGGCTGTGATTTTATTTGGGGCTTCTAGACACTACAATTATACAAAGAATAAATAATCAAGCCAGCATCACAAATATCGTCATCATCATTATGGTTAGCCCCTTTGTGCAAAGTGCTAGTGGAGAGTCCAAGATGACTATAGCAGGGAGGCTTGTGCCTTACTGAGGCCTGGGCCAGCCAACACTGATTATGGAAGGAACTACCCCAGCCCATCTGTGCCGCATCAACAGCCTTGATGGGGCTTGATGGTGGACAGGTGAGTCCCCCGATTAAAACAGCAGGATGCTGGAGTAGAGAGGGAAAATTCAGAAGGCAATAGGCCTTAACACCAAGGGGAGTTGAGAAGTCAGAGCCAGGGTCCTGACCTTGAGCCAGGTAAAGCCTGAGAGTGGCTGTTGACCCAGCTCTGGAAGGGCGTGGAAGAGAGAGAGAGAGACACTGAATGGGGGGAGGTTGCGGTCTGGAGAGCTAAATTCCCGTTTGAGGTCTGAGAGGGCTGTGTGACCCAGCTTTGGGAAGTAGAGCTGGGGCTTCATATTTAAGTGTGGGGGAGAGAGACTGAACTGGGGTTGGGTCTGGAGTGGCAATGTGTACATGGAGAACTGAACAAATTGGACCTCCAAAAAAGGAAGTGTTTTAACTAACTCTGGGTTGTGTTTTTGAGTTTATTGAGGAACTAAGAGGAGATATGGAGGTAGGATACTGCAGGGTGACCTCTGGTCTTGAGAAGCTGCTGGCCTTTTACAAACATCCAATATCCATAGTGTATTGGACTCTTTTGAGCGAGGAAGTATTCCCTATAATAAATGAGGCACCTGAGTGAGGTATGGTATGTGAAAAATGTGCAGTGTTGCTGGCCATTCTGTCTCTTCTCTCAAGATGAACAGTGAATGTTAATCCCCAGGTCTGTTGATATAGCCTCCTTCACCAACACTACCTGTTATTTTGGAAAAATCTATGTGAGGTGAGTAAATTGACATTGTTACAATGAATAGCCATACTGAAATTTGGACTCTGGAAATTGGACTGCTTTTCAAAAGTCCCCCTTTAAAGGTTTAACTATTGACCTCTAAGAATAGTTGAATTCATATTGTTCAAAAGTGGGTTGGACCTCTTCCCTTCCCTCTGGAACAGCTACAGTGTGTTCCAGAGCCCTGCTTCACACTGGCACATGGATAATAACTAAGACAGCTTGGATGTCTGCACAGAGACTGGAATCAGCTTGACTGGGGCAGGGTTTATTTTTAAACAACCTGCGATATTATGAAGGCTGGGAATCTATGCTTAAAAGAATGAAAGGATATTTTCCCAAGAGACAGCTTGAAATGTGTAATATTAACATGGTCTAAAAGTAGTAGAGCTGTGCCAAAAATACTGTGTTTTAAATCGTTTTACTTTATATATGTTAGTTTAAGCTGCATAATGGTTTCCAACCTCTTACCTTCAGATTTGTCAAGGAACATATATTTGTAATACAAAAGAGGAGTACGGTCAGTTAAAGTTGTCTGAAGGTTTCCATTCTATAAATGTGCATGCACACTTTTTCTTACACTCTTACAGTGACTCAGAACATTCAGGAACGTTCACCTTTTGGTCTGTAACCTTCTGGACCTGAGATCTAAGAGTGAATCTTATTTTTTACTTTTGAAAGTTTGAGCAAAAGCTTTCAGCCTTTTGGGAGAATTAAGAGAGAAAAATCCTTAGTCTTTTGAACCCCCGTACAGTCTGAAAAGCTGTGGGTAGAGAGGAAAAATAATAGTTTGCACCATAAACCAGGTACTTAAAGAACAAGAAAACGTGACTATTCCTTAAAAGAATAAGTTAAGGGAATAGTGGGAAGATTTTGAGGAGGGTCATTAACAGACTTTTTTGAAGCAGGTTGGAGGAAAGGGATGGATATAAAAACATGCAAGGGTATGCAAAGGATGTATGTGGTCGGCACAAAATAAGGGGAAAATAAGAATGAAGAAGGACAGGATGGTGTAAAAGAGAAAGGGGAAGGAAGGAAGGAAGGAGCGGACAGGCATTTTCATTCCTTTTTCCATTATTTGAAATGACTGCTGCATGGTTATGCAAATCTACTTTTGCCTGAGAGCTGAATTCACTATTTAAGCTGTATGCTTAGTTACCTAAATTAAGTGACGTTGTTTCTGCTGCCTGACGTGACTCCCAAGCTCACAAGAACTTTCAAAATGCCTATGTTAATGCTGCGAGTGAGGCTGCAGGTGAGATCAGGGCCTTATAGTATTAGATGCTGCACATGTCCAGCAAGAGACAGTCCCTGGCCCCAGCAGTTTACAGTGAATGGGGGTCACAATCTCAGGGAAGCAAACTCGATTTTTATTGAAACATGTTGGTGAATATGTGGCTTCAGTATTCACTCAGCACCAGGGCAGGAGCATATATTTTCAATGTTCAGGAGCCATGAGAATAATATAATACGAGAAAGGAGCAAAGGAAGCTGCTGTCCAGCTTCGCGATTTAAACTCTGTTCTAACCCTTGAGAGATTTTACAACATTAGTTTAGTTGGAAATGTTTGGCAGCTGACCTCCCTGTGGGAAGGTATACCATGAAATTATATAGTCATGTTAGCCCAAACCTGTGAGACACTGATTACCTCCTGAGAGGTGTTTTGTGCACCTTTAAGTTCTAGGAAGTGCAAGGGGAACTGAGGACAGTCAAGTATCAGAGGGGTAGCTGTGTTAGTCTGGATCTGCCAAAGCGAAAAAGATGCATCTGACAAAGTGGGTGTTCACCCACAAAAGCTTATGCTCCAATATGTCTGTTAGTCTGTAAGGTGCCACAGGACTCTCTTTTGCTTTTGAGAACAATCAGTACTTCTCAGCACCTTGCAGGATTGAGCCTGACATGCACATACTGAAAGTGAATAGCTGCATGATCCTGTTGCTCTAACCCTTCTCCTTCCTCACACCATCCACTCCTATTGTTTTTAACCTCAGATAATGTCTTGTTTAAAATTAAATTGTAAACTCTTTGGGGGTGAGAACATGGCTTATATTTGTCTTATAAAGTGCTTAGCTATTCTGGCAATAGAAAGCAACTGCAAACTCATATTGCAGTGGGAGGAGGGATGGATTGGTGGCTGGGGCACTGGCCTGTGGATCAGAATATGTGGGTTCAATTCCTGGCTCAGCCCCAGAATTCTTGAGGAAGTCACCTCATAGGCTCTGTCTTGGTTCCCCATATGTAGGATGGCAATTATACTTTCTTACCTCTTAGGGAGTGTTATAAGGCTAAAAATCCATTGACTGGGAGGTGTTCAGATACTATTGTGGTGAGGGCCCTATACACTGATGTCTTGATAGATAGGCAGACACATGGCTGTCTTGGATTTCCAGAGAAGGTCCATCCTGGGCACCAAATGAGGCAGGGGTCTTGTGAGAAAAATATGTGATTGTATAACTAAAGACTGTCACAATGTATATGCACACAGAGGCTAATTTTTCACATTTTGGGTGCTCATGTTGCAGTCTTAGTACTGTTTTTTTCACATAGTTTTTGCAAGTGTAACATGTAGCGATATAAAGAGAGAACCACTACTCTGTGGTGTGAAAAGAATGTCTCAGACGTTAGAGCGGAATTTGAAATAAGAGGAGCACCAATGGAAGACCCCAATACTAGAGTACATCATTCATAAGGAGTTGTGCTGCCAAAGATAAACATATGGCAAATGAGGGATTGTTCAGAAAAGCCAGTCTCTAATCCTAATCGGTGCAATGGATTCCCTCTCACATGCTTCTTTGTTTGTCTGATCCCTGCGCCTACCTATATTTCTTTCCGCTTTCAGGGGATTGTGTCTGAGACACTCGTAGTTCATTTCCTCAAGGGGTGAGAGAAGGATTGTAAGGCAGAACTGAGGTCACCAACTCTGAATTGACCTGTTCTGCTCTTGAAATGAAGCATTGGTTTCTAACTGAATGACTGACTGATTCAATGATCTGCTCTTAGGATCCTACTTGAATTGCTTATCCAAACTTCAAGAGCCTCCTTTGTAAGAAGGTGCTATATAAATAAATTGGTGATTAATTACAAAGATGGAGAGACCATGTGTCCAGATAAAAAATAAGGATTAAGGGGGAGATTTTTCAAAGACACAAATGGGAGCAAACTGCCCAGCTCTCAATGACTTTCAGTAAGAGTTGAACACACAAAGTGCATTTATACCTCTGAGAATCTGCCTCTAAAATCAGATTGAAACAAATTCCTTATGCTGGTTTAGTACCAACAGTTATTACTTTGCTGAATTAACATATATGCATATGTATGAATATGTTGTATGAATACATTTCCCAATGATCCATAGGTGCTGGAACTAGGGCTCCTAGGGGTGCTGATGCAGTTTGGTTTAATGGCTCTCAGCATCCTCACTATATAAATTGGTCCAAAAGACTTCTATGCTCTTTACAATTTTGTTTATATTCAGTTCAGCTTGGACAGTATGAAACTTGACTGTTCCATTTTTATTTTTCCTAAAGAGATGGATTCATTCTTCAGTGCACTTAACACCAATGATATTGTGATTGGAGCTCCAGCACTTCCAGAGGAAGTCTGCATTTTTACAGATTTGATCTGATGCTGTTCTGATTTGATATTAATCCCTTCCTGTACACATATGGTTTGATTATTGTAGGACCAGATCATGGGTGAATGGTAGAGAAGAACATGCAAGGAGCATTGCCCTACCCCTTTGCAGATTGCATAACTATCAGTCACCTCTGCTGGTCCTGAATTTCGGAGTAAAGAGAGCTCCCTTTCAGTACATCTGGGTCCTCAATCCAAAGGGAGTAGTGAGGAGGCTGGAAAGGGTGGAGCTACATGATCACGTGTAAATCAGGATGAGGCTAAAAGATTCCATGGTCCTTTCCCGCCTCCTCACTACTCCTTTTGGCTTGACAGTGTGTCAGTGTGGTTTATCTGTAGCTACGCTATGCAGTGAAAAGCCTGCTGCATCCACACTGTGGTTTTTAGCTACCTGTGTCAATGGAAGCCTTGATAAGGGGAGAGACAGTGGTGGTGTGGGAACTTCAGCAGCTCCGTGCTGCCAGAACCTTTCATTGTGATGAGGAAAGGCTCTGGCAGCAAGTGGGACAGAGAAGTGGAGAAAGTTGAGCCTTTCCCAGCTTCTTCCCCATGCCAGAGTTTTTCATTCAGTTTTACACTGCACACTTCTTTCAGCAGCATGTAGGGTACACAGTGTGTCCCCAGCCTCCCTGGGTGTATATAGCAGTGTAGCCAGTGAGGTATAGTTTAGGCAAGCAAAGCAAAGGCAGGCCTGAAGGGTGTAAGAATGTACACGAATACATATGCTATGTGTGCTCTACTTGCCCAAGCTGTGCCTCACCGTCTACACTGCTGTTTTTAGCTAAGCCTTTCCTTGCTGCTTCTTCCCCCATCCCCTGCCAGAACTTTTCATTGCGGCATGTAACTACACATGCCCTACCCACTGCCAACACTGGTGCGTAGTGTAGATATAGCTGAAGAGTAGGCCATGTGTATGTGTGTGTGTAGCATCCCCTGGTGGAGTGTAAGCAGGGGGCATGTGCTTCTGGCACCTCTAGGAACCCAGAGAACTCAGATTCTCCTGCAAAGTGCAGCCCATATACTTCTACAGACTCCCCCCATTACACACCCCTCCTTTTTTTGTAAAGAGCATTTTGGGATTTGAAAGGTCTTTATGGTGTTTGATCACATGTAAATCAGGATGAGGCTAAACAATTCCATGGGCCTGAGTCTCTCTTGCCCTCAGGCCCTCTCAGAGTTCCAGAGAGGCCCAGGCCACCTCCAGCTTTTGAGGCCCCCTAGCCATAATAAAAATAAAAAATGATGACACATGAAAACAAAATAAGGCACCAAAAAAAGAATGAGACATAGTTTGAATATTTTAATTAACAGATGCTTTTCTAGCCTTTTTCTGTGCAAATGCACTAATTATTGAGGAAAAATCTAGCTTTCATGCAATGTCACAGCTGATATATTATCATGGCAAGCCCATTCAAACACTCTTGTCCCGTAGTTGAATGGTCATAGTTCTTTACCTGATTCAATATGTTGAAGGTGTGTTCACCTGAAGCCACTGATGCTGGCAAACTGACAAAAATACACAATGCAATTATGATATTAGGAAACACCCCAGAGAGTCTAAGTTGGAGCACTTCTTGAAGCAATTCATTTGGCTTGTAATCCAACTTAAAGTTTGTGGAATATATTCGTTTAAGGAAGATAACCTCATCACTAAGATCTTTCAAGATTTCTTTGTTGTACTGTTGCTGAAATTGTTCAGCTGCGGAAAGTAGATCTTCATTACTCAGTCTGTTGAGCTGCCAAAGAAATCCAAAAAGGATACAAATTAGTCTCAGTGACTCAAATTGGCATGTGAGACCTGACTGAATAGAGTCCATGATGGCAAGGAAGACATTGACCCTATAATGTTGCTCAGCAACGGATTCATCGGTAAGTTGTGATTGGTGGAGAACTCAGCTGAAATGCCAATATTCTGTGCTACTAATTTGGACTCAGTCAGGATCGCATCCCACTGTTTGTGAATCTGTTAAATGTCATTTATAAGACTCAGTACTATCCCTCTCAACGTCAAGTGTAGCATGGCATGCTTCAGTTACCAGATTAGTTTGGTGGATCATTGTAAGTAGCTTCATTCACAAAGATGACATCAGAATGCATTCAAATTTGGACAAGTGCTTCTGAATAGACTAAAGTACAGTTCGAGCCTGTGCCGTGAGATTGAGAGATTCAAACTCATGTAAAGCCTTTCTCACTGAATCCAAATGCTGCACAACTGGTTGAGCACCATCAATCCATGCAGACCATCTAGGTTTGGACATCCCATGCAGTGAAACATGAAGATATTGCTTCAGAATTTCTCACCTTTGTGGACTGCTACTCAAGAGACTGTACATTTGCTAAACAGTTCCAAAGTAAGTAATTGCCTCCTTATATGATTCAGCACAGTCAACACCTACAGGGTTTAGTGTGTGGTTTCCATAGCTGGAGAAAATACAGTTTGAATTATGCTCAAGCAGAACTACTTGCACACCTTTGTACTTCCTAGCTATATTAGATCCACTGTCATAGGCTTGAGTACTGCAGATGTGAAAATCTAACTTAAAACCTTCTAGAATTGCTAGTACTTGAGGAGCAATTTCTTTTCCACTTTTTCTTGTGAAATTATCAAACAAAATAAACCTTTCCTCAACTGAAAATTTGGAGCTGTCTACAATCTTAACATATCAAATAACCATAGCAGTCTATTCCTTATGAGAACAACCTGGAGTGGCATCAATGATGATTGAAAAATACTTGGCATTTCAAATCTCATCAAGAATTGTTGTTTGTACAAATGACCCACATAGCTCAATAAACTCGTTTTGTACGTGTGTGGAGAGATAATGGACTTGCATGCACTTTCAACTCTCTTGAGATTCTCGAACATGTTTAACATGCTCTGATAAAAGTGGATCATATTTGCTGAGGTGCTCAACTATTCCTAGAAAATTTCCATTTGCATGATCACGAATACATTAACTGAAACTGAAGAAAGCCAATCCCCACTCAGAGAAGAAGAGAGTGACATTCGGGAATCTCAAGACATTTTTTCCAGTTATTAGTTTCTGCAGAGTTCAACCAAGAATAAATTCTCAACTGAACTTTCAGCTGATGCTGCCCTACTGGCCAATTTCCATGCAACATAGTTTTCTTTGTGTAAGTTGAACTCTCATGTGATGGTATTCAGACTTTCAACTTCCTCCAACCTTTAATGTTCCATCCTGATTGATGAGAGAACTAACGCATTTGCAGTACTTTTGTTGAAAATGAAGCAGGGTGAACAGTACAGAGATTGTTTGTTTTTCTGTACTCCTGCACAAGAGAATGGTTATGCTGTTCTCACCATTTGGAAGAATTTTTGTCAGCAGATGAGTAGGGAAAGCAAGATTATCAGCATCTCATGGGATGTTACTTGGAATTTCAAAACAACTAATTTTGAAGAAAAGATTGCATTTGGGCAGCGCATTGCTCTTGTCAATAATTCCAGTGTCAGTCACAGTTAAAACTGTAGTACTCATGAATTGCTCTTGCTGCGTAAGAGCTACATCTTCCTGTTGCTGTTGAGTTTCTTGATCATACACAGGACCTTCTGCTGCAGCTGTTACTGTTGGCACGTCTCCTTCTTGACTACTGTCCTCATATTCAGGTATTGGCATTGAAATATCACTTGTTGCAGAGTTTTCATTATATTAGCATTGTTTGTTGGGTAAGGTGTGTTTTCCAGTGGCTGGAGAAATGAAGTTATTGTCTTTGAGCTCCAAGCTGCTGCTTCACTCAGTAGTTTTCACGATCTCTTTCTTGCACCACTTTCAGGTCTCTTCTTCATAGTGATCTGTCTGGTGTGACAAAGCTCCAAGTTTGTACTCGTGGGTCCTGCGCTTCCTGGCAGATTTAGGGGCCTCAGAAACTCATCTAGGCCCCAGAGTGACCTCCCCTTCTCAGTATAATTGGCAAGAGTCACCACCTAGTGAGTTACCTTCATCACAGGCCACTATGGAAGGTGGAAAGAGCGGGGGGGAGCCCGGGCCCACCCTCTACTCCGGACTCCAGCCCAGGGACCCTAATAGTATCAGCTAAGATGGCTGACCTTTTATCCACAAAACACAATACAATTCCCTGGGCTACTTCCCCACAGCAGTCCCCGCTTCTTCAAACTCCACTTACCTCAGGGCCTCCTTCCTTCTGGATGATATGTTGTCCACTACTCAGTCTCACCAACAGCACAACTTCCTTCCATAGCTCTTGACACCCACAGCCCACCTGACTAACTGGGAGGTTTTTATCTGGATTCAGCCAGTCCCTGATTTGCTTCAGGTGTCCCAATTAGGCTAGCTGTTTCTACTCCTTTCTAGAAGGTTCTTAATTGGCCTCAGGTGTCTTGATTGGTCTGGAGTAGCCTTTGTTTGGCTATCCAGGGAACAGGGACCTGCACATCCTGAGGCTGATATACCTGCCTTCCAGCACTCTCCTATATCCTTCTGGTCTGACTCCGTCACACTGGTCAATATGTAGCCTATCAACACTTGCAATATTCTGCTGTAAATAAGTAGCTTATCTGCCCTTCAAATCTCCTATTGTAAACATGTATGCAAATGCAGAAAAGACTTAAAACGATGGAATACTAATTAAGAACATAAAATGAAAACAGTCAGGTTATTAGCCTTATCACTGAATCAAAACTCAAGCATGTAAGGTATAATATAACACGCTGAGCTGAAGACAAAGGGATGACATATATATATAAAAAAACACAGATAGAGACAGAGGGATAATGTCCAAAAATTTCAAGTGTATGTCCTCATGAAACTCACTATACAAGATTGTCTCCACAAATTTTCACTTGGAATCTGGGCCTATAGATGATGAAAGCCTATGGTGATGGCCAACCTACCAAGCTAGGGCTCAGCCACCCAACCAGTCACCTCTTTTAGCTACCATATGAAGATGATAATGAGGAATTCTCAATCATAAATAATTCCTTAATCAACTAGATGTAAAACTATAAAGACACTAAAATGTAACAGTTCTCTGCCTTTCAACACGCACTTGATCCAGCACCAGCCACTAGTAGTGGTTTGTTTATATAATCAGCTGATCTGAGAGGACACGTTCATCATGGTCTAATCTTGTGCCATCAGAACCGATATATTTTTATTAATATTTATGAACATTTTAACTCTTTAATATGACAAAATCTATATCAGTTAACAAAAAAACCTGTCTTTTACCAAATCACCTCTCTTATTTGCTTAAATTTGCAGCTCTAAGATGAGAGAGAGTGTGTCACATTTTGATCCAAGAGGGATGCACATAAAAAGCAGTGAAACTTATCAAATGCCAAAAAATTAGCAAGTGTCTAACTTTGAGGCCCCCTTTGAGCTTGAGACCCAGACCAAATGGCCCTTCTTCCCTCCCCTCTGACTGGCTTTGCTTGCTCTACACAATGTGTAGCTGTTAATACCAGTGCAAAGCCAATCCAAAAGGTTACCAAATCCAAATGTTGTCAAAACAAATTCAGTTACACCCAGAGCTCACACTAGTGAGAAAGTGAGAGTGCAAGAAACCAGAAAGTGGTAGCAATGTGATATCCATACTGGCAGCAGAAGATAACCCTGACGCCAGAAAGATATGAAAGACAAATTTGAAAAACACAATGGGATGCAACTCATGATGCAGGGGATAGGACATAACTAGAAAAGCGGGGAATCAAAGAACCTTTAGAAGAGGGAAGTACAGAAAAATTTTTGGATGTGGCAGCACCACTGAGCTTTGGATCGGGCGCAAATTGAGGTCTGCAGGGGGGTGCACATTTAAAATGATCACATCAAAGAGTTCATGGAAGTGTTTTGAACCCTGATTCTGGGTCAATTTCTACTCTGTCTGAACTGCTTTGAATCTCCAATTTCCAAATATATTTGGTTATGAAGACTTTGACAAAAGCCTTCCTAAATCTTCATCTATGAGATTTCCCCAATCTACTCTGCTGCTTTTGAGCCTGATAGCAAAAGGAGTAACTCACAGCCAGAGTAGGTCATAATCATTTTATGGCTGCATTTTACTGGCCCCTGCATGAATGAGTTTTACACTGGGAAGCTGCATCAGCACTGGGACAAATTGATATGACTGCTCTTCATCTTTACCAAGCTTATTGTAAATTCTGTTAATGTCAGCCTTTGTTTCAGATATGAATTATATAGGGCTAGGGGGCAGCCAGTCTATACACACAAAGGGCCAGCTGGTGTAAATCAGGGTAGCACCACTGGGATCAATGAAGCTATGCTGATTTGCAACAACTGAGGATCTGACCCCAAACTGCATGAAGGGTAAGAAAAAAGCACATCTTGTAATACCTTAAAGTATGTAGAAGTTGCTGATCTAAGCAGACTTGCTTATAAAAAAAAAAAAGGTAAAAGAAAACTAAAAACATAATCCACTGCTTAAATTTACAATCCCACCAGCCAATGAATTCCATCCATTTTCAGGCTCAAAGTGAATTTTAAAACAATACAAACCCGTTCTGCAAAGAGATTATGGGATTTTAATAAGTACTGTACCTCCTATGTAATGATCCATGCTTTACCCTTTACCCTTCTAAAACAAATATGATTATTACAGCATGTTGCACTAACAGCTCTAAACATTAGTCTACAGTAGTACTCCTATAGAGTTTTAGACTATTACTCCTGTTACTGCAGTGTTTGGGAATACTGTTAGGAAGTGATGTTGTGGTGGTGTATTTTTATTGAGCTGGGACTCTTGATGTGTTTACTGTAGTTATAGTAAAGATCCTGGAGATGAATTACCATAAAAACAGCTGGGTTTTTTATGAAGACTAAGGTGAATCAGTCAAGCCCTCAATGAAACTCGATAAGAATTGTTGATATTTTTAATCTGTTTCTGTACCAAATTGAAACCCAAAATTGAAATAGCCAAAATAATAATAATAATAAAAATTTGGCAGAAAGATACCAGTTTGGAAAAGTCAAAATGAAACATTTCTGAATCAACATGTCATTTTCTTTTGTCAATCTGAAATTAAACATTTTAATTGTGGGTTAGGTTTTGTTAATCTGTTTGGGATTATGATAACTTCGGCATCAAGTTGAGCAACCATAGTGCCTCATGGCAACTGTAGTTCCAGGGCATTCATGTTCCCATTTACCCCTATGAGTCCTGTTACTCAACTGGACTGTATTTCCCATACCAAGCAAGTTGTATCCTTAGTTCCAGTCTAGTGAGAAACAGAAACAGTGCTTTTTGAGTAAATCTGAGAATATTTCCTGGAGGCAAACTTTGAATTTGCAGGTGCAAATATTTTTCTGATTCTAAGGGTATGCCTATACTACCCGCCAGATTGGTGGGTAGTGGTTGATGTATTGGGAATCGATTTATCGTGTCTCATCTAGATACGATAAATTGATCCCCAAACTTACTCTGCGTCAACTCTGGAACTTTAGCTCCGTGACGACGGCCAGGTAAGTCGAACTAAGATACTTCGACTTCAGCTACGTGAATAGCGTAGCTGAAGTTGTATGTCTTAGTTCAAACCCCCCACTTCCCAGTGTAGCCCAGGCCTAAGTGGTTTTGTTTTTTGCAAAAAGAAACAATACCTTGTAAAGTACATGTCTGCTCAAACCTCATCAACACAGCTAAAATTCTGAATACCAAATATTCTCAGATTGCAGCCACCACTGAAGTCTACTAGAGCATGAAGTTAAGCATGTGTATAATCCTTTGCAGCATCACAACATAAAATATACCTGTTAGATATAATCTGCAAATGATTTCAAACATCCAACAAATTTGAGGTAATAATAAGCTGTTTATAGACAAACGAGAAAAAGTAGCTACATTCATCAGATAAATTGTGACAAGAGTGGTTCACTCAGCTCTAATGATGATGATCTCGAGGTCTCCAGCTTGCAAAACCTATTGACTTCAGTGGGGATCAACTTATCAGTAATGTAAGAAATTCATGTTTCCAGGACTGGGACCGTAAATGGCTACATGGGTGGGGATGGAGGCTTAATATTTGCAAATGCTTTTGAAGCTGTAAAGTGCTTTTTCTTAAATGCTGTTTGAAAAGGGGAAATGAAGAAATGTTTGCAGTTTCCCCACTTTGTCCTACTACTTCAGCTTTATACGGATGGACCCTTTCTTGTGGGACATATACTTTCCCTTGACTACTATGGTGAGGCTATAGAAAAACCTATGACAGCTAGATATTGAAAAGAACTAAAATATGCTACAGTTATGGCTCAGTGTACAATAGAAGCTCTAGCAGTGTCTTGGGGATTTTACAATAACACAGTATGATATCTGTAATACTCTAAATTAGGTTATTAGCAGCTCCCCTCATCCAGTTCCAAGAACCAACAATCCAATTAAAGGGGAAACAAGAAGAAGGAAAAGCTTGTACTAGCCAAGGCTTTTCTTCCCCCATGCAACAAGAAGAAGAAAGGATGAGTGATTGTTTTGCTGCCACACACATTTGAAATATGAACAGCACTGCACCCACCTCTGTGCCGGTCTGTCCACTATCAATGACACTTTGAGCTCATGTCCCCTTTTAAGAAAGGGAATTCAAGTTCTAACAAGTCTAATCTCTAACGGGCAGAACATCAGTAGCATGCAAAATGTGGTTCTGGAGCATGTCCCTGCAATCAGACTGCCATGCAGGCTACAATACTATTTTCCAAAGCAACATGTCAAGAGAAATTACCCCTTTTATTTGAATTAAACTTGAGATGCCCATGGTCAGTAGTGTCCTCCTATACACACACAAGCTGTCTTATGTATAGGCTAAGCAGACAGTTGCCTAGGGCACCACATGCAAGAAGCTAGCACTTGGATAACAGAGACACTTTTATGGCTACTTGCCAGCATGCTATAGCACTCTTCTCTGGTTTTGGGGTTTCTGCCCATCTAGCCCTCCTAACCTTACAAAGGACTGCTCTGTTTCTACCCACTTACGCACATCACAGGAACCTTTGCACTGGAAGCCATGCTTCCAGTCCTGGGGATATTCCATCCAACTGCCTGGCCAGGACCTTCGAATAGCCAAAGAAGAGTCTATGCAGGTTTCACACTGAGTCTAGTGGATGCTGGGTTAGGACAAAATCTGAATCAGTAGTGTTGTACTTTCACTTCCTGTGATGGGGCATGCAAGCCTCAGACTGGTCAGGAGGGGGTTAATGTGAGTCCGGTCAACCCCTACCACTATACCCGCAGTAGGTCTCATGCGAAGAGGGGAGTTCAGGAGAAGCCTGGGTGCAGCCAAGAATCTGATGCAGCTTGCTGGCTAGGTGAGCCTCCCTGTGGATGGGGAGGCTGACTAGGTGACTGTCTGAAGATGGAACCAAAAGACAAGGATGTGGGGGTCTTGCTGAAGATTCACCACATGACCCTCATTTGAGTTTCTTGTTTTGGGACTTTGATTCCCCAGAAGTGGTGAAACTGGAGAGTGTCTTATTGAGAGGACAAAGGCTGTACCAGGCTCCACTAGAGGGACCAGCCAACCACTGGAGACCCCAAAGAAAGGTGAGCAGTGCCACGTTTGGCTGCAAGGGGGCACTGTGGAAGTCAACCCTTCCACACTTCCCATAGGGGCTAATGGCTGTATAAGGTGTCATTGACTACAACAGCAACTAGCTTTTAACTCTTTTGAAAATGTATTTTTCTTTAATCCTTCCAAAGCCAAAACTGAATGAGTTTGAGGCTTATGAAAGTCACCACAGCCCTGGAAAACAAATACAACGAGGGCTGAGGTAGTGCATGCTTCCTCCTTGCTGCCTGACCAATATCCCTCCCCATCTATACTGGAGGGACAGCCTAAAAGGGGGCATTTAGTCTCCTGAGCCTATCCAAACTTTGTCACTGTTGCTGAGACTATCACTCAGGGCCAGTTGTAATGAAATGGTTTTCCCTTTTTTTGTCATGTGAACACCAGCACCCTGAGAAATAATGGATACTTAAAAGCCATGTCTTGATTTGGAACTTCAAAGCAGATTGTCTAAACAATTGGGAATCTTCTATATTCTTTTTTACATTCTTTGTTTTAAAAAGTATTTCAGTTTTCTTTTAAGAGCAGTCACTGAGGCCAGTGGCCAGAGGCTGAGTTCTTACTAAACCATCCAGTCTATCTCCATGCAGTGAAGGATTATTTCTACAGTACATTTTCAAGGCGGCTATGCCTTGAGTTTGAAACATTCTGAGAAGCATGGTTGCTACCGCTTCCCTTGACATTTCCACAACTTAACAGACCTTGTGAGTTTTCCTGATAGGAAGAAATTAAGGGAAGTTTAGGCTGGTTCTTACTCCTAACTCCCCCTCCCTTGTGTCCCCCTAAATAATTTCTCCCCCACCCCAATACACAGATGTTTGTACCATTGAAAATTTTGAAAACTGTTCTCATGGCCTGGCCCACCTTAGTTATGTCTGAGTCATCTGGCTCTTTTACTCTTTCTTCATAAGAAAATCCCTTCAAGATCCCTGCTTAATTTTGTTACCCCCTCTCGTTTCTCAATATCCTCCATGGAGAGAAGTGCCCAAAATTTATGCAGGGCTGACATGAGTGCACCTGAAGGAAGCGGGGGCATAGTGGAAGAAAATCTAGCGCTCTCACACTCTCCAAAATGCCCAGTATCCAACTCCTCTGCAGAGGGATCCAGGAGGAAAATAGATTTAAAAAAAAACAAAAAAAAAAAAACACACACACACCTAAATGGCCAAGGTATGACAGAACAGCACTAATGTTGTAAATTGCATAATTAGGGTCAAAGAAAATTGATTCTATCCAAGACAGAGTTGCTATAATATATTGTGGAAGTCCTTGATTGGTCTAACAGAATGACAGTAAATGAGAAGCAAAATTCACATGGGGTGGGGGAAGGAGGAAAATCTACTATACGAAAGCACAGCTCTCTCATCCGATTCCTTCTAGCTTTCCCTGAGCAGCCTCCAGGGTTTCTTAGCAGCCTGATGGGAGCAGTCTCTCTCTTTGTTTTTTTCTGGCAGTTCACTTACAATAGCATAAGCCATCCAGTGAGCGAAAAGGATTGCACAGGAAAGAATTCTTAAACAACTAAGTCACATGGACTCTTCTAAAATCCCCACAAAATCTCTCTGCTTCCCTGGATTTCACCCCTGTGAGAGATTAGCAGTACACTTAGCCAGAGGGAAAGGCAGTCATGTGATCTGGGGTTTACTGTCCCAGGGTGTGCTCTGACAGCACCAAAATACAATTAAAGATGGAAAACAACTGGATCAGAGGAACCAGTGGACTGGCCACTTGATCTCACCACTGCTCAGTTTGGATTAGCTACTCCATGGAGAGACACTATTTACTTTTGTGAGGAGCAGGCCAGCCCTTAGGAAATGGAACCAGTAGAGGGAATGAAGCTGGAAAGAAGAGTCTTCCAAATGCCTACTGGAGAGGAATGTTGATGCTGCAGGGAGCAAGGGCTGTCAAGCCATTTCCCTGAAGACAAGATCTACCAGAAGGAAAAAGAAAGTTGTTCTGCCCCTCACCAAATCCAATAGAAGGGTACAGAAAGCTGAGTGTGTGGGGAAACCACAGCCTGTTCACAAAAGTGGGGCAGGTTTAGATAGAGAGAGGGCTAAAAACATGGGAAGCTCTGAAAAGATTCTTATATATCATGATAATATGCAATGTTTTTAATAAGAGGCTTTAGTTTACGCCCAGTGCATCTTGGTTTTGATAGCAAGACCCTAAAGGTTGGATTTTTCCTTTCACTTACCAGTTTTATGTCAGTGCAACTCCACTGATTCCAGAGAAGTTCTCTCTGACTTCCACTAGTCAGGTGTGCGAGATCAGAACCAGTCTCCCCGTTCCGCACCCCTTCCTGTCTTCACACAGTTAGGGAGATCACAAACACGAGCATCAGATTTGTTTTCCTGTTTAATTAGAGCAATTCTCCTTCATGAAAACCACTTACCACCAATAAACTGACAGACAAGAAACGATGGATTTTTTTTAAAAAAGGAATCACTGAAAAGGAAAGAAAACAGAAGAAATAAACTAAACTCCATCTGTGGTTGCTGGTCAGATGCCTTTGTTTGCCATCATTCTCTTCTTCTGCTTGAGCCTCTATCTAGGCAGCAGCTCTCACAGACAGAGTCCAATAAGGACTAAATCCAAGCTCCTCTGCCATGAATGAGGAAGGTAATCAGGGAGTGCATGGAAGGTGGATAGATGTTGTAGAGCTACAAAGAAGTACGTGTGGGGTACAAAAGTGAGGGGCAAAACCACCCCAGTCTTTTCTATTTCTCTCTCTCTCTCATGTAAGAAGACAAAGCAACTAGTCCTATGGACTTTGGGAGGAATTCTGACCTGAAAATTTGGTCAGCAATGTTGGGAACCAGTCTAGTTTAACTACTAGAAAATATTTAAACTTTTTGTCTTATAACATTTCTGACTTTAATGCCTTATACTTGTACTCATCTGTCTCTTTGTAGTTATATAAACTTAGTTTACTTTTTAATAAAAATCAATCCAGTGTTGAAGTTACCCAAAGAGTTTGACCCCAATTAAAATAGCAAATGGTTACAAACTGACCCCTTACAAGGGCACCGGACCTCTACTATCTGAACTGTCCAGGACAGGGCTAGACCATGCAGAATATACATCTCTGGGGAAAATTCAGGACTGGGTGTGCGTTGGGGTCATCCTGAAAGTCGTAACCAAGGCAGGTGGAAGCCAGAGTGGGGCTGGAGTGTTGCTGACCGGCTGTGGGGGTCACAGTGGCTGGAGCAGGGCTGTGGTTATACATAGACACTCAGAGTGTGACCTGCATGCTGGCAGGCTGATTGTGAGCGACCCAAGTTGGGAGTTAAAACAGCAAAGCATTGTGAGGCACCCAAGGTTATAGGACAAGAGATAACACAACCCCTTACTGTTCTGGACTGCACCTCAGAATGTGACCCATAGACAAGGTTAAATTGAGCCTAAGAATGAATTTTCCCCTGAGAGCTATTGACAGAAATGTTGAGGAGGATTTTGCCTTCCTTTTGTGGGGAATTGTCTCAACATCAGGTGACTTTCCACAACACTATCTACTATTGGTGTAGCTGTGGAAGGACAAGAATTCAATGGGACTCTGTCCAGGCCATTTTATTGTGTCTTTAATGACTTTTCTTGAGGTGAAGGTGGTGCCTATATACTAAAGCGCTGATCACCTTAGAAATATTATAGACAGATCTTTGTGAAATCACAACTAGCACTTTCCTTTCACTTATCTCAATTCTGCCCCTTGTCAGGACCCTGCACAGACTATGGGTTCCTGCCAGTACTCTAGTCTGGACATCAATTAGAACAGTTTAGATGCTACTTGAACTTGCTTCACCTTCACTGGTGTACGGTTCCCCAAGGGAATTAGTGAATTTGTTGTACCCCCTATGTTGGCATGATGTAAGGAGGCATCCAGGGTGCTGGAACAATTTGTATAGTGGAAATGCTGAGAGCCAATGAACCAAACTCTAATCCCGGTTTATGATGGAAACCACTTCAAGCCAGGGGGTGCAGCAGTACCCCTAGTTCCAGCACCTATGGAGGCCTCTGGTGCATGCAGGGGTGCTGGAACAAATTTTATAGTGGGGGAGCCGATGATGGGAACCATGTACTTGGTGTTTTGTTATTACTACTTCAAGCCAGGGGGTGCAACAGCACTCTTAGGTTCAGCAGGAGCCGATTTCACTGAGTTTATGAAGGAAGTTCCCCTTTGCCAGAAGAATTCTCCACTGGCTAGTTGTAGGCAGAATCCATTTTCATTGTGTTACTCAAACAGGGCAAAGGGGATAGAGCATAATGGAGAATCTAGTCCGGGGAGACCAACTATTACTCATGAGCCACATGTGGCCCTTTTAGCATTAAAAGGTGGCTTGCAGAACGCACTCCCCATCCATCTACCAGATGGCGGGGGCAGGAGCTTATGGCTTCAGCCCCACTTGGTGCAGCAGTTGAGCTCAGGGCTTCAGTGGGAGCGGGGCTGAAGCCCTGAGCCCCGATAGACACCTCTCATGGGGCTGAAGCCCTGTGCCCCAGCTCTCAAGCTTCAGAAGATTGTCATATGGGCTCAGAGGGTCAGTCTGACCACCCCTGATCTAGTCCATGGAGAATCAACTGTGCACTACCAAATGCTGTTAATGCCTATTAGATACCTTCATTTTGTAACACAAACTTATGTGCATACATTTTAAAATGACTCTGGAAACTGAATGTACTGGCACCCAGGGCAGAACCAGCATACCTTCTATTTCCTTTTCAGCAGGGGCAACACTTTTTCTCTCTGTTGTGTAGAGTGTGACCTTAAGGTCTGTTGCGTAATACTGCACAAAGGGACTCCTGTCGACTCAACATTAAAAGGCATGATCCCTCTCAGCTATGCTTCAGCATCCGTGGGGCTTCCCTGCCAGATTCCCAACCAGACATATTTGCATTTTTTCCTTTTACCTCTCTACCATTAAGTTCCTCCCTGCTGAGACTTCAGTTCCTTTACTGGAGACCTTCAAACAGAGCAGTTCATGATCTGTCAAATACAAAAAAGCAGATTAGAAAGCTCGCTTTTCGGTGTGTGTATGTGTGTAACAAATGTTGGCAGGGAAAGTCCTGCTTCCAATATAAAAGGAAAAGAAGTATTTCCCTTCAAAAACATAGCTGAGATCAGACACAGCATATAGAATTGTATTAGCTTCCATGAAATGCAGACTGTCTAATTTGTAACCCTGATTTAAGGACGAAGCCAGCACTGGGCAGCAGAATGGCCACTAAACAATGAATGGGCAAAAATCATAACCATGCAGAAGTAAGTGTGGAGTAGCACAGGCACTCAAAAGTATGTATCCAAAAGTGCAAGCACCCAAAATTTCACATGCCAAATCAATTTTAAGCATTTATAGGATGCTTCTGAACCTGTAGCTATAGTTATTGTTATGGAATATAGAGGAATGATGATTGCCCGTATGGAGTGGAATCTGCACATCTGGAAACAGAAGTTAGTCTCTCTCATCTCCAGAGTTTCTAATGACCAGTGAATAACAACACGATCTCTTGTAGACATAAAATATTATTCAGGGTCTCCCAGAGCCCTCAGATGATTTTTACGTAGGTTATGTTTTGAGAGATTTGTTGTGTTTCTGACAATAGAAACCACTGCGTCTGGTGCAGCACTTCCCCCTGCGTGCACGTCTGCCATTATCACAGACAAGGGTTAAGTCACCAGAATATTGTGGTGTTTTGGCCTACAGCCTGACTGTCGGCCCAGGCCTGTGAGGTGCTCATCAGCCTTCAGTTCCCATCAACTTCATCAAGAGTGGGAGGTGTTCCGTAATCTTTTTAGAATTATTCAGGAACTGGGAGGTTTGCAGTCTAAGTGTGACCAACAGGGGGATCTGGGTACTGGAAGGTACTATGCCACTGATGCATATTTAACCCAATTTGGTCATCGTTTGCTGAGAAAAATACTTTTTCTAGGGCCATGCACTGAAGCGGGATGTTCTCATATACGACTGGATATCCCAACTGAACTGAATGTGAACGCTGATCTCTCCAAGGCATCTTAAGTAGTGGAACCAGCTTGAAGTAAATGTGAGATGTAGCTGGTTTGGACCCTACAATAATACAGTGTATGAGATCTATTTTCAGAGGTAGCCTTGTGCACTGTAAACGTGAGAAATGTGTAGATTGCAGGCCTCCCAGGAAGCAGTTTAGTTACATTAGCGGTGCATCAGTCCTGACACATGAATTGCAAGTGGTACAAACAATATACAATGCACAGAGGTGGTTTGGCACTGATGAATTCTAGTGATGAGTGAAACTGGAGAATGGAGTTTTCCCTTGAGTCTGGATAGGTTCTTCTCTTCAGTTTCGTAGATTGTATGCTTCACCATAGTGTTAATCATTTAAAAGTTCAGACGCTCTTAGATCTGCAAATCTGGCCTTTCTGAGGAGGCTTCTGACACTGTTACCTCCTGCTTCCAGTCTGGCCTCAAGCACGGTTAGAACATCCTTTCTCCCAGAAGAGCAGGTAAATGAAAAAAATGCCCAGCAATTAAAAAACTAACCATACTTTTTTGAACTGCAAAATAAGTGGGGCTGATGTTATATTTAATTTAAACCCCTTCTCTCATCCCAGGCATAGACATCTGTAACCATTCAGAGGGTACCTCACTGATCAGTTCCACCCTTTTGTTTTGCCACGTTATGTGTTGAAGATTATTTGCAGCAGCAGTTTGGGGCTTGCTATGTGCAGGCCTGTACCATTGGCCAAAACTCCTACTACATTGAGGGACCATGGGCTGTTTTAAGATCAGCTACCTTGAAAGCCAGTAGGATGCACTGGATATTATGCATACAGTGAGTGGCTGGGATACTCAGCTTTCAAATGGTATAAAACAGTGATACTCTGACTGAGGCTCCAGAGCCACAAATGGCTCTCTAATGTGTCTCCTGCTGCTCCTTGCAGCGCATGATACTAAAACACTATGTGATTTAATTATAAACCAGTTAGGAGGCTTTTACTATGTTATTAACCAATTGTAGTTGATAAAATAATACTGGGTCATACAAAATGGGAAATGACTGCCTGGGAAGGAGTTCTGCAGAAAGGGATCTGAGTGTCATAGTGGAACACAAGCTAAATATGAGTGAACAGTGTAACGCTGTTGGAAAACAAACATACATCATTCTGGGATGTATTAATAGAAGTGTTGTAATCAAGACATGAGTAGTAACTCTTCCGCTCTAATCCATGTTGATTAGGCCTCAGCTGGAGTATTGTGTCCAGTTCTGGGTAACCACATTTCAGAAAGGATGTGGACAAATTGGAGAGACTCTAGAGGAGAGCGACTAAAATGATTAAAGGTCTAGAAAACATGACCAATGAGGAAAGATTGAAAAAAAATGGGTTCGTTTAGTCTGGAGAAGAGAAGACTGAGAAGGGACACAATAACAGTTTTCAAATATTAAAAGGTTGTTACAAGGATGAGGAAGAAAAAATGTTTTTCTTAACCTCTGAGGAAGGACAAGAAGCAATGGGCTTAAACTGCAACAATGGAGATTTAGGTTGGACATTAGGAAAAACTTTCTAACTGTCAGAGTGGCTAAGCACTGAAATAAATTGTCCAGGGAGGTTTTGGAATCTCCATCATTGGAGATTTTTAAGAGCAAGTAGACAAACACCTGTCAGGAATAGGCTAGATAATACTTGGTCCTGCCACAAGTGCAGGGGACTGAACTAGATGACCTCTTGAGGTCCCTTCCATGATCTTGTTGTGAGAATTATATATTAAATGAATGTACATGAATGAATTCAAAGTACTGTGGCTCTTTTGGGTAATGTTGATTGCTAATTTGGCTCCTGAACCACTGAGGTCTGAGTGTCACTGGCATAAAGCATGGAAGCCAAATTCTGAAGTTGGTGGTGTGTACTATATGATTTTAATCAGGGTAGATTCCGCTCTTTGTTTCCTGTCTGGGCAGATTGTAAGATGAAATCTTCCAGTCATGTCTTTCTGACTACAATTTCTTTTTTTCCTACTTGTTTTCTTTGACATAATCATTGATTTCCTACCATTTTCTTGGAAGGGGTGGCTTTCAAACAGTAAAAAACATTAATCTCCACCTACAGAAGTTCATGAGATATTAGATGCTAAAACATGTCAAAAGTGAAACAGAACAAAAAATGGCACTTGGAATTAGAATTGGTCATAAAATGGAAACATTCACCATGAAAACATTTGGAATAAAATGTTCCTTTTTTCAACAAAACACTTGGTGCTTTCTAAATCTTCTCCACCCATGCCATTACAGGATGTTAAAGTCTGACACCTATAAATACTGTGAAGAACAAGACAAATTCTTTCAAGACCAATGAACTTGTCTAAGTATTTGTGTCTGGATCAGCAAGGGGTAAAAGACAATACCCTTGCATGCCATTTTCTAGTTATGATGATTACTGCTATGAGGTGTATTATCATAGCACCAAGGAACTGTAAGCACAGACAATTCTGCAGTTTGTTAATGATAAAATATATTTTCACAAACTATCAAATGACATCACAAGCTATAATGATGTGATGCATCACTTTGGCTTATGATGGTGTCAAACTTAAAACTTGACATGCTTCAAGTGTTTTTCAAATGACTATAGGCTGCAGGAAGTATCTTCAAAAGGTTTATTTGTTATGTCTCTGACAGGCTTGAATCCTCCTCCCAAGTGAGAGGAATTTATAAAAGCTCAAACAACTTCAAATGTATTTAGAAAGAAAGACAGTAAGTGGTGTAAAATTTTAGAATAAAAATTTGGAAAGCTAACACTGCATATAATTTTGTTTGCATAAAAGATTTTAAATGTGCACAGACTCAAGTGTACAAAGTGTGCCTATTGAAATGTTAGTCAATAAAAACACTGCAACAATTGCCTTCTCCCATAACTTTTCAATGTGGTTACAAATAGATTGTGTGACAACATGGCCTGTTCCTTAAAAGCAATACTGCCTAGTGATCACCCCATCCCAGCACATGGCATGGTCCTTAGTTTAAAGGTTTGAAAGATGCCCTAAAAAAGACCTATGTGGGATAAGGCTAGAGAGGAAGCAGTCTTGGGAATGAGCAGTTGTTGGGATACAATGATTAAAAGGTTACAAAATATGACCTATGAGGGAAGACTGATAAAAATGGGTTTTGTTTAGTCTGAAGAAGAGAAGATTGAGAGGGGACATAACAGTTTAAGTACATAAAAGGCTGTTACAAGGAGGAGAGAGAAAAATTGTTCTCCTTAGCCTCTGAGGATAGGGCAAGAAGCAATGGGCTTAAATTGAAGCAAGGATAGTTTAGGTTGGATATTAGGTAAAACTTCCTAACTGTTAGGATGTTTAAGCATTGGAATAAATTTCCTAGGGAGGTTGTGGAATCTCCGTCATTGGGGATTTTTAAGAGCAGATTAGACAAACACCTGTCAGGGATGGTCTAGATAATACTTTATCCTGCCTCGAGTGCAGGGAACTGGACTACAAGGCCTCTTGAGGTCCCTTCCAGTCCTAAGAGTCTCTGTTTAAATTACTCAGCAAATCTCCAGTGAATGGGTTGCAGCCTATTTCTTTCCATTTCAAGGGAAAGGGGAAGGGTTGAGGAAGGGCACTACTGCTCTTTTCAGCTTTCATTTTCTGCGGCAATAACTCAGCAAGAAGTGTTTGCAGCTCTCCCTTTCGTTCTTATAATAGCAAGTGAGAAGGGACAGTGGCCAGAGAGCCACAAAGCATTCTGTTAAAAGGAGATCCAAGTACAGCAAGGAAGTGAGAAATTTAAAACTGCCTGATTCTTCCCTTCGGCCACTGCTTTTAGGCTATTAAGATGGCTTGACAAATCCTACCTCCTCCAACCCAACTGTTTGCTTTGCAGGCAACTGCTTACAACACCAGCGTCAGCTAAAGCTGCGGGCCAGGGGAAAGTTGGGCATTTCTGGCCCCAGCTCTGTTTCCCCCTGTATATTGATAGGGGTACAATCCAGGCACTGAGTAACAAACAGTGGGAACCAGGAAAGATAAAAGGATGTAGATGAGGGGCCATAGAAATCCTCAAGAGTGAAAAAAAGGAACTTGAATTAGCTGCAGGCTAGTGACTAATCAGGGTCCAAACCTATGTATTATATTATGGTGTGTCTATACTGGAAAATTTATCAGTTATATTGGTGTAGATAAACCACTCGACTGATACCAGTAGATGCTCTTATTCCAGAATAAGAATGGCTCTTTTGGCTTAGCTTAACCTCCTTCCAAAGTGACAAAAAAGAAAAAAAAACACTGTTTTATACTAGGATAAGAGTATATACTGCACTAGTTTATATTTACACCTTACCTGTATAGTGGTATAACTTTCCCAAGTAGACAAGCCCTTCAGAGTATAGGACCTTCCATGTCTTCAGTGAAAACAGCTACATAGAGCATTTTTTTAAAGCACGCTTATTCCTTTTATTTCTATAAACCCCTTTTCTACTCTGACTGGGAACACGGGAGTTAAATAATGTCAGTGATATTACAACAGGCTGTCCAACAACGAGCTGCCCGGGTAATAATAGAGACTGATATTGTCTTTCATGCCCTTAGACAATTGAAGAAGGCTGTCTGGGCAAGTAGACAAGATGGTGTTTACACAGAGGGATGATTCGAACTGGATTTGCCCTTTTTAAAATATCAGTTTGTCAGAAGATTAGGCTTGGTACAGACTTTCAGTGTTTTGGTGCCAGTCTGGTAGGTGAAGCAGAAACTTAACAGTGGGGTAAAAGAGGAAGAATCTTAAACATGAAGGTACAATGCTGCTACAGTAGGCATCTCAGTTCAGCATTAAGTGCACGCAGGTGCTGGGGAGCACGTTCTGAATAGCCACTGCTGCCAGTTTCTTTGTGGCTGGCTGAAACCAGTTCAGAGACAGGTGAGGGGCTGATCTGCATGAGAAATGCCAGTTAGAATATAAAGATAGGATTCTTTCCAGCCCTGACCAGTTCAGTTTGTGCAATGGAGCCTTGTATCAGTTGATACAGCCACTCTGTGAAATTGTTTTTTTTTCCAACCCATACAATCGATGGCTGTCACATTGTTTGTCTGTCTCTTTATTTTTATTTAAGGAATGCTTAAGGTTCTCCTATTAGGAACTTTGATGGAGTTTGTGAGAGAGTTCTAATTTTCAGAAATGGAACTCATGTTAAATGATGTGGCAAGTAAGAGGGACTGTAGAGATGAGATCTTTATTAAGTTTGCTAAGACTTGACTTTTAGCAATCTCTTCTCAGTTTGCATTCTTGCACCCCTCGTATAGTACAAAGTTATGTCACTCCTGACACCTGACTCAATTTCTTGGGTTAGGCTTCTGTACCAGTTATGGATTGACTACAGAGCTTCCATCGTGGTGAGAGATACAAAAAATGTGCTCTGAGATATTTGCATGCACTGCTAGGTATGGCTGTTACCAGCTCCAGTAAGGTATGTTACACATGACTCTACCTAGTGACTGAAAATTAGAATACAATACTAGCATTCTATTACAGGTTCCACTCATCACTATGGGGACCTGCCCTCATAACTGATATGTATGGGTATTTGGCTTTATTTGGGTCTACAGTTTTAGAAAATTGCACGCATGGCTGGACTTCTGACTTGCATAAGCACTTCCTGCAGTTTCAGGACACGGGCAACAAAATGCATGTGCAAATGACCAGTTGAAATATGTATCTTCCCTCTCTAATGTGCACTATGAAGCATGGCATGGGAGAGGACAATTTTGTGCTAATGCTTTTGTTAAAACAACCTCCAGAAGTTAAAATGAAACTAAATGACATTTGTATTCTGTTTACCTGATCATCTATAGTTCAGGCATGACTCAAACACACAAAGTGTTTCCTGATTTTTGTTGCTGGGGAGCATGTTCTGAATAGCTACTTCTCAGGTTACCTTTAGCTTAACCCCTTACAAGTAAACAGTAATTCTAGGCTACTTTATACTTATAACAGTAGCTCTGGCATCATAGGATGGTGTGACGGGTTGGGACTCACCACCTAGCGCCCCCTGCCAGTTAGTCCAGGAATTAGCTCACATTCACAGCAGAGCACCCTCCGCTGGTGGTGTCCGATCCGTCTCTTTCTCTTCGTTGTTGCCCTCAGTTGGCGTCTGGACGTGCACTGCTCCTCACAGGCGACGTCCTCTTCAGGGCATTGCCCTCCAGCAGTACCTCCCAAGTCCACACTCACCCCCTTCCGGGGGAGGGAGGTAGGCTCACAGCAGTCTGTCGGCTGCAATGGCCAGCCACACCCTACATCAAACCCCTTCTGGCAGGGATCAGGTGTAGTTCATCAAGGCCACTTCAGCAGCCAGGTATACTATGAGGGAAGAAGTGGGGGACCCAGGCCCGCCCTCTACTCTGGGTCCCAGCCCAGGGACCCTTTGGCGGCAGCCATACTGCCCTCCTTCTCTCTCTTAGTCTCTGCCACTCTCCCTGGGCCACTTCCCCTGTGGCCCCTCTGCACCTGATGGCCCTTTCCTCACTGCTGGCAGCCTGACTGTTCACAGGCTGGAGCTCCCTTCTGTTCCCCTGGGCCTGCCCAGCACTGCCCAGCACTGCACTGCACTGTCCCTGGTGCTGTAGCTCCTTTGTCAGGAGCTGAACCTTCCCCCTTGAAGGTCCTGGAAAGACTGACTGCCTTTCTCCAGGGCAGCCTTCTTATAGTGCCCAGCTTGCCCTCATTGGCTGGCTATAAGCTTGGCCTTGAATGGCCTGCAGTAGGCCCTTTTCTTATTGGCTGCCAGCCCATGCAGCTGCTTTGGCCTACTTCGGCATGGGGGTGGGGCAGTTGCCCCACCACAGATGGCTTGTCAGAATCTTTGTGGAACAAAATATACCAATTACTGTATGCTCCGTGCAGATTCCAGGACTTGGGAAAAAAACAAAGATACTGTAAGAAATATTATACACACACAGAGACACACATTTTATAGATATCTATTTTTTAGAAAGTACTGTTTGCATGGCAAGGTACAAATTACAGTGTGAGGAGGTTGCTGAACTGAGAAAGGACACTTCACTGCTCACTACCCTGGCTCCCTACCCTGCCTCTAATACCCAGGACCCACTCTATATTAATATCTTGCTGCCTCCTTCAAGTGAGGAGAGGAAATGTTACATACAGGCTAGAACAGTGCGGGGTTTGAATTCAGTACTCCAGGATTCTATTCCCTTTTTCTGGCACACTTCAGCATTCAATTTCCATGGCCAATTCATAGTTTCAAACCAAGTAAGCCAGGTCAGGTCTCCATGTTTCAGTTTCCCCATCTTCAAACTGGGCAGAATACTAGTTTTTTCACAGTGGGGTTGTGAAGCTTACTTAACCTTTCAAAAATAGCTGGATCCTTTGGAATAATCCATTATCTGTTACCTTTCCCCATTATTGCCTCCTTTTACTTTCACCTCCCCCAGTAACTGGTGCGCAGTACCATTCACTTCCATCTCTAAAGCATTTAAATTCCAGTTTTCTCTTCATTCACTCCACTCCTTTTCGGTACATAATTTTCTTCTACTCATTTATCTGCCTGAGTTTTTTCTACTGTACCACGTATTAATGTGCTTTCAGACAAGCTGACCTCCGTAGATCTGTCTTTCTGTTCTTCATCTCTGCATATAGGGCTTGGCTTTCATTTACACTACGGTGTCTGTCACCCCTCTGACTGTATAAAGGGGCTTTAATATGGGAGTAAATACAACTCCACACTGTGACAAAAACAAAATGCATGCAAGTTGACATGACTAACAAAAACAGGAATGGTAATGGACACCACAATTAAAGAACAAGCTGTAAAGGCAGTACATGAATTTTTAATTTCTGGGATCATATATATTCAAGCTAGGATGCTCCTCTAAAGAAATTGGAAGGAGAGTAGGGATGGCTTGTTGAATTATGGCCTTCCTTATGAAAGCATGGAAAAAACATGGCATCTTGACATGTACAAAAATGAGCCTGGGGGAAAGTCTAAATTTTTGCACAGTGATTTATGGATGTGAATTCTAAGAAGTAAATGCTGCTGACCAGAAGAATATTTAAGGTTTTGAAATATGGTGATGGCAGAGACTCTCACATAGCTCCTGGATGGGAAAAAAAGACACTTGCCTAGATTAGAAATATGATTTCAGACATGAGGGTCTGCTTCTCTGCAATAAACAGACACAAACTTATGTCCTGTGGTTGCATTAGGCAGACAGATGGAAATAACCATAAGACAGCCATTATGGAAGAAATGGCGGAGGCTCATTGCAGCCGGAGATGGATGGATGGTGTAGGGCAGATCACTAGAAGGTCAGCTGCTGAGTGGCTGAAAGTTAGTGATGGATTGTGATGTCTTTCAAAAATTCTGCCATGATGTCACTGATATTGATGTGATTGACATAGGATGAGATTTTCAGGGGCACAAATGACTGTTGGGTACCTAACTTCTATTGACTTTAGATGAAAATGGGCTCTTAACAACCATTTATGCCTTTGAACATCTCCCCTACAATCTTTAATCTGTAAAGTGGCTTTAAGTATCTTTTAAGAATCAGGGCTATACATAAAGGTTTGTTATTGTGTATAAAAGAGGCTATTCTCTGTGGGTTACAAATAAATGGTCTGATCTCATTCTGTTTTTGTTTTCAGAGAGGCAAATTCAGAAGTCCTTATTCAGTTGGGTCAGTGGATACCTACTAAGTCAAACTGAATAAGGATTTCCAGACATGGAGCGGCAAGCTTTTCAGATGTGCTGAGTTTTGCATTCCCCCTATGTGTACCTGGTTAAGCTCATTTCACTTTGTCAGAACATAGTGCATAATTCATTATTGGGGAAAAGAGCTAACAGTATTCATTTATAATTGTAGTTGGTATCCACCCTATCAAATTCCCTCCTTTGATTAAAGATAGTGGAGGCACGAGTGAGCAGTTTTCATACTGGGATGAGAGGGCGCACTTCCAAACACATCAGATTTCAAACTTCACCACCCTTTACATTTTGGGGGGGGGGTTGCTGTTTTTTATCATTTATTTTTCCCCTTCCCAACTTTCCAGCTACTAAACTTGGTCCCTGCCTCCCCTTCTCCTTCCACTTGATCTTGGAGTAGAGGCATGATGCTAGGGGGAAGAAGACTTTGCTGTAGGATCAAGCAATTGGTGAACCTCAGGTGGGGGAGGGAATGAGATTCAGTGCTCTTCTTTGATTCTAATTGCTTCAGTACTAGCAAAAGGAAACTATACCAGACATTCTCATATTTGGCTTTTAAATGATCTTGCCCTTCCTGGTCCATGAGTTTGGTCCAGTGTGAAAATTCTGCTGCTGTAAGGCTCACATCCAGCTCCTTTCTCCATGGTTTTTGGAGGGTACCTCCACTGGTTCAGAGGTGGTGAAGAGAACAGGATTCTGGAGTTCGGGCAAAACCCAAAACTTATGCTCCTCTCCCCAGATTAGGGTGAGAGCACTAGCCCCCGTTAACCTGCTGCAGCTTGCATGAGAAGATTTCTTCTCCGTGCACCAATGTTGTTCCCCAGCACTCATCCAAGTCACTTAGACCAGTTACTTGGGACTGGACGAGGGGAGATTTTGGACTGAAAGCACCACACAAATGCTTCTGCAGTGTAAATAGAACATCATAGCTTCAGCATGTTTGGTTTGCAGCTCAGACTTTGCATGTATGGAAGGGATGCTCTTTTTCTGGCACATGGGGTAGTGAGCTCTTGGTATAAAAACATGAGCTGCTACAGCTTGAGGTCAATAGCCATAATTGGCGAACTAGGGGATCAGGCGGAGTGGGATCTGTAACACGTACTCACCAGTGGGTCACACAAACACAGTAAAACCAGGAATTCCACTGTAGGGTCTCCTCACTCAATAGAGTTTACTCAAGAATTAACAAAGAATTTTTTTTAAATGGCACATTGGTTATTTACTACTCTGCACTTCTGAAGCATTTCAACCTCTTCATAATAACCACAACACAATTAAATCACCCAAGTTAAAATAGAATGGGCCAGATTCCCACTTCCACTAAAGTTCCCTTTACAACACTCTGGTAGCACAAAGGGGCCTTAAATTGGCAATAAAAAGATTACACTCATTTTAAGGCCCCCTCGTGCTGTTAGAGCAGCATAAAGGGGCACTAGTGGAAATTGGAATGGAGGCTCTTTAGTCAATGGGCTTGATTTACATTTACACTAAGTCCATTTCACACCACTTTGGTAGTATAAAGAGGCCTTAGAGTGAGAGTAAATTATAATTGCCCTCATTTTAAAGGCACCATATGTAACAAGAACAGTATAAAATATTACAGGAACTGGCACATGAAATTTCAAGTCCAGTAGCAAGGGTTTTAATTAATCCATGAACTCAGAGGTCGTATTCTATAGCTGGAGAATTGCTAATATAGCACCTATTTTAAGAAAGTGGGGGAAAATAGGTGATCCAGGAAACTACAAGTCTATTAGTTTGACCTCAGTTGTATGCAAAGTGTTGAAACAAATTTTGAAAGAGAAAGAACTTAAGGACAAGGAATTAAAAGGTAACTGGGGTAAAATACTACTTGGTTTTACAAAAGGTTGATCATGCCAGACCAACCTGATCTTTCTTTGAGACGATAACTGTTTTGGGTTTTTTTAGTCAAAGGAAGAGCATTAGAACTAATCTACCTCGATTTCAATAAGACATTTTATACAGTATCATGTGGGAAATGTATTAGTTAAATTGGAGAAGTGGGGGGAGCAATACAAGAATTGAACGGTGGATAAGGAACTGGTTGAAGAGGAGACTACAATGGGTCATAGTGCAATGTGAACTGGAGGGAGGTGTGGCTGGAGGGAGGTCACTAGTGGAGTTTCTCTTAGGACTAGTCTTAATTAACATTTTCATTAATGATTATGACACAAAAAGTGTGAGTGTGCTAATAAAATGTATGGATGATACAAACTTAGGAGGTATTGCCAATATGGAGGAGGACCAGAATATCATACCAGAAGGAGGACCTTTGAACCTGGAGTAATAGAAATTGGTTGAAAATTAATAGTTCAAGATCATGCACGTAGGGATGTGAACAAGACTTCAACAAGAATTTTTGCCATTAGTTGGGGACTTACCATTTGGAAGTAACAGAGGAGGAGAAAGAGCTGGACATACTGGCTGATCATAGGATGACCATGAGCTGCCAATCTGATGTGGCCTAGGATGCATCAGGTATTTCCAGCAGAGATAGGGAAGAGTTAGTAGCTATGAGACCTCATCTGGAATATTGTGTGCAATTATGGTCTCTCAAGTTATTTAAGTTAAGTACCAATTTAGACACAGGAACAAATGGATACAAACTGGCTGTCAACAAGTTTTGGCTTGAAATTAGACTAAGGCCTCTTACCATCAGATGAGTGAAGTTCTGGAACCGCCTTCCAAGGGCAGCAGTGGGGAAAAAATGTAACTCACTTCAAGAATGAGTTTGATAAGCTTATGGAGGGGATGGTATGATAAGACTGCCTACAATGGCATGTAGCCCATCTGTGACTGCTAGTAGCAAATATCCCCAACTGCCGTAGATGGGGAGGGCTCTGAGTTACTATAGAGAATTCTTTCTTAGGTGTCTCACCGGTGGGTCTTGCCCAAATGCTCAGCATCCAACTGATCCCCATATTTGGTGTCAGGAAGAAATTTCCCCCCCCCCGATCAGCAGAGATCATAGGGGGTTTTGCCTTTCTCTGCAGCATGGGTCACTTGCAGGCTTAAATTAGAGTAAATGGTGGATTTTCTGTAAGTCTACACATCATGATTTGAGGACTGGATGTGTGAGGTTCTGTGGCCTGCTACATTCAAGAGGTCATACTAGAGGATCATAGTGGTCCCTTCTGGCCTTAAAGTCTGAGTCTAAAGTAGTCTTTATGCAAATGAGAAACAGGCCCATTGTCTGGCTGTTCAAGGCTTCAGATTTCTGAATTAATCGGGGTGAAAGTCAACAAAGTCCCTTTTCAGGTAAATCCATTACAATGGGCTGAATCTGTGTGTAAGAGAGGTTTTGAGACCTCAGGTTCTCTGAGCCCACAATTACACAGCTGAGGAGGGGATGGAGAGAGAATAATAATTATTAATAGAAATGATTGAAAACATTCTGTCAAAAACAAATTTTTTGCAAAAGTCTGCTTTCCATGGAAAATTGTGACTTTTAGTCAAATGTTCAAATACCACAGTGTGTTGGATTGAAAGTGTCAATACAAAAGGTTCAGACATTTCTGAATTAATGTTTTCCACTGCTAGCCCAAAATCAAATTGCAATGTTTTGGCATTCCTAACTGGAAATGTTACATTTCAACATTAAACTGCATCATGCTTAGCCATTGTGGTGCTTCCTGGGAGTTGTAATTCAGGGTATGCCTATACAGCAAAGGAAAACTTGTAGGGTGGGAGGATTCAAGAGCTTGGGCCTAAGCCCGTGAACCCGAGTTGGCTGGCATGGGCCAGCCATGGATTTTAATTTGCTGTGTAGACCTTCTCTCGGGGCCTCATTCCATACTCAGTCTATGTGATTCTGATGATGCATCACAGCACGTCAACATGAGATGATGCTGTGGGAGATGTAGTTAATTCAGTGAACCCAGTTCATAGTGGAGAATGGGGGCATGAGACACCTGAACAACAACTTGTATGAGGCACTGCCACCACTCAAATGGTCACCTTTTAATGTCAAACTGAAATATTTTGACTTCAGATCAGCCTGACCCCCCCCCCCACGAAAAATATTTCATTTTAGTTTTCCTGAGAGAAACTTTCATATTTTTGGCTGGAGATTTTTGTTTCTCAGGCTTTTTTGATGAGAAGATTAAAGTTTCTATGGAAAATTCTTGATAAACATACTTTTTAATTTAAATTTCTAGTGGATGTTTTCCCTCCAAACAGCTCTAAAGCACCTTCCCACTCTCCCTCTTCTGGAGTTGGTCAGAGGCTTTAGGCAACCACCATTTATGCCACAGCAAAGGGGCTTGTAAATATTGCTTCTGGCTGCTTAGTGTTGGATCAATTCCGTGTTAAATAATCAAGCCCTATGAACTCAAGCCTCTGATAGACAGTTAACAAATGTAATCATATCACATTAATATATGAAATGCTAACTATAGAGACCATGGTGCTCACTGGACCAGAAGCACTAATATTTTGGTACCCTGAATTGTGTTGGTCATATTTTAGAAGACCAAGGTGCCATACCTGCTGCACACATTCATTTGCATATCCCTCTGCTTCTTCCGTCTGCAGCAGTACTGAACCTATGCCTGTAATACATTGTTAAGGACGCGAGAGGTAGTGTATATCAAATGAGTTGTTAAACTGAACTCTCAACCACTCTTCATAAGACTTGACATGTGAATCCCAATCTCCTGGAAAATTAACATTCAAGGAGTTACATTCTGTCTACCTCAATATTAATTTAACCTAAGCCTGGTATTAACTTGTTTCTCCTAACTATTTCGAAGTGTAGCTTTGTGTTGCTAGTGGCAGCCCTGATGGTAAAGCTCACTCCTTCCCCTTTTCTTAACCAGCAATTGTTGTGCTCACATCTGCTAACTTTCCCCAAAAAGTTTCTTTTTGAGGGCCCCAAAAGGAAGTAAAGGGTGGAATAGCCCACTCCCTTGTTATTTTGTCAACCAAATATATTTAATTTTTGACACACTAATTTTGGTCAATTAATTTCTGGTCCCACATTTGCATGAGCTGGTACTCAAGAAAACAGTCCTTGAGTTATGTCAGGATGCCTTTTTGTTTAGACTAATTCAGTTTTTATGTCTCATTCTGCCCCTTTCCCCACCAACATTCATTGTTATAGGTAACTGTGACATTTAATAAATGTCCATCCACTTTCCCAGAAGGTAAATTTCTAGGCCCAATTATTACAACAGTGCCCTAGCCACTGGACTATAGAGACAGTATCTTTCTTTTGGTCCCAAGTAATATTTTATTATGTATACAAAATGGAACCACTCCACCAGGAGAAACAGAGAGAGATAGACTGACACTTTATAGCCAAGTCAGGCACTTGAAGTGGGGCCTCTCACTTGTCAGGTGAGTGCCCTGACCACCTGGCTATTGGGTCTGGTGTCTCACTCTCCTTTTGACCAGAAATTCATAAATCCTTTCAATGAACATTTTGTCAAAACATAGAGATTTCTGCAGAAAGTATTCTTTTAACAAATTGGTGTTTTCCAATCAAAAAACAAAACAAAAAACTTTTTAGTTAAAGATTCCTAACCGCTCTATTATGAAGTTTAATTTAACTAATATTTGTACAGTGTTTTTTATAGTGTCCTCTACAGAAAGGTACTATAAAACTGCACATCTGTATTATAATCTATCTTGTTTTCTTTATCTGTATAATTGTTACTTCTAATTCCCCCCTTGCTGAGAGACTATGGGAGATGAGCAGCGAGCTCCTGTATGAGTGCTGCTTACTAAAGCCTGCTACTTTTAGCAGTTTAAGGAGTGCTCAGTGACTTATTCCAGTTATCATCCTCTCCTGGGGACCCCTGCCCTTCACACAATCTCTTTCACCCAACCCGACATTCTGTGTGATAGCTGACAACCTGAAAAAAGGAGCTTGGATGACTCTGTGCAAAGCACTCAAGTGTTGCCTTAGTTTTGTTTTAGACATAAAGGAATTCAGGGCAAGCTGTTTCTAAGGAAAGTGAGAACAAGTCTGCATATAGACTAAAGTTTGAGGTCACTTTCTAGAGGAGAAGAGTTACGAACCGTACCAGGACAGAGCAAAGGTCTATCATATCAGGTGTTCTGCATCTGTCATTGGCTAATGAAATGCTTCAGAGGATGATGTGAACCCTCAATCAACATATTTATTTCACCATGAGGGGATTTCTTCCTGATGACAGATGGTGACTTATGCTATGAAGCATGAGGATTAAAAGCCGTTGTTGTTTTGCCTCAACCAGTAATACTCCAGATATTTGTAAATGTCTGATCCTATTTTGAAACTAATTAACCTGTTTGACTCATATATACATATCAGGGGTGGCTCCAGGCACCAGTGCGCCAAGCGCATACCTGGGGCAGCAAGCCACAGGGAGCAGCCAGCCAGTAGCTTTCAGGGCAGAAGTCTGGCGGCATTTCTGCAGGAAGCCTGATGATCCCTTCGGTGGTGAGTAAGCAGAATCTCCAGGACCGATGGACTACCCGCAGAAATGCCGCCAAATCCGAAGAGCCAGCGGACCACCCACAGAAATGCCGCCAAAGGCTGCCAGACTGCCACGCTTGGGGTGGCAAAACACATAGAGTCGTCCTGATACATATTTTAAAATTAAAAAGCCACTCATAAATAAACACACAAAATCATAATTGCTTGTACACAAATTATCTATGATAGATGAGCAGGGATTGCTTGCTATCTGAGATCATCACTCTGCATCTGATCAGTTTTGTTATATCATTAGAATGATGACAGGCCATCTTTTAGGAGTCAATGGACCACAATTTCAATGCACCCTGAACCAAGGACCAGTTCTGCCCATATCTCACCAACCCTGTAACAAAGAACTCAAGCAAGGCAGCAACTGAACAATCTGTGACCAGCTCACTGAGATTTATCTGCAAGGTGAAGCCCTTTGTGCTGGCATATACACAATGTCAAGCTCTATGGTACACAGAGACCTAAGAGCAACAAAGAACAGTGATGATCACAGAACATGGAGCACTTACTACCAGCCTTGCACTGGAAAAAGGTAAAATTATTAGGGCTGGTTGTGAACCTCTGCCTTGCTTTGTCATTCCCTCCATAATGGGCAATAGCCTTCCCAAAGGACCTGACCTATTGAGATTACAGGGTAGCTGTTTCCTACTGCCTGGGCCTAGATCACACCCTCTGTTGGAAATCTTATCTGGAGAGCAAAGGAAAATCAAAGTGTGAGTGAGAGACAGAGAGCTGGATGTCTACAAAGCTCTGGTGTCTCATGCTGCCAACCCCTTTAACCTTCAGAAGTCAGAATTATTTAAAAGATCAAAAACAGGCTAGAGAGTGCCCTTCTGTTCCTCTGTATACTAATCATTTTATTGCCATGACAGCTATGTTTCCCATAGGCTTTGTGAGTGTGACTGCTACTCCTCACGAAATATGCCACTTTGCTATCCTGCCAGGCTCTCCAGCTACCACAGAGGTTCTAAATGTAAATCAGTGTGAACATCTGAAGTAGCAAAATCATTGGGTTTATGGACGTCATTTATTATAAATTACATTCCTGCTTGAAATGGCCTGATTGTGGAAGCCCTGTAGGGCTGTTAAAGTAGCTATTCTTGTGAGAAAATTCTACATTGTCCTCTGTGCTTGCACGCTCTCTCTCTCATTAATGTCATCGCAAAGCTTGCTGGGAAATATGTATCTCTGCCAGGCACAAGAGAAGAGTTTGTGGTGCTTGAGATCTGCAAATCACACCCTGTGGTCTCTTCTTTTATTTTCCACTAAGACAAATGGGCACCACTTTACTGTCCTCCATTTTTTGGTTATTGTTTATTACCTGTAATGCATAGGGGTTCCAAATAGTTTCGAAGGCCAGAAGGGACCATTGCGATCATCTAGTCTGACTTCCTGTATAAAACAGGCCCTAGAACGTCCCCAGAATAATTCCTAGAGCAGAACTGTGAGACAGCCATCCTGTTTATTCTTTATTTCCAGTCTGAATTAGTCTACCTTCAACTTCCAGCCCTTGGATCACGTTATACTTTTCTCTGATAGACTGAAGAGCATATTATTAAATATTTGTTCCCTAGATGGATATTCCTAGACTGTAATCAAATCATCACTTAATCTTTTCTTTGTTAAGCTAAATAGATAGACTGAAAGACTCAATCACTGTAAGGCACATTTTCTAATCCTTTAATTGTTCTTGCAGCTCTTCTCTGCCCCCTCTCCAATTTATCCTTCTTGAATTGCGAGCATCAGAACTGGATACAGCATTCCAGCAGCAGTTGCACCAGTGCCAAATATACAATGCAGTGCATAGAACTGTACAGAGAAACAATAAGACATTTTCCTGCCCCAAAGAGCTCACAATTTAAGTTCCAAAAAAAGACCCAGCAGGTGAAGGCGGGGAAGAGGAGTGGGAAGATGAGGTAAGAACAAAAGAAGCATCTTATGAGGTTTATTATTATTTTGATTATATATATTACAGCAGTGACTAGAGATCCCCAACAGAAGGCGTCCTATGTACTGTAAATACACATAACAAGAGACAATCCCTGCCTCCAAGGGTTTAATATCTAAATAGACAAGACAGACAAAGGGAGGGGAAAGAAAGAGAGGCTCAGAGCTGAAGTGACTTGCCCAAGGTCCAACATTGTTAAACAGAATTTTACTAATAGGGCAGTGTCCACTTCCAATCAAATACATCCAGTCCGACTTCAGATAAGGAAATAGGCCCTTCCATTTGAAGACTCTTGGTAGGACAGTCAAGGGACTTATTCAAGTGTAACAGAGTAGCTACTAGAATTTGCCCTCTCTTATGGTTCATGTGTCATAAACCTACCAATTTACAATTCCACTCTTTGTTCTGCCCTGACTTATCTTTTTATGCTTAAATCAGGAGAAGTTTAATTTTGTTTTCATCCCCCAAGTGCCTGATATTCTGGAGACAATTCACACTCCACCAGTAATTAGATTATTATTATTAAAAAAAATAACCTGCAGCTAGTGAGGCAATTGATATATGTCACATTAACAGCTCAGCTCTAGGGATCAGAGACAGGCAAAAAGTGAATAAAGGATTATGGCAAATTTGTCTGTCCATCAATCCATCCTTCCCTCTCTCCCTCTCTGTCTCTCCATTTCCTTCCTAACTTTGTAAGGATTGATTATATTTTGCCCTTACAGATGCTGATGTATTTCTTTGGCGATGAAATCTAGAGACCTCAGCACAAACCATAATAGCATAAACTGATTTAATGAAAGATGAGGTAGAGCAGTGGTTCTCAACCAGAGGTCCTAGGCCAGCAATAGACTCACTGAAGCCCAGGGCAGAAAGCGAAAGCCCTACCATATGAATCTGGAGCTCGGGGCCCTGAACATTGTCACCTGGATGCTGAAGCCAAAGCCTAAGCAATGTAGCTTCATGGGGGGACCCTGTGGCATTGGGCCCTCGGCAGTTGCCTTGCTTGCTACCCCATAACACCAGCACTGGATTTTATATGCAGAAAACCATTTATTGTGGCACTGGTTATACGTGAGCTGTGGAGTTTTTAAAGCATGTCAGGGAGGGCTCAGAAAGAAAAATGAAGCATAGGGAAGCTCTTAATTTGTTCTTCCATTTAAATAAAAATATTTGCCCACCACAGCCAATAAAAGAAGTATTGCTACTTGGCAAAGGGAATCTGTTAAATATACTTTGTGGAAATGTTTACTGTTTGATCCTGAAAAATACACGGTGTATTGACAGTATATAGCAATGTTTAATGGGTGTGATTTGAAGGCCAGGCTAGCCTATGGTTCTCCTCCTCTGGGAAGGGTTTCTGAAACACTCTGACAGTTAGTGAAATGTGGAGTGTTCCAAAGACAACAGAAATATGCTTCTAAAATATTTTTCAAGAGTTTCAAGGATGAAAATCCTCCCTGGGAAGGAAGTCTAGAGTAGTACAATAAACAGTATTTAGAGCAGGGGCGAAATCCAGCAGAAGCAGAGGAATCCGTATTACTTTCCTTTCAAACTGAACATTGGTACTAGACAGCATTACATTAAGCAAGGAACTGGTGTCGCCCACCTCTCCAAAAAGGGGTATGTGAGATCCACACCAAAAGGCAAGGCTTCAGTAAGCGTGCAGAGCCACTTGCACTAGTATTGGAACTTGCTAGTAAGAGCTTTCTTTAATGTAGATTTCCAGCAGAAGTTTAAAAGGGTGCTCCTGGCCTAAGATGGTCTTTCTCTTTAATGCTAAATTTAAGAAATACACACATGAGAGAGAGAGAGAGAGCAGAGAAGCTCACTGTGCCCTGACGAGCTATAATAAATCTTATGTCACCCGGCCTCATAGATATCTGTAAAGAAACCCTCCAAACTCAGCTTGCTCCAGGAATGTCCTGTTTGCCAAAGATGCCATAACAGCTGGGAAAAATGAGGGAGGGAAATGGTAGTCCTGAAGAACATGCAAAATCCAATAATCTGATGTCCTGAACGGATGGTGCTCCCTCTTGTTCAACCTGCTCAATCCCGCAGTGTTGCTAAAGCTGGCAGTTTTATTGTGATTCTCATATTTATACTTTTTCTTCAAAGTCCTGGAGTCATGAAAAGCTCCACTTTCATTTGGTTAATGAAGAGTACAACTCTAGCCTCCTGTAGTTGCAGACAGAGTTTGAACACATGGCTCCAAAAGGCTCAAATAACCAGAAGGCAAAGAAAAAGAACCCAGATTTATTATATTAATATCTCATGGGGTTTTTTTTAATGCTTCGGGTTGGTAATACTGACCCGGTGTTCAGGTGATCTTACTGAACATGCAATAATGCCCAGGCTTTGACAGGAGTGCTTTAAACATGGATGGTCAACCTGTTATATAATGTGCTGGTTACATGTCACTCTACACCTTACTCAGATATTAGTATGAAGCAGCTGATTCAGTTGAATAATATTCTGTGCTTCAAGGGAAACATCAAACTGATTACTGCATCCATTATGCCTTCAGATACACATGCATAGTTCTCTTTAAGTTGCATGTGTAGGTGAGGCCCTATGAGTGTGGAAATCTTAGGGTAACATTTTCACAAATATTTGTAGCTAAAAGTAATAAAGGTGGCCTTTGAAATCTTAGATTGCATTCAGCTGGTCATCACAAGCGGATATTGTATTTGAAAGCTTGAATTGGAAAACAGTGTAGTTTGGTCCATCATTTGTCAAACTTGTCCATTTAGAATGTACACTGTGGTAGGAACTATGTCTCCCTAAATGTATGTACGGGACCTAGTGAAATGGAGGCCTGGTCTTGGATGGAGCCTCTAGTTGCTATGCCACAGAAATAATAATAATTATATAACTAGGCTCAATAGATTTCACTTTAATAATAGGGATGAATAATTCCCTCCATTGCAGGAATTACTAGGTGAATTTCTCTGGCCTGGGTTATGCGGAAAGTCAGATGAGATGATCAGAGTGGTTCCTTGTGGGCTCAAAACTGTAAAGTGCATGACCCAGGGAATCAGATGAGAAGATATACTTTCCATGCTTGGGTGCTGACTTGGGAAAAGCAGCGGGCTTGGAGGGTGTAATAAACATATCCAGAGTAGTGTGAATTGAAGACATTTAGGTCATGAAGGGATTTGACCTCATGCTGTGACTAAACTCACACAGCATGCTTGAAAACAACGGTGTCTGGAACCTAAAACTATTACATCCTCCACAGAGATGGGCCAAACTGAAACCTCAGTTCCGGAAGAGAAAATGAATAATGTTCTTTCTCACTGAGAGCCTGGAACTTTGTCAGCAGCATGCGCTATTTGTAGCAGATTACAGGCTACTAACAGCACTGCCTCAGACTGATTTATATGGAGTGTCCTCCCTTATGATCTGTGGACCATTATTGAGAGGATCCAGGTCAATGGCTAGAGGGAGGGAACAAAATTTACATTCTAGTTCCCAAAACACACCGCTTCTCCTTGCGATTACCTGAGCGTCCTCTGTTCAACAGGCTAAATGCAGCCTTACTGAGAAATAGGTGATACATTCTGTACACATGATTGGTTGGCTGCGCTCTCTGGGTGTTGGGATTAATTTGCTAGTGCATTCATGTAATGGTTTCTTTGATGTTTTTAATGGGGTATTGAGTTAATAGTGTGTGGTGATGGGGGAAAAATCCCAGTGCATTATTGCTTCAGGGAGTGATAATGGAGTCTGATAAGTAAGAATAAGGAGTGACATCTTTTTGTGCTGATACATGACTGCTTAGCTGTAATGCTGCCTTTTTCTTACACTGCCGGAAGCAAGTGAAATCTTTCAATAACATGTTTATTAAGAGTTGCGGACTAGGGGGAGGTGATTTAAGGTTCATGTATCAATCCAGATATTTTGATTTTTGGAGCTCTTACAAAAGATTTAGTTTGTTTTAACAATTTCCTTCCATTTGAATTAAACAATTACTCCAGTCATGGATATAGCAGGAGACACAGCGGGAATTTGTTTCAGACTACCCAGTGAAGCAGAGGCAGTGTGGTCTACTAGTTAGATCACAGGAGTCAGATCTGGGTTCTGCTGTTGGCTTGGACATTAATTTACACTATGACTCTGGGCAAGTCACTTAACCTTTCTGTGCCTCGATTTCCCCATCTTTAAAATGGAGACAATACCTTACCTCACAGAGGCATTGTCAGTTTAGTCAATTAATGTTTATACAGCACATTGAGATCTTTGGATGAAATATGCCATACAAGTGCCAGCTATAAAGGATACCATGTTATGCTACAAGGGAATTGTGGTGGGGTATCTACCCCACACAAGCGAATAAAGGGTTATCAGGAGCCTGAAATCTCAGTTAGGTCAGCTTGCTGCGCCAGGAGGATGTGTCAGGATTGGTTTGTTTTATCCAGCTGGGGAGGAGCTGGGTCTTCACAGGAGAAAGAAGAGAAAGTTGTAGGGCAGGCCCAGCAGAGAAACCTGGGAGAGAGGAGGTAGGGAGTTCCCTCTCTCTGGCCTGGTCTACACAGGGAGGGGAGGGGGTTTGACCTAAGATACGCAACTTCAGCTACGCAAATAGCCTAGCTGAAGTCGAACCATGGCACACCAGCAGCGAGTTGGCTCTTCCAAAGGAATTAGTACATGATGTCTTGTGACCCAGTGTATGGAATGAGTGTGTGCGAGTTGACCGCTGCCACTACCCTATTGACCCGTCTTCCTCCTCTGGCGGAGATGGAGTTCCGGAATCAACGGGGAGCGTGTTTGGGGATCAATTTATTGCATCTAGATGAGACGCAAGAAATTGATCCCTGATATATTGATTGGTATAGACATATCCTCTGGGAGGGATCTGGGGAAGGCAAACTGAAGGTGGCCACTGGGAGGGAATCAATCTCTGTGGTAGGCCTTAGAAAGAGGGGACAGCACAGAGAGGCAGTCCTGAGGGGTCGGTGTTCTAGCAGAGGAAGAAGGAACTTGGAGGACTTATGGAGAAGACAGGGCTGGGTACCAGAGGAGACGCTGTTAAGCACAGGCTTCAGGGAAACAACAGAAGGGGCTTGGAGGTAGGAAGTGGCCCAGGAAAACACCATTGTGTTTAAATCAATAGACCTTGCTGCTTAATATAAGGTCCCTGGGTCAGAACCCTGAGCAGATGGTGAATCTGGGTTCTCTTACCCCAACCCTGAGGAAGGGGTGCGCGCAAACAGGACATAAGCCCTATTGAGCCCAGGATGGGTCTGAAGACAGAGCTTCAAGGATGGGCTGAGAAATAGCCCAAGAGGAAGCAGTAGGATCTTTTGTGTTGGAACATTTATGGATTTTTAGTTGAACTTTCTGTTACTCTGGAAGGGGTGGAAATACATGGTTACCTGGTTGGCAGGTTTAGTCATGAGAAGATGCAGACCACCACAATGTTGGAACAACCATAGGCCAGGGGTGCACACCAGCAGCGAGTTGGCTCTTCCAAAGGAAATAGTACATGATGTCTTGTGACCCAGTGTATGGAATCAGTGTGTGGTGTAATGGTGTGCTATCTTGTGAGATATGATGGGGCAGCTATGGGATTAGAACTTTTGACTCCAGTGGGAGTTTTGCTTCAGTAAAAGTTCAGAACTGGGCTCCACATATAATGGAACATTGATGGGCCTGATCCAAAGCCCACTGTAATCAGTCATTGACTTTAACTGGGCTTTGAATCGAGACCAAAATCAGTGAATTGAACATAATCCATTTTCTCAGCAAGCATCCTACATGTGTGATATCTTTATTGGGAGTAATAACTGATGTGTGTTCTTCCATCTGTCTTTTTAATAGGCTTCTTTGTCCTTCCCTCTCCTCATAGTGAAAGACAGGTCTTCCATAACCACAGAATGCCAGATTCTACCCACCCTTACATTGAGTAGCCCCATCTGCAGCTATTAATCCCACTGAAATCAGTAGGATTATTCAAGACGTTAAGTGTGAATAGGGGTGTCAGAATCTAGCCAATTGTGAATGCTATGGCCTGATTCTCCCTCTGAGTCTTTGAGATCTGATCTTCCTGACTTATTAGTTTTACTCAGTGTAACTCAATGGATTTATTCAAGATTTATACTTATATGAGATGAGAAGCAGGGCCCAGCCTGTAACTTTCCTGCTTGTCTCTGTCCTTGATACATCCGGAGGATTTGGTGCATGTAGAGGAAATGCCTGAGAAGATGAGTCAATGTTAGATCAACTTGTGTTCATTCCCTGATCATATGGCATCAAAATAGATCATTCATTTGAGTCCCAGCAGCATTTCAGCACTCAGCCATTTGTAGCATATGTGTGAGGACAGGAGTGGACTGACCTGTCCTCCCTCTCAAAGCTGGAGCTGCACACTACAAAAGCAGGCCTGGAAAGGAACTAGGAAGAATCCAAAATACCAACAGATTCCACAGGATCTGTCTTCTGCATCGTGGAGCTGAAAGATATGCAAAAGCTCTTTCAATCTGAGACCATCTCAGCACAGCTCCAATGGGCTCAGCCACAGCATTGTAACTTCCCTGGCTGAGCTGTTTCCTACAGACTATGATATTCTGAATTCCCATCTGATTTGTGTTAGCATGCAGGATGCATGCAGAGTGAGTCCTCTCAGTGGAGGGATGACTCAAATAAATGGATAAATCCGCTATAGTGTGTGAACATTCTCCTTTATGCTGCACTTCACACAGGAGAGATTTCTCCAGAATAGTCCCTTTTCTGTTAGGATAAATGACTGTTTCTTCATCCTGCTCACTCGCTAAACGTCATCCCATCTCAAAACATCAGATCCAAACACCCTCTAATATTGAAGGTGGGGGTTGCAGTATCTGAAGCCATTTCTGGACCCAAATTTTACAGCTGTTTTTTGTCTGCCCGAATCCAAGCAGAATTCTTGAATAGTATTAATTCATAATTGGTTATTAATGTGACTTGGGCCTGCCTCTAAAACGCATTCTCACAATCGTTTATACATATACGTACATACACAGACCCCTCTCTTAACCTAATTAACAAAACCTTAGCTTAAAATCCCCAACAGCAAAGTAAACTACCCCCTTAAAGAAACCGAATGGAGGAGAGAAATCTGGACAAATCAAACATGGAAGAATAAATGTTTCAGTCTGGAATAATAAACACAAAGCAATGTAAGTGCCAGCTCTGGGCCTTTCCTGTAAAAAGTAGGTGCTTAACAGCTGCCTTGTGACACTGAGATGCTCCTTGAAGATTCCAGTTGTGTTAAGAAAGGTCATTTTCAAAAAGGCCAGTTGAATTTGATAAGCCTGGAAAACAGCATTTATCACATTGAAGGGGTTGCTTGGCTGACTGCGATTTACCTTTTGGTTTTGGGCTGGGTTCTGTGCTCTGAATACTTGTAATGATCGGCCAGAAGGAAGGAAATGACGACAAGTGAAGTATAGGGATTGTCCTCTTGACAGCCAGTGGAGACAAGTTTATACAACCACTTGTTGAGGAAACTAAAAAGAAAAGAGGAGACAGATTCAGTCCGGAACTTTTCTACTATGACCAAACTTAGTCACGTTTAACCCTCTACCATGGCACCCGGAAATTGAACTTGGCTGTTAGTGAAAATTCAGGGGAGTATCTACAAGTCAATCTAACAGGGCACAGGAGGGTTTGTGTCTGCTGGGTGGGGTGGCAAAGTGCAATGTTTTCCTGAGAGAAGTCCTCCTGCCAACCTTCTGCACTGTTAGAAACCCTCCCCTGTCCTCAGCTTGTGCTTTCCTTGGAACCTGCCTCTATGCTGAAGTTTTTGGGAGTTGCAGAATCCATTCACAGGATTTGTCTTGTAGTAAGTATTGCTTGCTGCTGCCCCAGCAACCCAGAGACAATATTTCTGCTTATGCAGATTGAGTCCAGCCACTACGCCTCCCCTTGGACACCCTGCCCCCACGTACCTCTAAGTGTAATAGTCATAATATAGCCCTTACATAGCAACTACTAGGTCAGCATGCTATTAACAAAGCCTCAAATCAGTTTCCAAAAAACAGATTCAGAAATTAACTGAAAGGAAGGATGGACATGCAAATATCCAGGACCAAGGGAACGGTCAGTGACTCTTTTCCAAGGTACTTAGAATATAAGGACTATTGCAGCAGAAGTCATGCCCTCATATTTACCTGTAAAACATATAGTTGACTGTGAACACTATGGAAATGATTCAGCAAAAGTTAACATGGGAATATTTTTCCTGATATTAAATAGAATAGTGGCAGGAAGGATAACTTGAGTGGATATAGTTACCATTGATGGTGCAGTGGTTATAGATTATCATTCACAAAATTCAAACCTCAGATGTGTCCCTGATTACAGTTTGACTGAGCATAGGTCCCCAGAAAGTCTTTGGGATCAAACTATCCACATTTTCAGTGAGTGTCTTTGCAGTAGTTTGGAATGCAATAGTAAACAAATTACATAGTCCGACTTGTCATAAGACATTGAGCATTATGCAGTGTAGCTGTCTTGGGAAGATGGCAGAATCCCAGTGAGTTGTTTAACTAGATTGCAGATTGATCTAAATTCTTTGTTACCTTCATTTAGTCCTTAGGATTAGAAAAGTCTCTGTGTAACTTCCTGTGAAAAGATTATGTTGGTTCCTTGGGGTGTTAATGTGATCTGCAGAACATTGAGAAAGGTAGAAATGTTTGTGAAAGTGGTTTGGTTGGCTGTGGTTGGATTGTATATTCACTGCTCTTGGGTCAAAATTGGAATTTACATAAGGCAAAATAAAAAGTTTTGCTACCCACTAGACCTGGAGTTCTGGAAATTCTTCTCCTTCTAGAACTGAGTGGACAACACCTACCTATTATTTAGATCATGGGAGGTGCACAAGCTGCCCAGTCAGGGAGGCTAGTCCTCAGTCTCGCCCTTTCTGCTTGAGGCCCTGCCTCTTCTGTATCCTCCTCACTGAAGCCAGTCCCATTGCCCTCAGTGGGTGGCCCGACCGGCGGTCAGACTGAGTCCCAGGGTCATAGGCCAGCCCACCATAACCCAGCCCCCACCCACTTCAGGGAAGAGGAGCAGCCTGGGCTGGGGCAACAGGGGAAGAGCAGGAAGCAGGAGGGGATCTTGGGGCAGAACGTGGGTGGGGCCACGCCTGGATGCTTGTGGATGTTCAACCTCACCTGGCCTGTGATACCTGCCACCCAGGATTTAGATGTCCTCAGAGGAAATCTGAGACTGTCCCATTTTCCTAAACTCTCTTCAGTTCTGATGTATTCTGAGCGCTAGCTCCAACATAAAGACTACATTTGAAAGACTGGGAGAATGTCTGCTGCTCCCCTCTTCCAGAGATAAAGCATTGATGAGATAAGAGGAGACAGCAAAACATGTTTGTCTTGTCAGATGACGCTTAAACCAGAGTTCAGCTTCTTAACTGCTATGTTAGTACAAATTTAGTATATTGAGTGATACTGGCACACACTCTTTGAAAACTCCTGAGATTGAGGATGTACTGTGTGTGTGTCTCTCTCCCCTCCTAACATGTTACTGCATGATCTCTCTGCAGTAAGAGCCACAACCAATCTTTTTTCATCAGCATGACTTGAGTCTTTCATTTACTGCACTGGAGGATGGCAACAGCCATCTTAAGTCTGTTTGTTCCTTACAAAACCACACAGAATATTTGTGCATAGAGTGGCCCGAGGCTGACTTATTTTTCAGGAGAGATTTCAAGATGGGCAAACTGAAGGGAGCGATGGTATTGAGCCAGACTCTGCCCTTGGACACTTATGTGCCACACACAGTGAAGTTTACGAGAACCCCATTTGCACAGAATTTGGCCCTTTTTGTACTCTTGAACATGTCTTATTCACACTTTCTATAGAGATTATCAATTCCATATTGCAGCATTACACATTTCTCCAGGCACCAGCTTGACCATCAATAACAGATGCATCCAGCAGATGAAGGTAAAGGCACAACAATGGAGCTATACCCTTAGAAAACAGGGGTGATTGAATATATAGGGCCTAACTTACACCAGTTTCAAACTAGAGTAACTCAGTGCACCTCAGAAGATTTATTCCTGATCTACACCAGTAAGAGAAAGGATGTTTTCACACTCTTAACACTGTAGTTATCATATGACTCCATTTATAAAGAGCACTAAACTCCACTCTATTTTATGGAAGGTTGTGGAAGCTCTAGCATTTGACAGTTTGAGGATCACTGGAATATTCCATTAGAAATGTGTTGGTAGCTATGTATCATGTTGTATCAATGGGATTCCCAAGGCACTTTGTAAACTTCTACTAGATGGAGAAAACTCTATATTAAATCATATACCCATGCCTGTTTCAGTAAAGAGCAGATGTTCACAGACACCTGTCACCACTACACAACAGTTTGGAATGGGAAATGAAGGAAAAATGTAACTAGCCAATTCCGCTAGGGCACTGCAGTTAATTATTTAATCATATTTATAATTCATTTGTATAGCACTGCAGAAGTCCATGGCAGTGCACAGTAGAAGATCAGTGCCAAGTATAAATTAGGTTCCATATCCCAAGGGGCCAATAGTCTAAAGCAGAGGTTCTCAGACTGGGAGTTGGAACCTCTCAGTGGGTCATGAGATTACTATATGGGGGGGGGGTCGCAAGCTGTCAACCTCCACCCCAAACACCGCTTTGCCTCCAGTGTTTATGATGGTGTTAAACATATAAAAAAGTGTTTTTAATTTATAAGGGGGGGCATACTCAGAGGCTTGCTATGTGAAAGGGGTCACCAGTACAAAACTTTGGTCTAAAGGCACCAACAGAAACAGAAGTTACAAACAAAACAGTGGTCTCTCTTTTACATCTCATTGAAAAGACAGCAGCTCCAGGTTCACAGTGCCCCTTCGTTCTGTCAGGCACTGATTTAGCACCTACTTTTCTGAATCACCAACACCACCTCCTTGCATTGGAGCAAATAGTTTTTTTCCAGAGGTCTTCCATCTCAGCATGGGCATGATTGGCTTATAAAATACAGTGATATCAGAATCTGAAGTTCTGATGGCTTTGGCCAGCTAAGACTTTTCACTTGGGAGAATGTGGTGAGGACAATAAGCACTGAATGGCGTATCTCACAATGTCTGGTGGTTCATAAAGGAAGCATTGTATGGGAAGGGAACACAGACATTAAGTAAGATTGTGCTTGGCGGTTAGGACTGTAACAACCAGAGGTTTCTGGAGGTCAGAACTGAGGGCCATTGAACGGATGTGTGGAGAGACTTGATTTGATTAGCGTGGGTGCTAGAGGCCAAAATTACAATCTGTGATAGGGAAATGTCTGCCCCAGTAAGATATGGGTTCAGCCTAACACAGTCTAGCACATTGTGGTTCATTTATCCCCCTGAGACCATTCTCTGTTTTGGTAACTTACACTCCCACAAGGTCTCTAAAGCAATAGAAATACACTGTAGCTTTGAAAGTTTCTTGCTTTTCTCATGCATTCAAATAGCATTTCTAATGTCTCAGGCTCGGTTATCCAAAAATTAAACAGAGCAGTTTCCTGCTGGTTAATTAGTTTTAAAACTATCTTTAAGACATTTTCTTGTAGTGATTTACTCTTCTTTATAAGGAGATGTGTTCATGATCCGAAGATATTTTCAGTTACTTCTCAGTTTGCCTTTAAGAAATAAATAAGATCGAGGCTCCTTAAGCAATTAAGCATCCTCTGTTCAACAAATCAACTATAAAACAAAGTTAAAAACCCAAGGGAAAGCCAATCACGCTAAATTAACTATTGTTCCTGCTTAAATGCTATTTCATTATAAAGATTACTTGGTGGTTCTACATGTTTTCCTTTCCTCTGCCTCTTCCCTCTAGCATAATTTCTTGCATACCTTGTACGTGGATGAGATTTCAGAGAAGTGGGTCATCTTGCAATTAGATCACTTATTCAGAACTTTTGCTCACCCACAGCAAAATAAAATTATTAGTTTCTGTCCTAATGATTCATTCTAAAGATGTGTACAAATGAGATGGCCTTATGCGATCTCTGGCATTATGACCACACAGTGAATACAACCAAGTCCTTCATAAGCATTACAGTTACAGATTCAAATCTCGTCTCAGCACTATCTCTTCTCTTCATTCTGTCTATTTAAGTTTTTCTATTGTGCCCAGCATCACAAGTTTTAACCATGGTTTCTGGCCTGGTAGGGCCTCCTTTTCTACACTTTCAGTCAAAATGTGTCCAGCACCAGTTCACCTTCAGTATCAGCTAGACTCTGGAATTTGTTTGCAGTGTAATGGGGGGGTATAAACACTGCACTAAAACTGAAGAGCAACTCTGGGCCCAAATAATCCCACCCAGCTTCACCTGCAGAGCATACTCCAGATGAAGGAGGGATCTTAAAAGGAAGCCAAACAGCTCAGATAGGGGTTGACCAGGCAGGGAGAAGGACCTGCCTTGGGAGTTCCTAAGAAGGGAGCTTCCTTTGGTGACGAGAACCCTACCTACAGGACCTGGACAGACTGAAGGTTCAGGTAGTGTATTCTTCTTTTACCTGTTCACAATAGGCTGCAAAAGTTGGATTATAGAGTGGGTGGGAGGAAGTGGCCCAGGGAGGACAGCCTCAAGGCACGCCTGGGGTCCAGACTTTTGCTAACCATTATAGGGCCCTGAGCTGGAGCCTGGTGGAGTAGGAGGTCTGTGTTCCTCTACCAACCCCTCTCCACATTAAGACAGACCCAACATCCTAACCATTAGGTGGTGCTTCCAATGAGCACTGAGCATCTCATGGAGTATATAGCAGTAACAAGTTGATCAACCCTACTCAGTCATGGACAATGCCACATGTTCTTATATGCAAGTAAATGGTGGTCTTTTTATTTGCTATCTACATATACACTTTACATGCACTCCTTTATATAGCTCTCCTATATAACAGTCAGGTCTTGTTGCTGATGCCCTTTGACAGCAATGGATACTTTTCCTAAGGCTAAATTGTGCAACCTTCACAGAGGTTGGTGAGCACCAACTCACCTGAGCAGTCCCATTGATTTCAATACAGCTACTCATGTGAGTAAGGCTTTCTCCAAAGGCACTTGATTCCTTCATTGAATTCATATCACTAGGTGATATTCTATATCCTGGGTTATACAGGAGGTCAGACTAGATGATCATAATGCTCTCTTCAGGTCTTAAAATCTATTAATCAAAGACCCTTGAAGTCAATGAAAAGATGCCCACTGGCTTTATCGGGCTGTAGATCAGGCCCTAATTGCTCTCCAATGAAAGTAAGAGTTGAACAAAATAGCCTCTAATTTGTGCACATATTCTATTTTGTCATCTTCTTTCTCTCTTTATGAATAGTGTTTTGAGACCTAACACACCAGCTAAAATACATCTGGAACTGTCAAGATGAACAGCATCTTCTCTGAAGATATAGCCAGTTTGGGCCACAAGCAGATCTCACAGTGATACATTTTTAAAAGTTAGTCTATACACCTGAAAAAGTAAATCGGAAATGAGCATAAGAAAATATTGTTTTGTCAGATCAGACCTGTAACTTCAACTACTCTGATAGTCTCCAACTCCCAGCCGGAGATCAGCTTATGCCCTGAAGCATAAGACTTGAAAGCTCTCATAATTTTTAACCTAGCTAATGGTCACTATAGACATTATTTGTATTGACATAGGTGCTATAAATTTTTTGAAAGTCTGACTTCTCTGTTTGACTCAGTGTTATATAGTGGTAATTACAGTTGGTCAGAAAATGGGCTTTTTTCCCAGGAAAATTCCAAGTTTTTGTCAAAAAATCAAATTTGAATGACTTTGGCTGTAAAACAAAATATTTCAGTTCTGAATTGCCACCAGTGTGATGCCTCATGGGAATTGTAGTTTGGCAGCTTCATGCTTCCAGTGGGCTCTCAGATCAAGCTACATCTGCAATGATACACCATAATCTCACTTCTTGGTGAGGGACAATAGTGCATTGTGGTAATTGAATGGCAGTGCTGCACCTTGAGAGAGGATACTTAGTAGGGAAGAAGAGCTAATAACTGATGACATCAAGAAGGCTGATGTATTCAATGCCTATTGTGCTTCAATCTTCACTAAAAAAGTTAGTGGTGACCGGTCACTCAACACAATTAATATAAGCAACAAGGGGAAAGGAACACAGCTAAAACAGGGAAAGAACAAGCTAAAGAAATTTAGATAAACTTGATGTATTCAAGTTGGCATGATGTAATTCGTCCTAGCGTACCTCAGGAACTTGATGAAGCAATATTGGAACAGTTAGCAATTATTTTCATGAACTGAAGGACAGGTGAAGTCCCAGAAGACCCGGAGAAAGGCAAACATAGAACTTATCTTTAGAAAAAAGGGGAACAAAGAGGACCTGGGGAATTATAGATCAGTCACCTAACTTTGATACCTGGAAAGATACTGGAATGAATTATTAAACAAATCAGTTTATAAGCACCTAGGAGATAATAGCATTATAAGGAATAACCAGCATGGTTTTGTCAGGAACAAATCATGCCAGACCAAGCTATTTTCCTTCTTTTGACAGGGCTACAAGCCTAGTGGATACAGGGGAACCAGTAGATGTAATATAACTTGATTCTAGTAAGACTTCTGATGCAGTCCCACATGACATTCTTATAAGCAAACTAGGAAAATGTGATCTAGATGGAAATTACTATAACTTGGATGCACTATTAGTTGAAATACCTCACTCAGAGTAGCTGTCAATGGTTTGCTGTCAAACTGGGAGAGTGTAACTAGTTGGGGTCCCACAAGGGTCAGTCCTAGATATGGTACTATTCAATATTTTCATTAATGACTTGGACAATGGAGTAGATAGTATGCTTATAAAATGCAGATGATGCCAAGCTTGGAGAGGTTGCAAGCACTTTGAAGGACAGGATTAGAATTTAAAATGACTTTGACAAATTGGAGAATGGATCTGAATTCCGTAAAGTTAAGTGCAAAGTACTATACTTAGGAAGGAAAAAATAAAATGCACAACTACAAAAAGGGGGAATAGTTAGTTAGGCGGTAGTGCTTCTGAAAAGGATCCGGGGGTTATGGTGGCTCACAAATTCAATATGAGTCCACAATGTGATGCAGTTGTGAAAGAGGCTGATCTCCTTCTGGGGCATATTAACAAGAGTATTGTATGCAAGACCTGCAAGGTAACTCTACTGCTCTATTCATCAGTAGCGAGGTCTCAGCTGGAATACGGTGTCCAATTATGGATGTCACACTTTAGGAAAGATGTGCACTAACTGGAGAAAGTCTAGCACCAAAATAATAAAAGGTTTAGAAAACCTGACCTACAAGGAAGGTTAAAAAACTGGGCATGAGTATGCTTGAGAAAAGACTGAGGGGTGACCTGCTAACATTCTTCAAATACGTAGAGAGCTCTTATAAAGAAAATGGTGATCAATTGTTCTCCATGTCTGCTGCAGATAGGACAAGAAGTAATGGTCTTAATCTCAGCAAGGGAGATTTAAGTTAGATTCTAGGAAAAACTTTCCAACTATACTGATAGTTAAGCTCTGGCATAGGCTCCAAGGAGTGGAATTCCCCATCACTGGAGGTTTTTAGGTCTAGGTTTACTGGAGATTTTTAGGTCTAGATTTACTTTTACTTTTCCTACCACAGTGAAGGGGGCTGGACTTGATGACCTCTTGAGGTTTCTTCCAGCCCTACATTTCTATGATTATATATCTGGCCCAGTCCATAGATGAGAAGAGTGGGAGTTGTAACTGGGTGCCTGAGGCTCCCATGAGGCACCATGTGGGCATTTCAGAATAAAAATATTTCAGTTTTCATCTGAAGACTGAATTTGATTCTGGTGTTGCTTTTTTGATGAAAAACTGAAATAGTCTATGGAAAATGGACCCTTTACAAGAAAAAAAAATAATTTTATCAAAAGCCCTACATTTGTCGAAAACAGTTATGATGGATAATCTTTGACCATCTTTAATGGCAATGAGTTCCACAGATTTTTAAATGTTTTGTCTTTTGCCACATAAAATAATGACTAGGGCTGTCAAGCTATTACAAAAATTAATCGTGATTAATTGTGTGATTAATCATGCTGTTAATAATAGAATATCATTTATTTAAATAGTTTGGGATGTTTTCTGCATTTTCAAATATATTGTTTTCAGTTACAACACAGAATACTAAGTGTACAGTGCTCACTTTATTTTTGATTACATATATTTGCACTGTAAAAAACAAAAGAAATAGTATTTTTCAATTCACCTAATACAAGTACTGTAGTGCAATCTCTTTATCATGAAAGTGGAATTTACAAATGTAGAATCATGTACAACACATAACTGCTTTCAAAAATAAAACCATATAAACCTTTAGAACCTACAAGTCCACTCAGTCCTACTTCAACCAATCGCTCATACAAACAAGTTTGGTTACAATTTGCAGGGGATAATGCAGCCTGCTTCTTGTTTACAATGTCACCTGAAAGTGAGATGGTCTCAAGGCACTATTGTAGCCGGCGTCTCAAGATATTTACATTTCAGATGTGCTAAAAATTTATATATCCCTTCATGCTTCGACCTCCATTCCAGAGGACATGCGTTCATGCTGATGACGGGTTTCTGCTCGATAATGATCCAGAGCAGTGCGGATTGACCCATTTTCATTTTTATCATGTGAGTAAGATGCCACTAGCAGAAGGTTGGTTTTCTTTTTTGGTGGTTCAGGTTCTCTAGTTTCCATATCCAAGTGTTGCTCTTTTTAAACATCTGAAAGCATGCTCCACAACTTGTCCCTCTCAGATATTGGATGGCACATCAGATTCTTAAGCCTTGGTTCGAGTGCTGTAGCTACTTTTAAAAATCTCACATGGGTAATGGCTTTGTGTTTTAAGTGTTCTTAAAATGAACATGTGCTGGGTCAGCACCGGAGATTTCTATAACATGAAATATATGGCAGAATGCAGGTAAAACAGAACAGGAGACATATGATTCTCCCCCAAGGAATTCAGTCACAAATTTAATTAATGCATTATTTTTTAAACAAGCATCATCAGCATGGAAGCATGTCCTCTGGAATGGTGGCTGAAGCATGAGGGGACATACGACTTTTTTTAGCATATCTGGTATGTAAATACCTTGCAGCACTGGCTACAAAAGTACCATGCAAACACCTGTTCTCACTTTCCACATGACATTGTAAATAAGAAGCGGGGAGAGTATCTCCAATAAATGTAAACAAACTTGTTTGTCTGAGCAATTAGCTAAATAAGATGTAGGACTGAGTGGACTTATAGGCTCTAAAGTTTTACATTGTTTTGTTATTGAATGCTGTTACGTAACAAAATAAATCTACATTTTAAGTTACACTTTCACAATAAACAGATTGTGCTACAGTACTTGTGGGAGGTGAATTGAAAAATGCTATTTCTTTTGTTTATCATTTTTACAGTGATTACAGAATCATTAATCATGATTCATTTTTAAATCATGATTCATTTTTGAGTTAATTGCATTAGTTAACTGAAATTAATCAACAGCTCTAATAATGACAACATGTTGCATCATGGGCTGGTATTTTCAAAGGAGGCAAATGGAAGTAGACACCCGTTTCAGTGGGATGTAGGCACCTAATTCACTTTGGCTCGTATAAAAAACCCCAATCATAGCACCTGGTTCTGCGTAAGTTACACTGGTTTTACACTGATACAGTTCCACTGGAGTGTATGGGCCAGATCCTGTTCTGACTGTAGCTCAACTGGCTAAGGATCTGGCCCAATGGGATTACACCAGTGTAAACAGAGTGGAGAGTAAGATCCACTCTACTTTTCATCTGATGATCTCAAAACACTTTGCTAAAGTGTGTACATGTTATCTCTATGCAAAAAATTCTGCTGCACACAGAGGAAAACCATCTGTGCCTTGGCTTTCCAGTCTGTAAAATAGGGATAGCAATGTTTGTAAAGCCCTTTGAGATCAATGATGAAAATCACTGTATGACAGCTGTACAGTTACTGATATTCGTACACAGCATATATCAGTGCCACACAAAAAAAACCCAGGTTCCCTGACTCCCAGTCCTGCACTCTGAATGCTTCTAGACCAAGTTGCTTCCTATATAATTTAATTGGGTGCCTCTTTGTTCTTCTCAAAGTGGATGAGGTAATGGGCACACTTGCTAGCCTTCGAAGGCCATAGCTCCATCACCTATAAGTAACTCTTACGCTAATTAATTAACATGTTAACAAGAGCCTCTCCCCTTTAGTGACTGGGCTAAGTTTTTAAAGAATGGGTGTAAACTTGGACCTTAATTCAGGGCAGCATTTAAATGTGGCTTTCAGTCGTGCATGCTTAAGTGCTGTCTGGAATAAGGATGCTTTCCTGAATTGGACCCTGCTCCCTAATTTATATATATGTGTATCTTTCTATCTCTATTAGATAGACAGATTAGATAGATGCGCGCGCACACACACACACACATACTTCAAAAGAATATAAACCCTCTTTCTGGACTGGGTGCCATATTTGAAATCTGACCCATTTGCAATCTCTTTTTTTCCCTTTTACTCCCCTCAAGGAGGCAGCATAGTCTAATGATTAGAGCAGGGCTCTGAGAAATCAGGAATCCTGGGATCTATTTCCATTTCTTCCCTAGACTCACTGTGCAACTTTGGACAAGACACATCTACTACATATACCTCATTTTCTCCATCTGTAAAAATTGGGATAATAAGCCTACCCACCTTTGTAAAGTATCTCGACGTTCTCAGCTGAATAGTGCTGTATAAATGCAAAGTACTATTATAAATAGACCTAGGCAAAAATTTTCACCGGATACTTAGGTCAACAAAAAATAAAAATTCAGCTTCTCCGAAGCACTTTGCAAATTTATGTTTAAATTTGCCAAATTGCTTTGGTTGGAAAACAAACAAAAACAAACAAACAAACAAAAACAAAATATTCTGAAATATTTCAAATGTGTCATTTTGACATTTTCAAAATGAAATGTTTAGAATTTTTTATCTGAAATGGCTATTTTTCAAATTCTACTTCAATTTTATAAAAAAAAACACAACCTTTGAAAGGCTCAAACTAAATAAAATATTTTGTTTGAAGGCACACAAAATATTTAGGTTGATCCAGAATACTTTCACTTTTTAAACTTCTTGTTTCACCAAAAAATTTGATTTTTTTTTCTTCTGCACTGACCTGAAACAATTATTTTTAAATTTTATTTTTCAGTCTGGCCAGTGAACCAAAGAATCAGTTATGTGCACAGCTCTAATTATAATCAGTTACTGTCTTCTGTTTAGTATAACCATTTTCTCAGCATCAAACTGAAGTCTCAACAGAAGATTATGACAGCAGGTTAGGAATAAGCAGCAGCAGCCAAACAATTTAAGAACGAACATTTTGATTTCATGCAAATGTCCTTAGGAATCATTTTTAAAAAAAAAAGAGAGAGAGAGAGAAGTAAACAGAAAATGTGTGCTATCTACCAGCAGAATTTCTTGGAATTGTTCAAAGGACTCCAGGAGGCATCAGTGCCTCTGACTATTAATTTATAGCCTTTTTAAACCTACTGTGATTAATTTCATATCTTGGCACTCTGCACTCTAGCCAATTGGGACAGAAGATGACACGTTACATCCTGAGGGCCCAATGCAGCATGTGGCATCCTAAAAGCTGGTCTGTGGCCACACTTGCCTTATAACTGAAGGGTAAGAACAAAGCTGATCAGCTGTAGCTTTTTTATTATTATTGTTGTTGTTGAGGAACTCAAACAAGAAATTTCTATTAATCTAGAAAGAGAATTTCAAGTGCAAGCAAAACATTGTGGTTGTGGACATTTCTTTTACAGTTAAAACCTTTATTACCAAAGACACAAGTCAAAATAAATAGCATGCATTAAACACCAGTCAACTCCTTGTACATCTATTAGATTTCTCACATGTATTGGTTAGAGCAGGGGACTGGGAGTTAGAACTCCTGGGCTCTATTTCAAGTTGACTTGCAGGGTGTGATCCTGGGCAACTTCACTTCTCTGCACCTCAGTTTCCCCGCCTCTCGAATAAAGAATGAGGCATTTGAGTTTAGGGCCAGATTCTGACACCTTTGCTCACTGCTGAGTAGTCTTGTACTTCCTGAGTATTCCCATTGATTTCAGTCTGAGAAAGGGTAACTTTATCTGCCCATTAATGTTTATAAAGTGTCTAGATGTTGTGCTGATGGATTAGATTGGATTTCAGTGCTTAGATGCTACTATGAAGCGTTCTATCAAAACACTTAAAATAGATTCAATAGAGAAAGTGCTTTGAGAGCCTTGGACAGGCAAGACACAGAGAAACCGGGTGATGGAAAGAACTGAGTCAAGGACATAAAATAAATTGCCCTTTGATAGCTCAGAACCTCCCAGAGCGGAATGAAAAGTGAAGGCTCGGATATTTGAACAGAGTTTGGACTCACCTCATGAATTTGCAGGGGGGATTCCAGATGCTGGGACAACCTATACGGCTCCCCAAAATGATGGCACACATTCTACAGTAGCTTCACAGTGCACCCAGCTGGTGTTACTACTGCATGGTATGCAGTGTGCATGGTAGCTATTGCTGAGTAGGGGGACATGTGGATAAATAGGTGGCCCACTCTTCCTGACTAGAGCTAAGTTTTTAAAAAACAGTTGAATTTTTTGGTTCACTGAAACTGTTTTTGGGGGGAAAAGACATTCCCCTTAGGAATGAAAACCATTCTTTTTTTAGTATTTTTGGCTAATAAAAAAATCAGAAAAAAATGGTTTGGGTCAGACAAAACATTTGATTCAGCAAAACAAAGTGTTTCATTTTGATGTTCTGCTTTTAATTTAAAAAAAAATAAAGAACATTTTGAAACAAAGTCTTTTTGACCCAAACAATTGAAATATTTCACTTAGAAAATGTGAAATCTGGCGGTTTCATTTTTCTTTATTCTGCTTTTGAAATTTTTTCTTAGCAAAAAAATTGGCACAATTGACGTATATTTGCAAAATGTTTTGGTGTCAACAGATCTGCATGTTTCTCCCCAAAAATTTTAGAGTGGAGAAAATTCATCCCACTGTACTCCTGATCCCTAGTCCCTGTTTCCGAGCACTGTTTCCTCTTGCAGTGCAGCCATTTCTAAAGCTTGGGGAGAGAAAGAGGATTGGGGCTATAAATGTGTACTCTGTAATTCCCCTGCTGTGTGTGGGTTTTAAGGCAGGGCCGCTATGTATAGGGTCTTACCAGATTTTGGTCCCATATAAGATGACTAGTGAGAGATGCTGTTATGGGGCCAAATCCTGCAAAATTTACTCTGTCAGATTCTGCCTGTTCCTATAGAACTTCTCTCCACTGGCACGGCTCGCATAAGGGATGGGTGCAATTGCCGCTGTATTCCTGGAAGTGCGAGATTTGTCCTGCTCTGCTTCCCTGGTGTCCCAAATAGAGAAGATAAGGATGAGTAGGAGGTGGGCCCATGGCTTTGCCCCCACCAAGCCCCACCCAGTGAAGCCCTAGAGCCATTGAGGAGAGGGAGAAGTAAACTGCACCACGCCAGTAAATGTAGTAGTGAGCAATGTGGCCTCCTTGTACAGGGGAGCTCTGGAAGTCCCTGTCCATTATGAACTGTTATGCCTACAAGGCACAATCTGGGCCCCACATTATTATACTCCATGCTGTGCACTGGCTTCAGTGGGAGATTTAACTGAGTAAAACCAGAGTAGGGCCTTCAGGATCTGGCCCCATAAAAGGGACATCATTGCTACCCAAGCAACATATTTTTGAGTCTTTAAATGAAAATTACAAATGTACGTAAATGCGAAGGATACTCCTTGGTACAGCAGGTTTGGACATCCCTGATTTCTGAGGAAGCAAGTGATTCCAGGGCCAAAGAGGCAGGAACTGCTGTTACCAGTTGCTGCTTAGCTGACTGTCCCCCCTCCCACTTCATTCATTTTTTAAACACAGTGTGAACACTTCACCTTAAGTTGAATCAAGCCTCCCAAACTGACAGTTAAGCATTTCAAACAGGGAAATGATTGTTGTGGGAAGGGCAAGAGATTGATGGCCTACTGGTGGCCTCCAAGTTCGTGCAAGCCTCAGTATTGTTCCCAATCCATCAAAGACATCCTTCTGCTAGCTCTTTGCCATTCGGGGGGCTTATCCTTGGCATGAGCCGGGGAGCATGGAGGCAGCCTGAGCGAGGGTTGCAGGAACAGCAAGACAGGGAAGGGGGAGGACTGATGGAGATGAATTGTTCACACGAGTGTAGGAGTCAAAAAACTTAATCTAGATAATGAAGACCCCTGAGGAGTAAAGAAGGAAGGAGCAGATTCTAAAAGGGTAATAAACATATGGAATAAGTTACCAAAGAAGGTGAATGAATGAAGCCAAGAATACAAATGTATTCCAGAGACACCTAACATGCCATAACAAATCTGTTGCCACACAAGTCTTTGTGGTTTGTCACTAAAATGCATATATGGCTGCTTGGAACCATATGCTGGAAGTGATGAGAGAACGCAGATTCGACTGCTGCAAAAGCACAAGCCCCAGCTATTAGAGCCTAAGGAGAATCTCTGTCAGAAATTAAGGGCTTAGAAGTCATTATTAGTGACAAATCTGATTCCATTCAATAGAGGATAATTCTCTTTCACACACACACACATGCTGCAAAGCCATAAAAAACTATCTGATCACAACCATGTTGTCTTATAACGAAGGGAATATCACTAAAGAAGTGTCTTAAATATGCTTTGTTTGCAGTGTTGTTGTAGGTTTGTTGTCCTGGATGTGAGAGAGACAAGATGAGTGAAGTAATATCCATCTTCTGTTTGTGGAAGGAACAATCTTTCGAGCTTCACAGAGCTCTTCTTCAGGTCTGACCTGAAGCTTATTCATTCCATGAACAGAAGTTGGTCCAGTAAAGGATATCACTTCACTGACCTTGTCCCTTAATGTACTTAGCACTTTCTATCTTCAAAACATTAATTCATCCCTACAGAACTCCTGGGAAGTAGGAAATATTGTCTCCATTTTATAGCTGGGGGTGGCGGAATTGAGATGCAGTAGAATACAGTGATTTGCTCAGGGACATCAAGGGAGTCAGTGTCAGATCTGAGATCAGAAATCTTGACTTCCTAGTTCTCAATATTTCCAGACTACTGTATCTCTTTCAGGAGTATGATTTGTCTTGTGTACCCACATTTCAGCACACTTAAAAACTACTTGCTGACAAAATCAGATATAAAAATACAAAAGTGTCACAAAACACTATTACTGAAAAACTGCTTATTTTGTCTGTATGAAATTTTAGTTTGTACTGACTTTGCTTTGCTTTAGTTTGTACTGACTTTGTACTGTACTTTTACAAACTAGTAAACTAGTACTGTACTGACTTTGTACTGTACTTTTACAATCTAGTTTGTACTGACTTTGTACTGTACTGACTTTTAGTTTGTACTGACTTTGCTTTTTTATGTATCCTGTTGTGAAATTAGGCAAGTATCTAGATGAGTTGATGCACCCCCTGGAAGACCTCTGTGTACCTCAGGGATATGTGGACCTCTGGCTGAGAACCACTGCTCTGCTCTAGATTCAGATCTAGAGGAGACAGGGACTAAGAAGGAAGGTGGTAGAAGAGTAAGAAGTTAGGGTTCAAACCAGTGATGGGCAAATTTCAGAGGTTCAGATCAGGTAAACAGTAGGACTGGTTGAAATTTTAAAATTTTATTTACACTCTCACACACAAATGTCCTTAAACATTTTTCAGGATTTTTTTGCGGGAGAGGGGGGAGGTAAAAATTTGAAATGAAACAAAGCAACCTATTTTTGTTTGAATTTTTGTTTGATTTTTTTGGAGTGTCTCCATTTTCTCTCCCCATCCCAAGGAAAAAAATAAGAAATAAAACCATTTTTTGTTTGGTAGAGTTTTTTTAAAAGATGTTTCAGAAGTGAGAGAAAGTAACACATGCTTTATGTGCTTTTTTTCTCCCATTTCCAATAGATGGTGGAAAACAGGAGGACGAGTAAGAAAGTGAGAGGAAGGTGGTGAGGGAAAAAACAAAAAAAAATTAAATGAATTTTTTCAAACAAAAAATATGTTGTTTTGCACTTTTCTTCTAAAAACATGATTTTTTTTTACAAAGACAAAAGGTTTTTGATACAATGTTCATGTTCTGGGAAGCTGTTTTTAATTGAAACAAAGTTTGATGATTTTTTTTTCAACCAGTTCTAGCTGAAAATTTTCTTCTATTCTAGTTACACCTACACCTCCCAAAACCAAACCAAAAACAAATAAACAAAAAAAAAAAACCCACACCCACAAACCTGCCCCTGGCAGAGTTTTGATCTGAAAAGGAAGAGCTGCTAGGAATTTAACTTCATTATTTCTGCTGATTTTTGTGTGGACAGCACTCAGATACTACAGTGAAAAGTGGCCATATAAAACCCTAAAGCTATGTCTACACTTTGAGAACATAAGAACATAAGAATGGTCGTACTGGATCAGACCAAAGGTCCATCCAGCTCAGTATCCTGTCTGCCGACAGGGGCCAATGCCAGGTGTCCCAAAGTGAGTGAACCTAACAGGTAATGATCAAGTGATCTCTCTCCTGCCATCTATCACTACCTTCTGACAAACAGAGGCTAGAAACACCATTCCTTACACATCCTGACTAATAGCCATTAAAGGACTTAACCTTCGTGAATTTATCCAGTTCTCTTTTAAACCCTGCTATAGTTCTAACCTTCACAACCCCCTCAGGTAAGGAGTTCCACAGGTTGACTGTGCGCTGTGTGAAGAAGAACTTCCTCTTATTTGTTCACACAGTGCACAAGGTGTCATTTCCAGCTCACAGAGATATACTCATGCCATCTCTGTTTGAGCTAGAGCGTTTGAAAGAGAGCATAGCTGAAGTGATAGGAGGGTTAGCTGCCCTGAATAAGTACCCGTTCAGAATGCTAAAGCACGTACTTGGGGCCAACTAGCCCAACCTGCCACTCACAGTGCCATACCTACACTCTATTTTTAGGATGCTAGAACTGGTGGGGGCATGTCTTTTTGAGCTCGGGATTATGCTCCCAGCTCCAAATGTATTATTTTTTTATTGATCTATTGTTTGTATTACTGTAGTACCCAGGAGCCCCAGTCATGGACCAGGACCCCGTTCTGGAGACATATTCTTACAGAGATAGCTAGTAAATAGTCAGCATTTGTAATGTTCCCCTAAACACCCTCAGATTTTCTTCACTAGCCTGTACTTGACCATCACATTTCCTCCCAGCTTTCTACTACCACCACACACCAACCTTTGAATATTGTCCCGTGGCAGCCCCATTTGCTGAGTTCCCTGAATCTGAGTTTCTGCCTGTGCTGTGGGGCTACACACCCTTAACTACATCGTATAGCTTGCAGCCAGCAGGAGTTGAATGTAGAGGCGGGGGGCGGGGGGGAGCGGTGCTCCTGTACAGAAGTTAGTGGGTCCTAAACTGGAAAGTCTTGACTCCTCTAAAAGCGCTTGAGAGCCTGCAATCTCATTCAAAGGCAGGTGAGGAGCGTAAAAAATCCAGCTCAGCTCAAGGAAGAGATGCAGTAACACAATAAGAATGCATTTACCTCTCCCCACGTTCTCCTTGTATAATCTCTTTGTTCAGATTTCAATCAGCTTGCTATATCTCCGGCAGCAGATGAAGATTGGATAAGATTGGAAACATCCTGTCTTGGTTATCTTTGCTATGTAAGCTGATTGAAAATAAACACAGGGCTAATATATAAAAACATTCCCATGATGTCTGGGCTGCTTAACTACTGTACGTAGTGAAATGAGTTTAGGCAGACTGGGTGTTGGCCAGAATGCAAAAAGATGAATTTTAAATGGCTGTCACTTTGACTGTATTAAACAACTCCTTGATATCCCATATCTGTGGTAGAAGTGTACCTATGAAAGTTCATTAGCTTCTGTCAACAGCTGTTATGGCATCACTGTACAGCTTTATACTTCACTCAGAAGACACTCTAAAACTACAGGGGCACAGCTATGTTATTAGATTGAATTCCTAGATATGTGGGGCTCATTATGAGTACTAGAAGGAAATGAGAGTATGGGGGAGCTCAGGACAGGAGGTCCACCTCTATTTGTGGCTGGAGAAGAAGCCTTTGGTGGGCTTCACGCATACATGATCATTAGAATTAGAAGTAGCAGGCCAGAGTGGGGAAAAGCTTCTTCATTCATTGTTTTAATGAATGTTCGTGATCATGAAAGTCAGTGTCTCATAGCTCTGGCTTGTCCCAGACATAAGGCAAATTGCTGCTGTGCAAATCTCTCCCTGCACACTGCTCTACCAATGCACTTTGATTCCAACCTGAAATATCCCTTGTTATTGTAGCCCTGCAGTGCTGCATTCCCTGCCTCCCATTCAGCCAATATACCCGAATATTGACCCGCTGCTATTCCAAACATTGCTGACCTATGAGTTCATTTAATTTCATGCCCTCTGCCAGTACTAGATTGTTCCTTATAAAACCTTTTGCAGAGCCTTGTCCAGTTGAGTTTTAACTGTTCTGAGCAATGAAACTTCATCCTCTCCTGTACAGAGTATTCAGACTAAGAACATTCAGAAGGCCAACCATCTTATTCTCAGTTTTGATCTGAGAAGGGATTTGAACTCAAGTCTCTACATAAGAGGTTAATAAATGATTAACTAGCAGCAAGGCCGGGCCTCTGCAGCGTATGAGTATATATAACACTGCATTATCCCATCACTCATAATACAAACAGGCAATGTCTCTGTTCATGTTAAGAGTGTGATCTTTCCAATAAGCTTGTTCTAATTTGCTCTTAGTGGTCTCTTTAGCATGACCAGATGTCCCGATTTTGTAGGGATTTTGTGGGTCTTTTTCTTATGTAGGCTCCTATTACCTCCCACCCCATGTCCTGATTTTTCACATTTGCTGTCTGGTCACCCTAGGTCTCTTCCTGTTCCTGGCACCTTGCCTTTCACATCATAATGTGCTTTGGAAGGGAAGACACTCACAAGAAACCTGACAAATAACCCCTTGATTTTACAGTTTGTGGGGTTTATTTGCTCTCCTGCAAACAGAAATAATATTACAATCACAAAGGTACTCTTGAAATGTTTAGTGGATGGATGAAATATCAGGAACCCTTAATTAGTTCAGAGAGCAAAAGAAAGAGAAACCACAACACCAGCTGAAGCAAAGAAGTAAAACATAGCAATGAGAAACTAAGAGTGTCTGCTTACTTTATTATGCCTAGAGAACATTTAATCTAATCAAATGGCTAAGGAAAGCTTTGTATGCACTGTACTCTGACTTATACAGTGAAAAATGACTTTCATCTTGCTTCCTTTTTGATCCTTGGCAGCAATCTTTGCTGTCCTTTAATTTAGTGTCCAGCACAATGAAGGAAGGAACTGGATAAGGTCCTTAAAGGACAATCTTTGTCTTCTCCTGGAAAATGCATCCTGACTTCTTTCTTTGCGGGACGGGAGCACTGCTGGTAGCCCAACGCAGGCTATAGTATGCTGGAAAGCCCCTTTTTAACGTTGGTATTTATAACATACCTGTCTTCATGATATCAGTCTGAGCACTTGTTTGTTCTCATGCCTGGGTCTCCAGGAGTGCTGGAGCTCTGCCCAGAGAACCAGGAGAGAATGGGGAAGGTGGATTTATGGATTTAACCTTTGGCGGCAGCTGGCTGGTGGGTCAGTCTCCAGTGCAGCTTTCCCTCTCTTCCTGCAGAACTTTTTAAAGGGCCCACGTTGAATTCAGGTCCACCCAGAATCTTGGAGAAGGGAGTGGTGCTCTGATTCAGATCCCTGATACCAGGGTTTTGTCTGGTGTGGGGGTCACAGAAAAGTAGAAATTAGAAATGAAGACAGAAGACACAAACAAAAAAGAAGGAAAAAGTTACACAAACTTCCAGGTTTTGGTGTACATTTTCGGTCAATATCTGGCCAGATCCTATTTATCAATGCCTAGAGGTAGGTATGATAATGTAATTTAATAAATATATTTTACTGCTCTGTCTTTTGCGCAATGTGCACAATACAGCTGGTCAGGAAGGTGGTTTCCTCTAAAATCTTCAATAGGAAAATATTTGTTTTGCTGAAGTCTGGAAGATTGAAACATAATATTTCATTTTGAGTTGGTTCAGCATGAATATCTGTCCTCCTTATCAATCAAGGTACCTCATGGGAGTTTGGGTTCCTCGTCACCCCTCCCTTCTTGTTATGGCTGGCCTCTCCGGCCAGATTATATGTCCCGTGAGGCACAAAGATCATGGAGTTCTAATGGTGCACCATAGAAACTAAGTCACAGCAGGGAAGATAGATAGGGAGCCTGGCCCGTAAGGGAGAATATGGCATCGGGCAAAAAATCTGCCATTCCCATGAGGTAGTGTGATGGTTTGGGTGGATGTCGATTAACGTGGACTCAACCCAAAATGTTTCTTTATTTTAGCATTTCTGATTCAATACTTTAACTTTCAGTTCTGCCAAAAGTGTCAGCTCTTTGTTCCGATTCAGACCAAACCCCCCAGGAAATATAGGAATTTCCTATTTTTTTTAAAAAAATACCAATCAGCTCTACTGCTCAATCTTGCTCCTCGGTGCAGGAGAAGACTGGTGGCTAGAAACTACAAATCTGATCCCCATGAATGTGTGTGCTGGTAGGCGCAGCCGCATTTCTTTGTCATTGCTGCTTCATCTGAAGGAAATTGCTGCTACTGGGATTGGCTAGGGGCAGGACTGGCATTAGGGGGTGGCAAGCAGGGCAATCACCCAGTCCCTCATTCCACAAGGGCCCTGCAAAACTAAATTGCTCAGGCTTCAGCCCCAGCCCCAGCCCCAGCCCCAGACTAAAGGCTCAGGTTTTGGTTTTTTACCCTGGGATCAAATGAGTTTAATGCCAGCCCTGGCTGGAGGCATAATCCAAAGCCCACTGAAGACAACAGAAAGGCTCCCGTTGTCTTCAGTAAGCTTTAGATCAAGTTGTAAGAGAAGAGACTCTTCCAGGGAAGGAATCATGCACACAAAGTCCAAAGCTGAGTTCAGCTGTTCTTTTCTTCTTGCTCGTTTTCATTACACCCCACCTCTTTCTTCCCTGATCCTCCTGTCTCTACGGTGGTGGTGGTGGTGGAGGATCCTCAGCCTTCACACCACCTGCCATAGTGTAAAGGGAAAGAGTACTTGGTCCAGCATTAGCCTGTCATTTTTTCCACCACTTGTAAGAAGAATTCACCCCCCCAGCAGGACCCAGTTTCTGAGTCAGACTGAGTCAGGCTCATCTGGGTATGGATGGAAGGGAGGGATTGAGCTCAAACCTGAGCAAAGCCTAGGCTTAGTGTGCACTGTAGACAGAACCTTAGGGGTCAACACTAACTGAGGCTACCAATGGCTGAGTCTGGGCTAATCCATCATGTACACAAGGCCTCAGAATTTAGATTTAGTAATAATTGCATTATTAATCATTGGTATTATGATAGTCACTAGGGGCGCGAACTGAGATCAGAGATTGTGCTGGGCACAGTTTAAACATAGAATAAGAGACAGTCCCTGCCACTCCTGTGTTGTGTTACCGCTCTGCCATTCATTTTCTGCATGACTTCAAACAAGTTGCTCAACCTGTCTGTGCCTCGGTTTACCCACCTGTAATATAAACAGGATACCCCTTACCTATCTGGCAGTACTCGTGTGAGCCTGAATTAATGAATATTTATCAAGTGCTTTGAGATTTTTGGATTAAACAGGGCTACACAGTAAATGTAAAGGATTAGTATTGGATGTATGTGTAAATAAAAATCCTGGATCTCAACACCCCAAAATGTGTATCCTAATTTTGCAAATAACTTCTTGCTTTATAAGGAGGTGAACCAGCACCCTCAAACTTTGTTGTGTTTAAAATCTATATCTGAATCTAGAGTAAAATTATATGTCTTGAGTTCTTCTTTAATAACTAAGAGCCGGATTCTGAACCCCTTGCATATAAGGTGTTCCCATTAAATTGTTGCCTAAGTTACAACTCAACTTGATTAAGGATATGATGATCTGATCCTAACAGCACCAAATAGATCAGGTAAACACTGGTACTAATATAGTTCCCATCTTCTTTAACCCTGACTTTTAGAATGAAAGCTGAACATCAGTTCCCTGACATGGCTGCCTTTCAGGTTGACTGGCTAATCAGAGAAGCAGTAAAGAATTCCAAATGCTCTTAAAGTGCATTGACTTTCAGAACTTGTAGATGCAATCATTTTTCATTTATTTCTTTATTTGTTGGGGCATGGTCTTTCACTTGTATTGACTTTTTTTCCCCTATTGGCAAAAGGCTGCAGACTGGATTAATAATGTATTAGTAATAGAAAACATAGTCAATATTAAAAAAAAATCAAAATAAAGTGGGTAAGTGTATTATAGAACCTACAAATTGAGGGCCTGATCTTTGTCCCAGTGGAAAACAATGTGTGTTGGAGGAAATTCTAATGACTTTGTAGCAGGGCAGTCATCCCGTTCCAGCCCCAAAGAGGTTAAAACAGCCCAGGGAGAGGACTGCCCCAGGGGAGCTTATAAGCTAGGCTGATTGGGGGAAATAGCCACAGCTAGGTCCATGCCCCAGTCAGGCCACACCTGGCCGTGTTATAAGGGCTTAGGGAGGAACTGGCTAGAACACTTTCCCTCCAGCTTCAGTGGGAGAAGGACCTGGCTGCCTGAAAGCTTAAGCTGCAGGCAGCTGAGCAGGGCTGGGGAAAGGCGAGAGGAGCTGGGGAGCTCTCACCCGCCTGGCAACTCCCCAGGCTGCAGGGACTGCAGAGGGACAGTCCTGCGGTTAGGCAAAGGCAGCAGGTCCAAACCCCCCCTTGTCAATGATGAGTGGCTTTTACACTGCAGTCTGCCCCAGGGAACAGGGGCTAGATGATGACTGGCGGTAACCACTGAGGTGAGGTAAGGATAGAGGGTTGGGGGTTCCCTGGGGAGGGGAGACCCAGAGAGAGAGAGTGGCACAGGGCCAGCGACAAGCAAGACTCTGGCCTCCAAGCGGTGCTCTGGAGCTGGAAAAGAGCTAATTCCCAGACAGCAAGCAGGAGGCGCCGCAGGGCTGGGTCTCGCATCACTACAGACTTCAATGGGAACAAGACTGGGCGCTATAGTTGTGCCAAGTTTGAGGCAGAATTCCCTCTTCATGAGTCTGAGAACTACTGGGGAAAGGAGTGGAGTGGTGGTAGGTCCCTGAGCCATCCCGGCTGCCCAGGGCAGTAGGAAACATGCACTCTGGAGTGCTCCTTATTGTTCCTCTAGAAAGGAACAATCTACCTTTCCCACCAACGGCAGCACATGGTCAGGGGACTACCAAACCCAGCTGAATCCCGCATCTTTTGTTCTACGGGACACTGGATTGTCTGCCATTCTGCTCTAGTGTGGGTACACAGAGGGTGAAGGGGTTTCATGAAAACTCTTTCCTCTCCCTCCTAGTCCAGAACGGCATGGACAGTGTATAATTTTCCCTTAGTTACTCATCCAGGCAGGAAGCTTAAAAGAGAATGAGAATTGTTTTACCAGAATGTAGTCCAACAACAACAATACCAATAATTTGCTCTTCTATAGCACCTTCTACCCAAGGATCTCAAAGCCCGTTACGCAAATTATTATGGTTCTCATTTTACAGATGGGAAATGGAAACACAGAGAAACCAAATGATTTGCTCATGGTCAGCAACGGTTTCAAAGTAGAGCCAGGAATATAACTCATTGGTCCCAAATCCCCAGTCTCTTCTGTAGCCACTTGACAACACTGCCCCACTGGAAAGGGGAAAGGGGAGTTAGTTGAATACCACCAGGAAAGTTTCAGTGCATGAGGAATTAGTCCAGGAGATAATTTTTTTTTCAGAGTTGGCTTTGGGTTAATTTAACTTTACAATATTTTGATTACTAGTTTGGAAATCTAGAAGCCCTTTCTGTATGTAAATTACATAAGAAAGAATCAATTACATTCAGTGACAGACTTCTCACATCCAGCTAGAGATGGTCAAAATTCTTCTAAATGGTTTGTGTGTGTGTCTGTGTTTAGCAATTTTTTTCATCAACAGATCAAATTCTGAGGGGAAAAAAACAAAAGGATGGAGGTGTTGAAATAAAAATAAAATTATCCTGTTTTTCCTCCAGTTCTAAAACTGGACAAAATTTGCTGAATTTTTCATTTCAACAGCAGCAGCAAGAGAGAAAGGGAGATGAAATTTTAATTATTTTTTTCCGTTGTAGTATTTACTCTACTTCAAGGCATGAACCAATCACGAGATAAGCATAAGAATAGTTTACTCTACAACCCTAATATAGTACTGGTGAGTGAGGTACACTAGGCTTGGGGTAATGGTCAGTGTACCTCATTGGATATTTACACATCCATCACTGGACCACTATTGTGTGGATAATAAATTAAGGCCATGATCCCACAGCAAGATCCCTGTACCTGTGCAGAGCCCCATTTAAGACAATGAAGGTCTGCATAGATGTGTAGGAGTCTGTATTAGTGAAAGCAATTGTAGCCATTGTAAAAGAAATTGAGATAAAGCAAATGTAACAAAGAAGCGCAGTGCAAGTATGAATACATATCTCACTTCTGAAGAAGGATTATTATACAAAAGAAAAATAATATGAACAATAAGCCATCATGCCTGTTGAATTTAAAACATTATTTTTTTTCCTGTAATTAGAAATCATGGGTCAAAAAGTTTTTCAATAAACCAACTCAAAGCCAAGTTTGGAAAATTTAACACTTAAAAAAATATAAAGACTGCTCTGTCCGCTGTATAATTTAGAGGGCCTTTGCTAGTCTTCAAACAAGATTTGTCTTCATTTGAGTACCTGTATAGAAACATCTTCTTTGGAGCTGAAAATTAAAACAATACTATAAAAACTATCCTAAGGCCATGGAGTGTGGATAGATTCAAGTTAAAGCTCATTTTCAGAAGAAAAGCCAGCACAATATTTGCAGTGAAAAGAATAGAAAGAGGTTTTTTTATAGAGGTAGTTTGGGGAAAATTTCTAATGAATCCTATCCAACCATAAAATCATGTAGAAAATGAATCCTATCTGACAATAAAGTAAAAGTGAAACAAATTACAAGGTTTCTATATTCCTAGGCAAATTAATTTCATGTTTGGAATACTAATTGTACACTGTAGGGTCTGTAACTATTTATTGTCACTGCTTAGTTTGTCAGCAAAGAGTTTTGCATATATTGAACAATTTATTCCCATTGGCATCATCAAAGAGAACAGACCAAAGGCTCATGGGATATACAGGGAACTTCCTGTCTGCTGTGCAATCTGTTCCCAGTGGACAAGGTGTGTGGAAAGGCTTTTGAAGGTGATGCTAGTTCTGTTCTGAACTTTCAACTAGGAGGACAATGGATCTTAATTATGGTGATAATTGGCCCTCTGTGGATACACTTTGGCATGTTTTTTGAACACCTCATTGCAAAGAGAGTGAGAGAGAAGCCATGACTGTTGAGCCCTGTGTCTCTGAGGAATATTGTTGTTCTCTCTGTAGTGAGTTGCTCCTTAAGATCTAAGGAGCAGTTTTCATTTGACATGGCTTCAAGAGCCACTTGCAGTTGCTGGCTAGAGGCATGCTGCAAACAGACACCATCAATCCAAAGGAGATGCCACAAGAGAGAACTGTGTATGTTGCAGCAAAAAACATGGGAAAAAACACTTCCCCAAAAGACAAGAGGAGACAGAAAAGATAAGCAATAAAATGTACTTAACCCTTTGGATGTGATGTGCATATAGTGGCATAATATGGGAAATACATGGAATAAATCAGCTGAACTAAATTATAATTAAAATAGGAAGGGGTAGGTGTTGTAAAACAGCACTGCAGTGCCTCCCAGTGCACTAATGAGTTAGGTCAATGGTCCAGTTCTTAGGGGAGAACAGTTAGAAATGGATGGAATTTAAACAAACCACTTTCCCAAAGACAAAGGTCCCTTTAAAATGTAAGGATTTTTCTGAGCTCATAGTGGCTAACTACATTTTCTAATTATCCAGATACATTGGTAACTGGCTGGTTTTGATTGACACCTGGGCAACACAATATTTGAATCCAGATGAGAACTTCACAGCTGCCTTTCTTCTCCCTGAGATTGTATCTAGGCTGTAGATTTTTGTAGAATTTCCCTTTGAGTCAGTGTTAACAAATCAAAGAGCCCTAGTGCAGACAGGGCTCCAGTGGCCAAGACAGTTTTAGGAATTGTATATCTGCTGGTGAACACAGTGCTGCAAATGGTGTCAGCTGCAGCAATTCTGACTACACTATAGCTCTGCACATTACTAACTCCAGTACACCAGACCCAGTATACGTGATAGTGAGGAAATTTTCACCTAGTATAAAGAAAGTCTAATGGGCTGAAGCAAAATCCTAGATCCAATCCCTCCCTGCCCCTGAAATATAGGAATGTTAAGATCCAAATTTTGCAACTCTGATCTCTCCCTTATTGACACAGTAGAGGTTGGGGGCTAAGCAGGTACAATGTAATCACCCCAACTGGGATAGAGATAGACACTTCATTTCCTCACACACTTCATATCATGCTATCTTTTATTGCTGTTCGCTTTTCTGTCCACTCACCACTTGAATTGTGGGGGAATTGGACCCTGATTCAAAGCTCATTAATATCGATAGGAGACTTTCCACTGACTACAATGAGCTTTGGAGCGGGCACTTTTGAACTAGCGTTCCTCTCCTGCTTGACTTTTGCCTGAATCAAATGTTTTACATGTAACAGTATCAGCCTTTCATGCACTTGCTCATCTCTGGTGCCCTCTCTCCTTCCAGATATCTTTCAGCTGGTTCTCATTTATTGAAACCTAACTTTAACCTTTACATTATTTTCCATAGTTGGATATATCCATGTTTAGAATAAGACCATAGCTTGTGCTTCCAAGGCCTTGCCTGCTGACCTGGAGTTCAACCCATGTGGAAGAAACAGGACCGGAAGGTACAATTCTCTCCTCCTCCCTGCCAGGAAATCATGAATTGCATTTCCAAAAGGGGATGTTTCAGATATGTGAGAGAAGGCACCGTTTCGGACTAAATTCCCACAGGCAAAAGAGACAAGTTGCTTTGGGTGATGCACAGCTAGTAGGATTAGCTGAGGAAAATAGTGGCTCAACTTCCCAGAAAATGTTGCAGTGCTCACTGTGAAATTGAGTAGAAAGGTATGGGAGACCCAATATATGAGACCCAGTGTATGAGATGATTAAATCTAGACTGGATGGAGCACTGGAGTATACACTGCAGGGGACTATCACTCTTGTCTTTGTCCCAGTGGTTCTGGGTCCCACAATTGCAGGGTCTTCTTGAAACCCTTAGACTCTTGCATGCTGCTGAACTTAAAGGAAAAGTGTCCTCCTTGCCACAAAGCAAAAGGGTGGCGAAAGGAAGTTCCCTCCTATAGCAGGGCCAATGCTTAGAAGCTACGGATAGGCTGACCAGATATCCTGATTTTATAGGGGCAGTCCTGATTTTGGGGGCTTTTTCTATGAAAAAGAAACTATGCATCCGATGAAGTGGGCTATAGCCCATGAAAGCTTATGCTGAAATAAACTGGTTAGTCTCTAAGGTGCTCCAAGTATTCCTCGTTTTATTTACAGATACAGACTAACACGGCTGCTATTCTTAACCCTTTTTTATGGTGCACAGAACTACTGTGCTACTACAACAATGCTACAAACTATGGCTTTGTGCTCTTGAGGTTAAAAAAGGGATGGCAGGGGGAGGAATTAGATTTCATTGAAACATTGCATCTTAAAATATCGTGCAAATAAAAAAGAATTTTATAACATAATTACATTCCCTTTAATATGTTAATCTCTCATACACAGACAGAGAGAAGCAAATACATTACTTTAAATAATTAACTCTGTAGTGAGGCTTTATTGCTGGAAAAGGAGATTTCTCTACGGCAAAGTATTTAACATTTTAATTAAACTCTTTTTGATAGATGTTTACTGTTGCTCCTACTTCTGCTTAAAACAAACCCACACGATTAAAAGGAAGTGTAATTCTGTCATGAGAAAGAAACTGTTTCCTTGGGAAGCCAGGACTGGGGTTTCCTCCAGTCTGCTGTGTGAATCACTGTGCTGCGATGTCCATGTTTACTTTGAGATACTTCCATTTCCCATCCAAAGGCTCCAGGCTGCTTTCCTTTACATCTTTTCATGTGTTTTTAGTGACACTAAATGTTGCCAGCTAGTTTGACCTTCCTTTGAAAGAGGCAGGACAGGGCCACAGACTTAGGGTACGGCTACGCTACCCGCCGGATCGATAGGTAGTGTTTGATGTATCAGGGATCGATTTATCACGTCTCATCTAGATGCAATAAATCAATCCCCAAACACTCTCCCCATTGACTCCAGAACTCCATCTCCACACGAGGAGGAAGTGGAGTCAATGGGAGAGTGGCCATGGTCAACTCGCCGCTGTGGGGATGGCCAGGTAAGTTGACCTAAGATACTGCGACTTCAGCTATGCAACTACGTGACTTCAGCTAGCCCAGCCGAAAGTAACTGCAAAGACCACCCTGCTAGAACTGGGGAGGCGGCTACACAAGAACAGAGGTGTGAAAATTGCTAGTGCATTAATAGCTTGGGACTGTTGAGTGGAGCCCACAAGAATGTAAGGATTGCCCCCTAAAGTGAGGGAAAGCCCACAGGACCAGGACTTAAGTAAGTACAGGGGGACAAAAATGGAACAAACAGGAATGGGAGCGAAGATCGTGGCTATGAAACTAGGCATCCAGAGAGGGATACTGAGCAGAGAACTCTGGACAATATCCTTTGTTCTCAGAAGGAGTCCAAGGAGTCAGTGGACTCTGTCCAATAGGTAAACTGACAAGGGAACAGCCTTGGACATTGACATATGCTATACAGCTGCAGAACAAGTGCAGCTGGGAAAACTTCCCCTGTACTACTCCTCCCTATGTTCCTTGCTGGGACCATCTCTAGGGGTGAGAAAGAAATGCATGGTCTCCACAGTCTTCAGCCTTTCTGCTGAGACTGCCAAATGGGACGTCAACTATGATGATGGTTTTTGTCCCATTAGGAAGGGTGCTCAGAACCAGAAGCTCATTTCATACAAGTTTCCGAACAGCCTATGATGCTGGCAAATCAGGTGCCAAAGTCCTCTTGCCTCACGGGGATAATGACAAATACATAGCTGGAATTAATCTGGTTTATCTCTGTGTTACTATTGTTAAAATCAGTATTCGAGTTATAAAACTGTGATGAGCATTAAGACTTTATTGAATGCTTGTAAATTGCTGCATGTGTTAATCTCATAATATCTGTATCTCATAGTGTAAGGTAACATTTAAGCATTTGCCTTGTAAGCCTCTGTAGCTGTGTAAATCACCAGACAGGTGAGAAACATTAATTGTGTGAAATGCTGGCCTATAACAAATGGAGCTTCCTTCCCCATAGAGAGAGCCTATCAACACCAGATAGTCCATCGGTGATTGTGGAACACTGAAGAGAACATGTGAGACAGAGGCGAGCAGTTCCACTGGAGTGTCACCAGTCCCCTGCACCAGCCAGTCCCTTCCCGCTCTTTTGTTTTGCTTCCCTGTAAAGAGCTAACTGCAGATCTACTCTGCAAATGTATTTGGGTGCATCTGCACTGCTTCTGGTGAAGACACTCTAAGCCAATGGAAGAGAATTCTCCCGTCAGCTTAGTAATGCCCCCCCGGCAAGAGGCGGTAGCGATGTCAGCGAGAGAAACTCTCCCGCTGACATAGCGCAGTCTACACGGGAGGTTAAGGTCAGTATAACAACATTGTTCAGGGGTGTGGATTTTTCACACCCCTGAGTGAAGTACGTATGTAGTACAGACCAAGCCTTTGAAGGCACGTGTATAATGGCAGAGCCAGTCTATTGATACATCATTAGAAAAAGATTCCTTAATGGGCAGCAGGGATAATAGGCTAGGGGAGGCTAAGCTTCCCCTCACCCAGTCTGTATCCCTGTCCACGCTCTGCCTTGAGGGTGGGACGTCCCCTCTACCCTGAAACTGGCAGGGACTCAGATCAGCCCGTTTGGCCTGAAGCTCAGAGCTCAGCTGGCCAGCAGGTCGGGTCAGCGCTCCAGCCAGCTGGAATCCCAGAGTGGTTTGACTGGAGCTTCTCCAGCATCAGGGCTCTGGCAGGCAAGGCATAGAGTAGGAGCTGAGCCTTTGGTGGAAGAAGAGGAGTCAGGGGACTAGCCTTCCCAAAATGGGGGTTCACCCACCACCCAGGGATTCCTTTCTGGTAGTCTCAAAGTCCTGTAAATGAGAAACACAAGACTCCCCCACTCTGGGAGCAATCTAGACAAATGCATGCACAAAATCTGTGATGGATAATTTACAAGGGATCTCTCAGTTCCATTCAGGCACTGGGAACAGCTGTGGGCTTTATTCAATAACAGCTAGAGACAAGCACTTACACTGGGGCTATTTGCCTAAAAATGCGTTACATAAATACATACAAGAAAGTTGAGCTATACAAACATTAAACAAGGCTTCACTTAGGTTGATTTTAAGTCAGAAGTTGGAGCCATTCTTCTCTCTGCTCCCTCCATGGCAGGGGTCTCAGAAAGCTGGAAGGCACGCAGATACTAGAGGGACAAGGGTAATATAAAAACTTATACAGAACAGAATAGCCTACGCCCCAGCAGAATCTGTCTGTGAAACGCAAGAGTTCTTCAAGACTGACTGTCATTTGGGGGGTCTGTCAGTGAGTGGTGTGGGTCAGTTAGTCCATCAACAAAAGAATTCTCTCCTCAAGCAATTCCTGGTGTGCAGTCCACAATGACAACCACCACGAGTGCATACAGTAAATCTAGTTCCCAGGGGATAAGGAGATGGAATTAAATCTGGTCGAATTGTCGGAATAAAAGTAGGATGTTTCCAATTTAAATTCAGCTGAGGCAGAATGGGGAGCATAGAGGAAAAGAAGAAAGAAACATAATGATCCTACAGTAACCAGTGTGGATTGTAGAACCAGCCTCATTCCATGTGAGTGATCAAAACCCATGAGAGCACAGTGAATAACTCTGACTAGTTCTATGTGCCTTCTAAGTCATCTGCATTGGACTAGAGACAGCCCAGTGCATGAGTGATAAGATGAATCTGAGGTTCTCAGCTAAATGTGCATATGCCACAGGGTGCCTAAGGTTTTTGTGAGTGCAGATGCCAGGCTGTTGATCCTCACTGCAACCCCATTCCCAGATTGTTATAATAAATCCATAATCCTCTGTTTTTGTCCTATGACTGATGAGCTGTTAACAGGCCGTTCTACCAAGAATGGTCCCTTAGAATATGTGCTAATTATTCTAAACAGACTTGCATTTAGCTGTGATGCTCCAAGTACCTTTCCCAGACCTGACAAAGAGCTTTGTGTGAGTTGAGAGCTTGTCTTACCAACAGAAGTCATTTCAATAAAAGTTACTGCCTCACCCACCTTATCTCTCTAATATCCTGAGACTGACATGGCTGTATCTTCTACACTGCAGAGGCAATGAGTTGGCAGGTGTTATGCTGAGACCTAGCAAAGAAAATGGCCTTGGACTCCATCATCAAGGTATGGAAAGGAGGAGGAGGAAGGTCACAGGATGCAGGAGTAGGAGGAAGAGGTCATTGTTGTTCACCTGAGGGCTCAGTCTGGTAAACTGGTAGAGTTGAGTGAGAAGTTTAAGGAGAACTTTGTTCCCACAGACCTTCTCCTGCAGAAACCTATAAAGCAGATTTGGGGATCTCACCTTATCATTGGAACAGGCAGGAGACAGCACATCTCAGAGACGCTGGCTTCAGTTGATCAGTAGTCTCTTGGGACATATATTCCCTTTCCAGCTGGATTTGGAAATCACATAGGTTGATTACCACAGCACTTCACGCTTCGTGTCATCTGTCATCATATCTCTGCCTGACACAGAGGAGATATGATCCTAGGGCTACAGAAGCACTGCCTCAAGCCAGAGTGGCACCGTGGAAAATGATAACAAGATAGTTCCTGTACCATAAATTAATCCTTTTCTTGTATTGCACTGCAGACAGGAAGTCTGTCTGGAGGGAGGGAGTCTGTCATGGACACTGAGCAGCAGTTCATTGGATTAAACAAACTGGTCTCTGTGGTAAGATGCTTCCTTGGGTATGGTTACACTTACAAGATTATAGCGCTATTGGTTATAGCGGTCCCCTTATACAGTAATATGTATGTCCACACTCAGACGCACCAGTGGAATAGCATGGCCACATTTGGGGCACTTAATGCGGCATTAAGAGCAGCGCATTAGGGCAGGTATCCCAGCATTCAGCTGGGTGCAATGTGCTTTTTAAACGAGGGGAGTGAGGGGGGACGCGTTGTGTGTATGCGGAGGGAGAGAGACAGTGGTTTTTCTGTTCTTCTGAAAGCCTGTCAGCGAGCCTCCATTCACAGAAGGCTTTATTTTCACACAGGCTCCCTCCTTAAACATTTGCATTGCTTATCTGCCAAGTTAAGAGAGAAACTCTAAAGAGGTACTTCCGCATTCCTCCAGCCGAGTTCAAAACAAAAGGAAGAGACGTCAATTGCCTTAAATGGCTCTAAGCATCTCAAGAGATCACTTGTAGCACAGTGGGTGTCCACATTCTTGCTGTAGCGCTACAGCAGCTGGACTACAACCCTTATTCCCCATGCGGAGGTGGATTACCAGGAGCGCTATAACTCCATAGTTATAGCACTCTACGTGACTTGCCAGTGTGGATAGGGAGGAGGTTATAGCGCTCGTGGGGGCTTTATAGCACTATAAAGTGCCAGTGTAACCAAGGCCCTTGTGACAAAAGGGCCAGTATTATTTTCTGCCTCTCAGTTAGTCTTCCCATCACTCCTGCCTCCATTGACTCCTCATTCATTTCAGGGCCCAATTCAAAACTGCCTTGCTGGGTTGTGAAACTTCCATGCACCTGCTCCATTCAAACTTCACAGATATTTTCTCCCTCCACTGCTCCCCTTGCCCATTCAGGCCAGATCCTGCCACCCTTATTCAAGTTAAGTTGCTCCTTAGCAACTGATTTCAATGATATTACTCATTGAGGAAGAGGCAACTCATCTCCAGAGTGAATAGGAAAATATAGCCCTTTGAATTGATTTTCTCTCTGTCCCTCCCACAACCTCACTTCTGTTTGTATGAGAGCCCTCTCCTCTGCAGTTTCCTCTGTGTGGAACATCCTCTTTGTATTTCTCTACACCATTACATTATTGTCATTTAGTATTTGTATTTCAGTAGCAACAGTCCCTTTCAGATCAGAATTCCTTTGTGCTAAAGCACATAGAAAGACAGTCCAAAGAGCTTGCAGTCTGATCTGAGACGAGGTGCAACAAATGAGTGTGACAAAGAAAGGGAAGAAAAGGGAGGAGACAGGGAAGACAGGTGATAATAAAATGATGTGGTTATGTTAGTTAGCTATTGCATAGTTTGGTGGACTCAGAGATAAACTAGAAATATAACTTTTCTCTCTCTTTCTCTCTCTCTCTCTGCTTCTCAATTTCCTTTCTCCAGACATTTTTTATTACTTATAGAGATGTGTTTGAACCAAAATCACAGTTCCAAACACCCATAAGTTCTCTGAAATTTTGAACTCAATTTAATTTTCAGTGTGGGCCTGTGTCCTTTTATTTAGATCTGTACCTGTATCGTTTAACATTGCAAAGCATTCATATGAAAGAAGCTGAACAAAGTGAAGTTACATTTCATCGCCATGCTGCTTTGACCTGGTTCTCAGAAAAGTTCCTCTGTTTGCACCCACAGCATCATGCTTTATAAGTAAAAAAATGCTGTGGTCATTGTTACCAGCTGGACTTTTATTTTAGATTAAGAAAACAAGGAAGAATGAAAGTACTTGTGTGTGTGTGTGTGTGTGTGTGTGTGTGTGCGCATGTGCGCACGCGCGATCTTTAACAGTCTGCACTGTCCTGAGCACAAAATGGCTGCCAGTTGCTGCAGACAGAAGAGAAGTTAGAGGTCGGAAGGTACTGTAATGAAACAAAACATCTAAATAGCTGCTGGTTTTAATTGGCAGCAGGTTTAAAACAAATAAAAGGAAGTTCTTCACACAGCGCACAGTCAACCTGTGGAACTCCTTGCCTGAGGAGGTTGTGAAGGCTAGAAGTATAACAGGGTTTAAAAGAGAACTAGGTAAATTCATAGAGGTTAAATCCATTAATGGCTATTAGCCAGGATGGGTAAGGAATGGTGTTCCTAGCCTCTGTTTGTCAAAAGGTAGTAATGGATGGCAGGAGAGTGATCACTTGATCATTACCTGCTAGGTTCACTCACTCCAGGGCACCTTGCATTGGCTACTGTTGGTAGACAGGATACTGGGCTGGATGGACCTTTGGTCTGACCCAGTACGGCCTTTCTTATGTTCTTGTGTTCTTAACAGGTACATGGCCACACTACAGAAGCCCCTTCACTTCCGTCCTGCTGTCTTGCACCATACACTGTGCCCAATCCCAGCTCACACACATTTTTAAATGGCCATTTACCCTTTACTCCTCGAGTGCTGCAATACCAGCAGCAAACCCTTCAGCATTTCCCGAGTCTGGATATCTTGGCTGCTGTTGGCAGTGTCACTGCTATATATGGATTGTACTTTCTTTCCTGGTGGTTAGGAGCATCCTTGCTGTTCATTAATCAACTATCGAGGTAGTTATTAAGCAACAGAAGTCATGGATAGAAATCAGTCTTGCTTTAGGCACTCCTAGCCCTTAGCCAGGCATTAGGAAGTGAGAAACCAGGACTGGATATTACAGGTGTGATATCATAAAGTTCAGGTACTCTGTGCAGTAGTCTTCGCACATTCTTAGCATGTTGGAAGAGAAGGAGGCAGTTCAGTGATGTAGTGTTACAGCCACGCATTGTGTGCGAGGGTACTGAAAGGGACCTCTCTGCCATTCCCCAGTAATAACATAATACAGTGTTTTGAAAAGAAAAAAATACTGTGGCACATCTTAATTTTTAAAAAAGGAATTTTCCTTATATTAATACAGAACCTCCAGCAATAATCCCTAACTTTTATCTAGCACTTTTCATCAGTAGGTATCAAAGGTCAGTATGATTATCCCCATTTGTAAAATGGGGAAACTGAGATACAGAGCAGGGCAATAACTTGCCCAAGAAAAAGCAGAGCAGAGCTGGGACTTGAACACAGGTCTCTCAAGTCTTATTCTAGCAGCCCATCCAGCAGACCACACAACTGTTAACTACCCCTATTGCTTAAAAAAAAGTGTAATTATAACCCAATTATAATTGGGGGTGGGTTGAGAAGTGATTAGAGCTATTCCCTGCTCCAGCATGATCGTTCCAGATGAATCTGGTCAAATCATTAAAAAAAATCCTCTCTGCCTCAGTTTCCTCATCTGTGAAATGGGGATGAAATGATGCTTCATGTGTTTTTGGGAAGCAGAATGAATATTCATGAAGTTCTTTCAGATCCTCCGATAAAATGCACCATTGAAATGCATGTTATTTAAAGCCCCTTTGTGCTTATATTTATTAGTGTGTAAAGTTCCTTCCTTCTAATCTAAGCGTTAAAGAGAGAACTTCCACATATATCATGCTTAGTGGATGGATTTATTGTGTTTCTTGCTTGGTGGTACTTTGTGTGCATGCGTGTGTGAATTTTCCTCACTGTTTCTGCTAAGTGTCATCGCTTCTTGAATTGGCTTTAAACAAATGTTAACTCAAGCATGCAGTGAAGTTGTAATGCTGAACAGGCGGTACTACAATCTTTTGGGAGACATAAATGTGTGAACCAAATGCTGTATGAAATTCCATCTGACTGGCCCAGAATAGGGCTGTAAAGACAGAGCCTGACCCAGAAATTGTATTAAATAGGCCAAAAGGGAAGCATTTAAAAAGGCATAAATACATACATAAGTGGATTCAAACGAGTCATTTGCAGAAGCCAAAACAAGATATTCTTACAGAGAATAGGTCATCTCTTGGGCAAGCATTGCATGTTTTATAACCTTCTCTGATGCCTTGGTTTTGCTTTAGGAACAAACATGAAAATCAGTGCAAAAAATTAAATCTATATTTCATTTAAATACAGGCAGTAGCAAACTGCAAACTGACAAAACCCAGGACATTCCGAGTCCTCTTGCTCCACACTCACTTCTTAGTTCATGTTTCTAATGACAGCATGAATCCATGTGACAGCAGACAAAACACCGCGTGTAAGCTGTAAAACTCTGAATGCCCTGGGTATGTTGTCATTTTGAATGTTGTGTCACAGGCTACCATGAGCTCTGAGATCCAAAGCACTGAGACTGGATATCCAAGCACAAAACTATTATCTGTATTAATCTAATACTAGTTAGCACTGATCACGCTAAGGAGCCCCAGTCGTGGGCCGGCCCCCCCCCCCCCCATTGTGCTAGGCTTTACAAAGCATGGCGTATGCACCCAGGAGTCCTTTGATGGCCGCTGAATCAGATGTGTGAGCAACAGTCCCATCCACAGGTATGGCACACCCATGCACTAGCAACGCTCTGAATCTGAACAAAAGATTCTTTCCTCTGGTGACACCGGTCATGACAAAGCTTGATCCATTCCACCTTGCAGTGCCTTGCTCCATCTACAGGATGACCCACCAACCAGAGCGGCATTCTGCGCTCCTTTCCCAGCCATCCACAGAGATTCCAAAGGATACTAAATCATCTTTGCATGCATCCTGAGATCAGTGCAGTGTTCTGCCTCTCTTTCTAGACCCTACACTAGCTTCAGAGTACAGCACACTCTTCGGGATGCTGTAATCCAGCATTTGCATGACATGTCCAAGACACCTGAATTTTTTCTTACTAATTAACATTCCCATGAATGACATACCCGTATAATTTAACACTTCCACATCTGTCACCTTCTTTGGCCATCTTATTCGAAGAATTTTACACGAACATCTGATATGAAAACTGTTTAGTCTTCTGGTATGTTTGGTGTAAATTGTCCATGCTTGAGATAAGAGAGAACCTCATTTAGTTCCGTAAAATCTAACGCTGAGTTTTCCATGCTGTATGTTAGGAGGCACTTGCTAGTAGTCTGCAGAGCACTGGCTGGTCATCTGCTGCTGATTTCACTTTCTTGTTTCCAGCTGTGAAATTTAAAAGGACTAAAAATACATTAAATACTTGCCTAATGTTACTTTCCCTCGAACCAGTCAGTATAGTTGCCATAGACTGGACAGGTGTCACTGAGAAAACATAAGATATGGTCCACACACAGTAAGAAGTTTGGTAACCCATGAACAGCTGAGCGGTTCTGATTACATCCACAGAGAGCAGCAGCACATGTAGTCACTGGCTAGTTCATTATGATATACTGTCCTTTGCACCCTCCCTACAAGGCCCTCAAAGACAAGTGCTTTGGGGCTTCAGTGAGTTAAGCCTGACAGTACATTTGTGATTTACAGTGTTGTTTTAGCTGTGTTGGCCCTAGGCTATTAGGGAGAGAAAATGGGCAAGGTAATATCTTTTACTGGACCAACTTCTGTTGATGAGACAAGCTTTTGAGCTACACAGAGTCCCTGTTAACATTGTTTTGTTACGTTGCTGATCAATTAGAGAACATGCTTTTTTAAAGTTGTGCAATGATCCCTTATAACGTTGTTTGGCAGCCACCTGCTTTGTCCACAGCTTGCAGGAAGAGCAGCCCACTGGAGCTAGTGGTGGGGGCTTGGAACCAGGCTGGGCCTGCAGCCCCTGCATCAGCTCTCCTAAGTTTCCTGTGTGGCAGCTGCCCAGCAGGCTATCAGTTACCAGCCAGGTCAGGTATTCCTCCCCCCACTGCCAAGTGCTGCCCCTGCTGTCTGCCTTGGAGCTGCTCCCTGGAGCCTCCTGCTTGATGTGCGGGGGGAAGGAGGAAAGAGGGGTGATAATGTCAGAGTGTCCCACTCCTGTACCTCATCTCCACAGAGCAGGAGGGCACATAAGAGGGTTCAAGATGGAGGGAGCTTGCTGGCAGCAGCTGCTGTCTCAACTTGCTGATCGACTTAAAAAGGCAGTGTACTTAGAGTGGGGTCAGCGTACTTAAGGGGCAATGAGCATCTCTTTCTCACAAACAGAGTGTGTATCTGTCTCTCTCTGCCATGCTGTGTCACCTCCTTCCATTCCTGCTGCCTTGTAGTGTGAGGCTACATTAGCAATAATGTGTTAACCCTTGAGGGCTCAGCCGAGTGCTAGTTCATCATTTAGCAGTAAGGCATTCTGTAGGAACTATCCTACCCTCTTCCACCCTCTGACTTCATCACTTCAACCAAGCTCACAATCATCATTGTTGTACACAGTATTACATTGTTTGTTTAAAATGTATACTGTGTGTATGTGTGTGTACATATGTAGTCTTTTGTCTGGTGAAAAAAAATCCCTGGAACCTAACCGTCCCATTTACATAAATTCGTATAGTGAAATTGAATTAGATTAACATCATTTTGCTTTAAGTAGCATTTTTCAGGAACATAACTACTGTGCTAAGTGAGGAGTTACTGTATTCCAGACTGGAAGCAGGTGGATGTAAAGGCCTGTCCTGATCCATGGCGGGGCGGGGGGCTGGGAGAGGAACACTGGTAGGCTTACAATCTTATTTTAAGATGACATGTAGCAGATGGGTGAGACACAAATAGAGAGCTGGGGGAGGAGAGTAGGGTAACACTACAATGAGCATTTTATTTATAGACTGGCTGTGTACACAATTTGTAAGTAGAGAAGGATTTTTTTATAGAATAGGGTTAATGGAGATAAGGTCAATAGCACCAGTCAGCTCTCTGCCTGCTTAGCTATTGCTCGCTGGCAGTGTGCTGTAGCCATCACAGTAGTCATGAGCTTTTAGAACGCTTTACAGATTTTATTTTTTTCAGGATGAGTATCCCACATGTTTGTTGGGAGAGTGCGGAAGACTTTTTGGGGAAACCCAGGCTATTGCTGCTTGTGTTCTAGCTACGCAGAGGCCTGCACTCTCCAAGCTGTCAGTGTCTCATTTTACTAGCACTAGATTAACGTAAAGAAAAGAAGCCATCTGAGAAAAAAATGTTGGTTTATGATGAGCTGAGTTCCATCTCCAGTGTAAAATAAGACTTCATAAAAAACAGGCTCCATAGGTAAAGCTGGTAGCAGGCTGACATTTGCTTCTAACAACATATCACAGATACTTGGGGCTAAAATAAAAAAAAAGAAGTCTGATAACACAACAGCTTGGCAGCCGGGCCAGGAGAACAAATAGGGCTGAGGAAATGATTTAAGTTGCCTGGAAAGGTTTTTGATTCTCGTAAGGATCATCAGCAGAAATGAACAGATTTTTCAAGAAGAGGAACATTTTCTTGTGGGTTTTTATTCAGCAAGCGTTACACATTTCACCATCACGTGATGGAGCCTGAAGGCAATACTGTATCTGCCTCTCAATGAACACCAACGAAAGAACTTAAAGATGCTGTCACTGCTTGGATCTCAGATACTGGAATTGGTTTGCCAGTGGCCGGCACAGTGACAAGTGGATTTTGACTCCTTAGTTGCTTCTTCCACTGACATAAATCCCTAATTAAGGCCCAAGTCCAGCTAAGTATTTAAACATGTGTGCAGCTTATAGACCCATTGGAGTCAATAGAACCACTCACTAGACTTGGTCTCAGTGGTTTTGCTCTCACTCATGCACACAGAAAAAGACTAATGTACATTTTTGTTCAAAAAAATTGAGTTTTTATTGAAACACCAAAAAGCCTGAAACTGAAAATTTCCTGTAAAAATTTCTAATTTTGACAAAAATGCTAATATTTTTTGGTTAATAAAACCAGTTTTGAATGAGAAATTTTGAATGGCTCCACTATTGTCATGCTTAAAGTGCTTTTTTGGATTAGGGCTAACTGGGTTTGAACCTCAGATACCTCTTCTGCTCATTTATTATTTCAGCAGTGCCTAGAGGCTCTACTGACGCCAGGGCTCCATTGTGGCATGCACTGTACATACTCCTATTAAGAGGCAGTCCCTGCCATGAACAACTTACAATCTAAATAAGTAAGACAGAGAAAGGAAGTATGATTACCCCCCCGCCCCCATCTTATAGGTGGGGAACTGCGGGACAGAGAGAAAGAGACTTACCCAAGGTCCTGCAGAAAATCTGTGGCAGAGCTGGGAGCTAGACACAAATCTTCTGAGTCCCAGGCCCATTCCCTAACCACAGTCGCTTCCACTGATTACTTCAAGTTCTCCTTCCCTACTGTGGATCCCTTATGTTCAGCTGTCCTGACACCTATTCATGTATCACTGCTTCCTGATGGATCTTCTCCACCTTGTGGAGTGTTTATCATGCTGCTGACCAAGTCATATTCATTGATCCTGGTTTCTTTCCAGGAAGAATGGAGCAGATCCCCCACAACACTAGCTCAAACAGCTACAGTTAGAGGTATGAAAGTAGAAAGCTATGTATTGCTTGTATTCTTGTGCAATGTTCCCTCCTCTTCCCCTCACAAGAGACCTGCTTTGCTAAAAGCACCTTCTAAATAAGGGCCAAGATTCTGGTCTCTTGTAGCAGAATCAAATATTCATGAAGAATGTCCATTGAAACCTGAGTCTGGATGTACATTTTGAAAACATCTCTCCAATATGCTGAACCAACAGCTCGTGTCAGGATATTCCAGAAATACAGGTGGTTTAGTGACTGTGTCCAGATTTTAATTTTGTGGGTTGGCCCCATTGTTTTCTAGCAGATAGAAAAATAGGAGCCTGGGCCCACAGCAATATGTTTATTAGAAAATGGTTGAAGTCGATGAAAATCCATCTATATAAAGCACTGTAGTTCACGGGCCACGTCCTCAGCAGGTGTACATTAGAATAATACTGTTGAAGTCAATAGAGCTAGGCTGATTTATACCAGCAGAAGATCTGCCCCTCCATTTTCATTTGTAATCCCTGTTCTTTAAGCTGTTAAATAGGAGAAGCCAACAGTATGCTTTAATTAAATACTTGCTGCTGTCCTTGATCTAATACAAAATCATCATAGTCTGTGTTGGAGCTGTAGAACAGTAAATACTAGCTAAGTTAACAGTAACAGTACTAAGTAGGCACAATGTAAGAGCAGATTGTTTCTGCTATCTGGATTTATATAGTCAGTGGAAATTGGGCAGCACTTTATAATAACTGCCAAATCAATTGGCCTTCCTTGGTATCCCGAATAATGTTGTTAATCATGGTGAATTCTTTTTGGATGCCTTTATGGGTGTAATAGGCATTCTTTAGCATTCATTAACGTTCCAACCTCGGAGTGATTCAAGGGCAGTTCAATGCCCTGGTCTCTAGTCATGAAGGGAGTCCATATGATGAGAGTAAATGTTGCGGGTTGGGGAAAGGTAAGGATAATAAAAGCAAGCTCCTTTTGCATTAGGGAACAGATGAGGACAATTCACGTTGCATTTCATTCCCCTATGTCTGGGGAATGAAAATATTTATTTTTAGGTATAAAACGTTGCAGCATTACCTGTGCAAATCTATCCTTTGCAATGCAGTGTCACACCACATCCTGTCCTAAATAATGCACATACATTAATGACCCATTTCACAAGCCCTGGAACTGAAGGGACCTGCAATTCATAACTACAACTGAATAAAAATGTTAATTGATAGATACATCATCCAGATCCGCAACCCTGAGGCTACTCACACAGGTAATGAAAACAGCTGTATCTACCCCTTTATTCTGAAGAAACTAATACTGGCCACTGTCAGAGGCAAGATGATGGACAGATTGATTCATCATCTGATCCTGTATGGAGAATCCTAATTTCATATCACTAGAGCAAAAGAATCCTAGCATCTACTGAGCTTGACTGTAGATGAAGTTTGCCCCATGCAAAGAACCAGCCCAAGGTCTATGAAGTAAAGATGTGCAAACAATGGATTTTGGGTTTGTTGGCAATTTCTAAAGTGGGTGGGGGTGGAGGAGAGGGATTGGTTTGTGTTGGATCAAAAACAATTGGGAAAAAGGTTCATTTAAGGTCTAACAAACTTGTTTTGACAAAATCAAATGTTTCAGTTTTGATCACTTAACATTTCTGATTTTTTTTAATTAAAGGCAATTTTGAAACAAAGTTGTTTTAAACTGAAAACACTGAACTGTTTACATTTTTTCCCCCTCCTCACCACCACCACCCATTCACAGGAAGTGTCAGTGTCGCCAAGTCTGCATTTTTTAAAAAAACTGAAAAAAGTTTTCCAAACAATTTTGCCCAGCTCTACTGTGGACCACTTAGACTCTCAAAAGAGAGTCAATTTCACCCTTAGGTCCCTAAGTCTCACCAGCTTTACCTAACAAGATTTGATGCTATGTATCTATAGGGTTTTAATGCTCGCCATTACTACAGTGTCTGAGTGCCTCTCATAAACTCTTATATTTAGCATGACATTAGTCCTGAGTTTGGACTTTTCACCTATACAATTTCAAAGATCCAACCTCAGCTGTGTTAGCTCCATCAGAAAAAAATATGGCTAGATTTGTTTTAAAATGGGAAATGTGACACCTCTTCCTCTTTGTGCAGACACTGTAAAATGGTTGGATAGATTTGTGCTGAAACTTTCCTTTGGACTGAGAAAAAACAGGAAACACTTCATTCCAGAAGTGATGTTTCTCACAAAATTGTGAGCATACAACATCTGGGGGGTTACAACAGAAATCTTACAAAAAGGCTTAACTATAGTGTTTACCATGATACAAATTCTTTAATAAAAATAGCGGATTAGACTGTGAAGCCCTCACCCAAACTGGTGAGCAATTACACACACACACACACACACACACACACACACACACATACGTCATATAACTGATTTTAATGGCACTATGCATGTGAGTAACTGTGCACTAACTTGATCCAGGGGTTCACATTCTGGCCAAATGTTAACACACAGAAGGTTCCCTAAGACATTTTTATACTAATATATTTAGCACTGCTAAAATGCAGCAACTTTGGGGGTTGTGACCGAGTCAGACCAGAAGGATATAGGAGAGTGCTGGAAGACAGGTTTATTAGTCTCAGGATGTGCAGGTCCCTGTTCCCTGGATAGCCAAACAAAGGCTACTCCAGGCCAATCAAGACACCTGGGGCCAATTAAGAACCTTCTAGAAAGCAGTAGAAACAGCTAGCCTGATTGGGACACCTGAAGCCAATCAGGGACTGGCTGAAACCAGATAAAAACCTCCCAGTTAGTCAGGTGGGTGTGGGTGTCAGGAGCTGTGGAAGGAAGTTATGCTGCTGGTGAGACTGAGTGGTGGACAACATATCATCCAGAAGGAAGGAGGCCCTGAAGTAAGGGTGAAGTGGAGTTTGAAGAAGCGGGGACTGCTGTGGGGAAGTAGCCCAGGGAATTGTATTGTGTTTTGTGGATAAAAGGTCAGCCATCTTAGCTGATACTATTTGGGTCTCTGGGCTGGAGCCCAGAGTAGAGGGCGGGCCTGGGCTTCCCCCTTTCTGCCTCCCCTAATTAGTCTCTGAGATTGGGAGACAATAGAGACTGTGCCAGGAAGGATAGCTTCTCCTCACTGGTTTGTGATGAAAATGGCTCAATAGGCTGTGATCTTGTCTCCAGAGAGAGAAGGGCTCCGTGGAGGGTCACAGTGAGCCGCTGAGGCTAGTAAAAATCCACCAGGAAACGCAGGATCCACGAAGATAAGGACAGAGCTTTGTCACAGGGTGGAAAGCAATTTACCATCGTGACTAGTGCCCTGTATAAATGTGAAACAGGAATTTTGGCCAAGGAAATATACATGACATGCAACACTTATTAAATATGTCATAGGCTCTCTAATGTTGAAAAATAAAATCGTTAGCATCTACACAAGTTTGTTACTGTCTAACTGTTAACTTAATCAATAAAAACAGCAAACAATAATACTACTTAGCACTTGCATTTCTCCTTCCTTCCTAGACTCTTAAAACCATTTAAAGGTATTATTAATGAAATAAGCCTTACAACATTTCTGTCTGATAGAGTAATGCACATGCTCACTATATCTGCAGGTAGAGTACAGACAGGGAAACAAAGGCACAAATCCTCCAAGGCATTTAGCAGCCTAACTCCTATCCATTTCAACAGTAGTTAGGTGCCTAACTGGACCAGAAAGATTAAGTGATTTACCCAACATCACCATTGATTAAGTGATTGACACAAGCAAGCCTTTGTGAGAGCTAGGATTAGAACCTAGGGCTCCCAGTTCTCTGTTCTTGCCCTCCCAAGCACAGCATGCTTTTGGATAAGAGCATGTAAAAATGACAAGCCCGAATGCAGGAAAGCAACCAAGTGAGAAAGCATCAAATGAGGGATTATCCTTATTTGTGAGGGATCCAGTCCAGTGGGGGACTGACCCAAGGACCTTTTCATCTTAAAGTAGTGGTGCTATCTACTGAGCTGAAGCAAAGGCTCTTTATGTGAAATCACTAAGAGCAAGCACACAGAAGCAGCAAAACTTGGCCCTCCAACTATTCACAGTTGGTCATTCCTCCAAACTGCTAAAAGGCCCAAACCTGCTTAGCGTTTACAGTGAGATGAAATCAGGCACATTCAGGTTGGTTGTTTGCTCACAACCCAGTCCATTTCTGTTTCTTGTTCATGGCCCCTTGCATGGTATAGACATTTTGCAGACTGAGAATTAAATTCATCCATGGCACAAGAATAAATGGCAGCTTGTGATTCCTCTCCTCAGGGCCCAATTCAGCCCCTGGCACAGGCTAAGACAGCCCTGAGTGTAGTCCTCACTCGCTCACAAGTGAAATAACTTTTATGTGCTAGCAGTACAAAATGGCTGAAGTGTAAGAACACATGGGTGGTTCCTTGTGCCCAGGATTCCTGAAGAGGTGGCAGAGGTGGCTTTGCACCTGGGCAGAAAACTCCTGTGCTGTGTGTATTTCCTGGGCAGGTGTAAGCCCCATTCCTTATGGCCACTTGGTGCTAGCCTAACTGATGAAAGGGGGCTGTAGGTTAATTATGAATCTAGCCCTGAATGCGCCCATGGCATATATAAAATGGCTGAATTGGAGGAATAAGTATAGGGCCAAATCCTGTGATCCTTGCTCAGGTAAAGCTTTCATTCAGATCAGGAGTCTTGTCAATGTGATCATACCCTGAATATAGACTGAAAATGGAGTATGCTATTTGCATGAGAATTTTGAAATAGGAAACATGGTTTAGCCAGGAAAACGAGCAGGGTTTTGAAAATAAGCAGCATCCAGAATCCTTTACATGTATTTCTTCTATGAGATTGTTGAAAGATAATCTACTAAGGGTAAAATATATATTTTTAAAATATAGATCTGCGCCAATTGGAGACTAGTCTTACGTCTTCTACTGTAATTGTGTGAGTGTGTCATATTGCCTTCTAATAATTGTCAGATAGGGAAGATAAAATATTAGTTGCTATTCCCACTTTGGAGAGGTTTATTTTAGTTCAAGCAGTAGCAGCCCATAGTTTTTGGAACTAAAAGACCTGGGTTCTAGTCCCTACTCCCCAGGAGTGTGTAATTTATCACGTAATATCAGTGTTGGTTTTTAAGTGTTTCATTTATTTTAAATGTTTACATCTGCAAGAAATTATGGAGGGTCAGACAATGGGTGGGTCAGATGACGGTTATTTAATCACAGTACAGATTGAGATTCAAAAAGTTAAGCTTTATGACAGTTAAAACACAAATTGTTGACATCATATGTTAAAATACACAAAGCAAATAGCCTTTATTCAAACTCTAAGTTTTCCAGCGACATTTTTCTGATTTTTGCCTAGCAATACATTTCAATTATCATTGATGGAAATATTTCCCATCAGTTTGTGTGTATATGTACAGTGAAACTGAAATATATTTACAAATCTAATCCTTCCAAACCAGCATATAAATAATAATTATTGTATTATAGGCAGGGTGGTAGTGCTGCTTGTTAAGATTTCCTGACACTTCCCGTAAGAAGACCTTGTTTTCAGTTACTTTGTCAAATTGTAACCATTCAGGCTGAAATTTCCCATGATTGGTGTTGGTTTGAAGCTCAATCTGTTTTGAGGAACACTTCAGCCAAAACAGTTGGATTGTCTCATAATGCATATGCTGAAGAAGGCCAAATTAAGGTTGCATTGGCAACTTTATTCTGGAATTTTAAAACTTTTGTGTGCTTGACTTTGACTAATATGATCTTTGTTCTTGTTTTCATGTAATTCTATGAAAAGTGTTACCATTTTGGAAATTTTAGTGGATATCTAGACAGCTCCTTTTCGTTCAGAGATGCCAAAGTTTTCCCTAAAGTATACATCCTTTATATCAAGCTATCACTGAAAGGCAGCTGCCTCTTAGGTGGAATGTAGTGGCTGTTAAACAGAGCACAGGAATACTATAGAATAATTGAAGTAAATAAAAAATAGCATAACCAGATGAAAGTACAGGGGAATGTTTGGTACTGGTAGGAAGGGTACAATCACCCAATTTAAATTTAGTCAGGGGAGCAGAATTAAAGTCCCTACTCTAACAAAAAGTGACATGTCTTTAAAGACAAGTGGTTACAGCCTTGGATTTATGTTTCTTCCAAAAGACAGCACCTCCAGCAGCATGGTAGTTGCCCACATGCTTCTGGAGCATTGGTTTGATACTGATTCAGATGGAGGATTGTCTACTGAGTCACCAGCGCTGCTTCCCACAGTGCCTTGAGGTCTCCCATGTAAGCATCAATCCAGCTCAGTTTAGGCAGGCTGACAAAAATCACAGGCAGGGGGGTAGTATAGCTGCAAGCAAACAGCTGGATGAGCTACAGCTGAGTTGTTTCCCAGTTAAGTCTTAAATAATAAGGGGAAAAAAAGCATAAACAATCCAGTTGGAAGGAATATTGCAGAGAACCATAAAAATAAAGAGAGCTGAGTTAAAAAGCATCATTTGAGGAGTAAAATGGAATATCAAAAGTCAAATTGCAGGGATGATTTAAGATAATCATAAAGGGGTTTTCAGATATAGTTGTCGTTGAGAGCTACAGATAAGAAGAGAGAAAATTGGACCACTTTAGAAATAATAGTGGGGAATTGGAAACGGAAAGCAGAAACAGCAGATCTATTAAACAGGCTTTTTCTTCTATCTTTACTCATCAGGAGGGGACAGTTACCCAAGACAAAGGGTCAGGTTTCATTGTCTGATAGGGTAAGATTCTGAGAGTGTCAAGAATTAATGCCAAGGGATAGAAGAAAACTGGAGGTCCTTAAGGAGAGACATGGCTACATTGCTGAGCTCTCTAGCAGCCATAATCTGTAGTTTTCTTACTACTGTGCCCCTTTTGCTAATTAAGAATATAAGAAATCAGCGGAGCTTCCACTCCAGTATCTTGTTTCTGCCTGCGGCCAATGGCAGATGTCTCAGAGAAAGGTATAAACTTTACATAATGGGCCAAATTTACCCTTGCCCCCAAGCAGAGTGGTACAGGGACCAAAGGGGAGGGGCAATGATCACTTTACATACCCTTTGTTCTTTCTTACATGGGAGCTGCTAGGAGCTAGTTCAGACACCCCCGCCCCCCCACGCTAATAGAGCCTCAGGGGATGTCCCTACTTGTGCCTGATTATTAATGGCCCTTATACATGGTCACAGCACTCAGGGATAGCTGGGGCATAGGGATTCTCTGCTATGCCTCCCCCACCACATCAAAGAATACCCCAGTACATCCCTGCATTCAAGGTACTTGTGGAGGGCTGGGGGAGAGAGAATCAGGGGAGTCACAGGTCTGCACTTAAAATGTGGCATCAGTACAGCTGCAGCGCTTACATGAAGATCATCCTATACCAATGGGAGAACTTCTCCTTTCACTCTAGTTAATCCTCCTCCTGGAGAGGTGGTGGCTATATTGACAGGAGAAGCTCTCCCACTGACACAGCGCTGTCTACATCAAGGGCTAGGTTGATATAACTACCACATTTAGGGATGTGGATTTTTCACACATGCACCCCCCACCCCACCCGCAATCAACATAGTTATACTAATACAAATCTGTAATGTAGACCTGGCCTTGTTGAGGGAAATTACTTCCTGATTCCATCTGATGATTGGTTCATGCCCTGAAGTATGAAGATTCCTCTCCCTGCACCAACTCTAGTAAATGGGTTCTAAGTAATGCTCCAGTACAGCTTCTGCAGCCACAGTTCCTGCTTCTCCCAGGGGAGGAGCTTCTGGAACCCTTGTGAATAAGGATCATTTGTCATCTTTCAGCCTGTTGCAACTCTGCCCTCTGTGCTAGCTCATTTTGAGCAGGTAGGTAGCTTGCCTCTGCTCAGTGAAGAATGCAGTCCTATTCCAATGGCTTTCCCCTTTCCAGAGTCTATAGCTCATGGGAAGGAAGTACAGTCCAAGTTTATCTTTCTTATCCACAGTTTCACGTTATCTGAGTTAATTATGTAGCCTTTTACTTAACAGGAAATTACTCTTCAAGAAGTTGCACATTAAGCTTATCTTGAGTCCTGCAGTGACTCAGGATTGAGTACCCACCTCAGGGCAGACTGTTAAGAACCAGGGCATAAGCCCCAGATTGGCTATGAGATCTACACTCAAGGCAGGCCTGCACTTAAAACGCTGCAGTAGTGCTGCTGTAGCATGTCAGTGAAGATGCTACCTACACTGATGGAAGGGCTCCTCTTGTTGGCATAGGTACTTCATCTTCCCAGGAAGTGATAGCTCTGTCAATGGAAGAATTCTCCCATTGACTTAGAGCTGTCTACACTGGGGGTTAGGTCAGTTTAACTGCTTTTTCCAGGGGGTTGGATTTTTCATACCCCTAAGCGAGGTAGTTATACTCACCTAATTTCCTAGTGTAGACCTAGCCTTCGAATTCACCAACCAATTACCAAGTATTAACACCTCCGGTACTAGAATAGCCTTAATATGGAGTCACTGTCAGTCTCCTTGGGTACTTCCATGCGTCTTACCCCCCAGATAAGCCTATCTTTGTGTCAGATGGTCCCGTACATCAAGAATCAGTAATATTCAGGTTACTCCCAGTCTTAAAGGACCAGTTACTTACTCCAGGTCAATCGCACCTTGTATCTCACACCAAAGACAATGCTAGAAGCCAATCCTATAATAAACTATGTAAAGATTTATTAAACAGGTTAGAAAATGAGAGTTAATTACAAGGTTAAAGCAGGTAAATATGTAAAAATACAAATAAGTTACAATCTTAAGGTTCAGAACGTGATAGAAGTGTCTATGCTTAGCAAGTTCTATATGTTCTTTAGGACCAACCCAGGCTAAGTTGCTGGGAATGCCTTACTTATAGCTAGAAACCTGCCCCCCAGAATCCAAACAGCATAGAGATGCAGTTCCTTCCTGTTAAGGGTTTCTTATTCCCTCCCCCGCCCCTTCAATGAGCTGCAAACTCAGCTGATAGGAGGCATTTACTTGCATGACTCAGCTTCATGGAGGGGAGAACAATCAACAAAGCCCTTTATCCTCTTTGATGTTCCACAGTAGTTTGTCTGGTGTTGATTTGTCCTGCCCAATAAGGAAGACCAAACACCTTCTGCTGGGGACCATCATTTCACACTAGTTAATGTCTCTATCCTCTCTGATTTACACAGTTATGGAGGCTTACAAGGCAGTTGCTCAAATATTACCTTCTGTGATGAGATGTTCACTCCACACCTTTCCTGAAGGTGGTAATGTAGGCTAGATGGACCAATTAACCTCATTGGCTGCACCTAGAGGGTAGCCAGGGCTCAATCATGCTGAATGAAGGATGATGCTAACCTGGGCAGCCAGAGGCAGGGTTTCTGTAAAGCTGAAAACAGAAGAGCACTGCAGGGAGAAATAATCTGCAATCAGTTCTTGATGAGTGGGAGGTTTGTTAGCAATTACAGGGTATAGGAAGAAGCCAGTGTAGCCACAAGCAGTAGAAGAAGTTTGGATAGGTGTTACACCCAGCAAATGGAAGTTGAACAGATGCTAGGGAATTAGAAACCATGTTTGGGAGTAAGTAGAGCATAGTGTCCCTGGGCTAGAAACTGGAGTTTAGGGTGAGCCTGGATTCCCTCACTAGAGAAGTGGCATAGTGTTGGATGTAGAATGGAGAACTGCATGGAACATCAAAGGTATAGTCTGACCTGGATACATTGACAGATTCCTAGAGGGGCAAAACTAAAGTCACCAGGCCAGAGGGCCAAATTACAAAGAAGACTACTCATAGTCCTGGAGTGTGAGACTGAGTCAATGGGCTGAGTGATGGCAGAAAGGGGTGTCCAACTAGTGCTGAGTTGCTCCACAGCTGAGCCACCAGGAGGTGCACCAGTGGTGAGGCGTGAACCTTATTACACCTTACAATATGGGATACAGATGTTATAAGGGAGGAAAATGCATGTAGCAGCTGACAAGCATTCAATGAAGTCTAAACACATTCTTCTAATCCCAATACCTATTTTAACAACACTAACACACAGGTGAATCAGACTGATTTCCTGCTGTGCATTTGTCAGTGGTTAGTTGAAACATGGGGACTTTGGCTCGTATGGGAACTTGGTCCACTAACATCCCATGGCCTATTTTAATTTTTCTTGCTTTCTATCACTTGGAGAGAAAGTAAAGAAGGCCACAGTTAGATAACTTCTAAAGGTTATACAGAGAATTGTAAATGTGCTTTAAACCTCAAGATAGCCCCTCAGAGATTGAGAACCTCACGGGCACACAAGCTAGAACCATTTACTTATCTGTTTTATCCAGTTCTTTTTCTAATACTCTATTGGGTTAATAGATTTTGTGTCTAGGACGAAGTATTCTGATCGTCTAGTGGGCTCGTTTAGTGCTCGTTTACTGAGCAATTCCTGCTAAGAAGGGAATTATTCTACTCTGCTACTTAAGTGAACACACTTGAGCCCAGTAATTTGTCGCTTCATTTTTTTTATTATGGCCACAGAAATTGAAGCAGCATGGTGGAATTTTAACGTGAAGGGTTAATTTTCCTCCAACAAACTACACTGGGGAAATTCACATCTCTCTAGGAGAGACTAGGATGTAGGAATAGCCATACTAGATCCAGCCAGTGCTCAATCTGGTCTAATATTCTGTCTGACCAGTAGCATATACTTAACTGGCAGGTGCAACCAACTCCAACTGGGCAATTAGGACCTGATCCATTGCTTGCTGAATTTAGGAGAAAGCTTCCCAATGACTTCAATAAGCTCTAAATCAGGCCCTTAGGAAATAACCTCTACCTAGGCTAAAATGGGGTGTTTACTCTCCAGAGAGTAGCAACGTTTCTCCTTTGGCCAAAGTCACAGATTCTCCCAAAGACTAGGGGAAATCTCAGTTTGCACTGGTGAAAATTCACAGCTTTGCACAGCTGGTCACAATATATAGACCCAACTGACTATAATTCACTTTGCAGCTGCTTATACCAGCATGGAATGTGGACAATTTTATTAGTTAATGTGTTACTTTGTAGTACAGAAGCTTGTAATTCTCCTATCCCTCCTTCTCCAACTGCACCGTGCATTTTAAAGCAGGTAATTTGAGGTGGGGGACAAAGTATCACTATCTCATTATGTTCCTCATTATGACAAAATATAATACATTTGGAAATAATTTCAGGCACAAATGATATGGGAAAACTAGCTTAGCAGAGGTCCAGGTCAGCACTGCAACTCTGTAGATAATGGAATTGAGACCTAACTCTTAATTAATTCTTTAAAAAAGCCAGTAACACTAATGTAAGTAAATAATTAAAATAATGGCTATGTAGCACATATTTTCATGATTAACTTGCTCTATGACTTATTTTTGCAGTAGGTATAAATTAAGGTTCCTAATCGTATAGATGTTTTTAGAGTGGTTTACACTTCACTGTACTTTGGATCAGAGTCTTGTCCTAATAATTACTCATTTTTCCATGTTAAAGTGAATTCATTTAACAACGCCCGTGTCAAATTAGTAGTTTTAATTTTGTTAACATACAAAGGAAACTTATTATCAGCTTGCCAGCACTTGTTTTCCAAAAATGTATGTTACTAATGCAATAGAGTGGAAGTGCTAACAGCAAAGAAAAAGGGATGGTATAAGGAAAGTGTATAGTCAGTTTCACATCTAGAGGTGAAAGCTAGGTCCCTGCTACTGACTAAGAGGCACAAAAATTTTATTTGACCAGCGTTTCCACACTTGTAAAATAGGAATAATAATCTTTTCCAAGGCAATGTGAAATATTTGTAACAAAAAACAACTATGCTGCAAACTGAGTAGTCTCCATGATATCAGTGGGTTGCCACATATGTGCAAAGTTAAGCAGCTGCATAAGCATTTTCAGGATCAGGGCCAAAATTATGAACACAATTTATTTTTGTTTGTTTTTTAACAAAAACTGCAAAACTGAGGCTTTTCACTCATCTTCCGTTGTGTAGCAGAAAACAAAATATTTTTGAAACTTTGAATATCCAAAAATTGTTTTTGCTAAAGGTCAGTGTTCACATTGAAATAAACGAAATAAGTGAATGTTGTGAGTTTCAGGGAGGGAAAACTATCACTTCAGAAAAACTGAAGGCCAGATCCTTAGCCGGTGTAAATAGACTTCAATGGGGCAACACCAGTTTACACCAGTTGAGGGTCTTGCCCTGAAACTTTGTGGATATAAAGTAGCCTGGAATGAAACATTGCCAATTTTGCATAGCCCGTTTACCTACCTCATGGAGATGGGGAAAGACTGTGACATTTAAAGAGACAATATCATCATTTAGGCTTTTTAAAAAGTGATATTTATTTGTATTGCAAGTCATCTCTAAAGTAGCAAAACAAGCTCTGAAGAGCTTGCAATCTACAGATAGACTAATATTAACTGAAAAGATTTTCATGAGGACTGTCTGATAGATTCATATATAGTATACTCCCAATTATCTGCAACTCTATTATCCGAATCCTTTTCTTGTCCCCCACCATTACGTGCATGCCCCCTACAGCATAGATCTCATGCTGGAAGACAAGCAGAGTCACTGCTAGGCATAAGCAGACTAAGCAATTGCTCAGGACCCTGAAAAGCTCAAGTGGGGAGCTCCCAATTGCTTTTTTTTAGTATGTATTCTGGGGAAGGGGCAAAATATTCCTGCTTAGGACCCCCAATAATCTAGCTCTGCCTCTGGAGACAAAGAAGGGATTTGGATAATGCAGAGGCTTAGATAATAGAGCAGAGACCCCTGTCTAGGACTGCAAAGAGAACAAGCGTCCAGCCATGGGAGAGGCCACCATGCTGCTGAACAGCTTCCTGTACTGCTGGGCTGCTTTAGGGCAGGTGACATCTGATACCTCCAGGTACAAAGTGCAAGGAAAGCTGCAGGCCTGTTGCAGGCTCTGTCTCCCCAGGACTGTAGCCTTCCCCCGTCAGCAGCTTGCACCTGCTTAGGATCAGGTGTCACTAGCCCTGTGGCAGCTCAAGGAGCCCTCTGAAGCCCCACTGTCACAGGAGTGAGGAGCAGGGCCAGGTGCACTGGAGCAGGGAGGCTATCCCATCCCCACCACACACTTTTTACTGGCCATAAAGGTGAACAATGCAGGGAGGGACTAGCGAAGAGGAGCAAGCAGGGAGCAGGGCTTTTGGGGGTAATGAATAGTGAAATAAGTCTGTAGTATGTTTCCTACAGTTTTCTGCTTTGCAGGCTAACAGCTCCCTAAATATTGCCTAGTCACCTTCAAAGGAATTAGGGATGGGAATAGTGATGGATGCTGCATTGTGATGTCGTTAGTGTTTGGTGGGAAACTTTGATACCAGGTGAGAGGCAAAAACAGTGATGCTGTCCTCCATCGGCTATGGGGGATGCATAACTTATGTACTCAGGTAGTATGTGGCTGGCAAGAGAAGTGAGGCACAGGGAACAAACACCCGCAAGATAACTAATGCAGTAATGGTAAATGACAACATCAATCCAGGTGAGAAGAATGATTACATAGCTTGTTGTCTGGAAGTCATTCCCTCTCCTCCTTGCTGGAGGGAGCTAGCAATACAATGTAGTCAGCCTGTGGAATTCGCAGGAGCAGGTGGGACGTTCATGATCTTTCATCCATTTATAGCTAGGATGTTTGAGGAGCTATTTTACTGTGGTGACCTGCTCTTACACATAGCAACACTTCCTGAAGCCTCTCAGAGACTGATTACACTTTATGAGTCATAATATAACCAATTACCTTACTTTTACTTATATTTTCTGTTGCAGTAGTGCTAGGGACATTCATTTAGGTTTCATGGCCCATTGATATAGACATGGTACAGAAATGCTGTAAATAGACAGTCCCTGGCCCAAGGAGTTGTCAATGTAGGTTCTGACAGAAGGAAATAGATGGATCTGAAGGGGAGTAAACAAGGAAAGAGAAAAAATGTATCCCAAGGGGGAATTGTAGAGACACAGTCAGGCTTGAATATTGTTCTGGAACTGTGGCAAGTCTGTATAAAAACAATGGGTCTCATTCTCTGCTGGTACAAAATGGAACAGCTCCATTGAAGTCAATGGAGTTACAATAATTTATATGGCAGAGAACTGATGCAATAAGTACATTTGACTCTCCATTCACCAGCTACGGTTGCTCGGTTTTGCCATCTCCATTTCTCCCATAGGGCTCTTGAAATAAAAGAGCAAAGCAGTGGTAGCTGATGCTCCCAATTTTTTTTTTTTTTTACTTACTTGTTTTTTGCAAAATGAAGAGAGGGATAGCTCAGCGGTTTGAGCATCGGCCTACTAAACCCAGAGTTGTGAATTCAATCCTTGAGAGGGCCATTTAGGGATACGAGGCAAAAATCTGTTGGATGATTTAATTGGGGATTGGTCCTGCTTTGAGCAGGGGGTTGGACTAGATGATCTCCTGAAGTCCCTTCCAACCCTGATATTCAATGAAACAGTTCAGGTCAAAAAATGTTTTTTGACCTGAAATGAAACATTGGGGGTGGGGTGGGGCAGTAGCAGTTAAACATTGTTCATGGATTTTTAGTAAATCACAGGGAAATTTTGAAACAAAACATCTTTCTGAAATATAATTGAAATTTTTTGTTTCAAAAATAGCAAAATGAACCATTGTGGTGATTCCAATTTTTTTTTTTTTACTGCAAATATTTCCCCAAATCTAACCAAACTTGCAAGTAGTTTTGGTCACCCCAAATCTGCCTTTGTCAGTAGAAAGAGAATTATTTGCACAAAAAATATTGCCTCTCTCTAGCAAGTTGTTCCTGGCCACTAGCCCTGTGCATAAACCAACAGTCTAATCTATTCTGGCAAATGATGATGCACTGCAGAGTTTAAAGAAAAGAAATGTGCTGCATATTTGAAATGACATGGTCCCTGATCCTATCCAAGAGGAGACAGATGGATTTGTCCCTGGCACTTAAGTTCCTTGTTATCTTTTACAACTGTTTTGGCAAGAGTTATTGCTTGCCCAGCAAACTGCCATCCAGAGTTAACAGGCATGGTTTTCCCCACACTTGCACTGGCAGAAATCAGGAGTAAGCGTGCTAACATCAGTGGCCTCACAGAGCATTGTAAAATGAGTAAGAAGAGTCAGTGTTACCATCACTTCACCCAAAGTAACTGTGGGCTGAAGCCTAATCAGGAGTTGGAAAAGAACTTTAGGGCACAGGCAGAGTTGGATGGCTACAAGTGTGTCTAACTTTCAGTTAAAGATCAATGGTTGGCCCATGCCAGCTGACTCGGGCTAGCAGGGTTTGGACGAAGGAGAGGTTTAATTGCAGTGTAGATGTTTGGGCTTGGCCTCTAGGACCCTGTGAGGCTGGGAGGGTCACAGGGCTCAGGCTGCAGCTTGAGCCTGAACATCTACAAAGAAGTTAAATAGCCTCCCCCCACCCATGAGCCCAAGTCAGCTGGCACTGGCCAGCTGTGGATTTTTCATTGCAGGATAGACATAACCTAAGGGGCTAGTATGCAGCTGCATTGTGAAGTGACTGTAAAACTGGCAGCTTCTCACACAGCGCATCTGCTCCCTTGGAGTACTCAGTCAGTTCTAATTACTTTAATGGCAAAAATAAGATATTGTCCCAACTATCACAGGAACACAGCCAAGACACTAGGAATGTGGTTTAACTAAGCAATAGTTTTACAAAGTAACACATCAGGGACCTAGCTGTCAATAACTCGCCCAGTGCAGGTCATTCTTCCTTTGTAATCTGTGTCACCTGGCTGAGGGCTCAGTTCAGCCCCAACCCCACTAACCTGGTCCCAGCACCATTGAAGGGAGCCTACCACTGTCTCCTTCTACAGAAGTAGAGGGAGTGAGGAAGGGGGTTGTCTGTCTTGTACCATACACTAGGAACCCCAACCGCTTTCCATATCTTTTTTTAGCAGATGGCTTCTCCTACTTTGCTACCTGTTCTGGTTTATCAGGGAACTGGACCCCTACTCAGTGATTACCTGTGTACTCGTCCTGAAAAGGCACAAGCAGTTTGCTTGGCTGTCTCCCTTCTACCCCAAATTGTTAACCATTCCTTCCCTAATAGTGACCAGCATCATATCCACCTCCCAGTCAGAGAGGTCTACCTCCTCTTCTTTGAATAATATAGGTCCTGGATATGCAATTTCATGATAGGCAGTTGCTAGCCTTTCCTACTGACATAATTTTAGCTGCTAGTCAATTTACCTCTCTCCAGACCTTTTCCACTCATGACAACCCAGCCATTCTCATGCCAGACAACTCCACTGTGACATTTCAGGCCAGGTTACAGTTACCCCTGGGACGAACTGACTCCACCGCTATCTTTGTCCTACTCCTCTATTAAATCCCTAACTTTTTTTTCCCAGGTGCACACTGATCCATTCACACGGCCCTCCCTGTCCACAAAACTTATGAGGGGCATCTCTTGACCCATGAGCATGCCCCCCATCCATGCCAACTCCAGAACTACTTCAACACTGAGGCCCAGCAATGGACTTCCCTAGGGGACTGGCCCACCATGTATGGGCCCAATGCACAATAATGTGCCTGCACATTGTCGCCACTCCTGTGATCCATTCACATTATTTTGAAGGAAGGGATGAATAGGAACAATTTTGCACTTTTATACACTGAATTACCTTCCCAACTGGATGCTCTATACCTTGTATGCATTCAGATGCTACCCTTGATAGACATAACCCATGGGATTTGTATTCCAAGCTATGTTGTGGATGTGACCACTCCAATCCTGGATCCCCCTCCACCATGGGAGCCTCAACAATACATGCTCTCTGACACCTCCACGAACTGCAATTTCCTTTTCTTAGATAACTCCCTTCCCCGAGAGGAAAGTGTCGTCTGGTACCATCAGCTCCCACTAAGCAAGTCTGTACTGCTTTGACCAAGTCATTCTTAGTCTCCTTATACATTGGTAATACTATGACTTACATCGCCATCTTTTAATTGTTTTTTGACACACTAAAAGTCAGGATGTCAGATCTCTTCCCCAACCCCTGTGGATATCTGAAATGCCAAAGCCTCCTCTAAAGCCTCCCTTGCTGACCCCTTATTAGGCTGATAGCCCACCCCTCCAATAGTCTAAATAGGACCTGCTACCAGGGTTCTGCTAACCCAATATCCCTCGTTTAGAGTGTGCTGCTCAATAAACAAACAATATAGACCTGAAATTTCAAGATGCCAGTTGATTTGTACATTTGACAAAATGGATCAAGAACTGTGGTTCCAGAGGTCTAGATGTGCCCAAATGGGTTCCTCACTGGCTCCCACCATCATCCTGCAAATTCCACCCACCTCATACTCTGATGTGGGGAATGGGCAGTGAACAACCTGGACCACTGCCTGAGTTTTTACGTCACTCTTTCTCCTAAACCCAATGAGTGCCACTTGCCCTAGTGGAATCCCCAGACCCCAGGCTCCACCATGCATCTGAATCAGTTTTCAGGTCCAGCTCTGTCATCCAGTCCTCTCTTCCAGGAAGCCCTATGGCACTGAGTTGTGCTGTCCAATAATCAATACACCCTCTGTCTCTTAATTTTCCCTTAATAGATTGGGTCTGGCTATGAGTGAAGTGGCAACTAACCACCACATGCAAAATACCTATTTTGAGGGACCACCCAAGATTGTGGTTCATGCAAAATAATCTTTTTGGAGGCCCCAGACCCTTGAGCCAACTGCAATGCTCCTCCCAATTTATGAACAGGGAGTTAGATACCCAGCTCTGTACCTAACTTAGTCTCCAAACGAACCAGCATTAGATAGGTCCTCAGTTTTTCTTTTGCTGTCAGTACTCCTAGCAAACTGCATAGCTAGTGTACTCCTGGCCTTGTTGAGGAGTTACAATGATAGATCTAATTCATCTGCTTGCTGCTCCAGCTGTGATCTCTCGTTGTTGCTTTCCACTCTCTCTTCAGTCTGTGTACATTGAAAAAACAAACTTTTGTATTGCAACATATCTGTGGCCCTCTTAAGCTTCACGACAGTCACTATGCTACACACCATGGCGTCTCTGGATTTTGCTACATGGGTAGAATTCCATTTTCTCCTGTAAAAGCAAAAGCCTGTACAGGTTAAGAGACTCTCCATTAGCTGCTAGCAATACAGGGCTTATGACACACTGTTAAACAGTTCCAGTTCCTTCCAATGGAGAGTAGTGGATCACGTACACATTAACCAGTTCTTTATTGTTAGGGAGCTGTAGCTGCCTTTTCTTAGGCTAATTAGCTCAGTAGCAAAGAGCCATAACCCTTTTCTCACTACCTGTTAATAGTCCCGCTACTGTATAAACTTCTCCCTCAATCTCCCTTTCAAGAAATGAGAAAGTCTAGGTGAACCAATGCATCATGGGAACAGCCTTCTCTTATGAGTTTTGAGCAATTAATGATTTTGGCTAGATCAGACATACTCCTGAAAACATTTCTTCTCTTATTTAGTGTATCACTTCTTAATGTGCCTTTGTAGTTGCTGATTTCATTAAAAGTTTTTAAAAAATAAACAAGTTCTGGAAACTGGTTATCTTTGTTGCTTAGATGTCATAATGGTGGTCACAATGAGAACTAGACTCAAATAGAAGTGTGAGAATAGAATAGTTTCATGGTTTAAGCTTCAGTCTGAGTTTTGAACCAAAATTCAAGTTATTTCAGATGAAGTGGTTCGTTCACCTCTCTTTTGTTTCACCAAAATGCCGAAGCTGATTTGTGCTTATTCACTAGACAATGTGGCTTTTAACTGAAAATTACAAGAGACTGTGTTGTCTAATAGCTCAAGCCTGGAACTGGGGATTGGGACTATGTGATTCTGTTCCTGTCCCTGCCATTCATTTTTTGTGTCTTCTTAAGCAAGATGCTTGATTTTTTTTTTTCCCCCTGTGCCTTGGTTTCTTCATCTACAAAATAGGTTGGTTAGGACCTCCTTTGGTCAAGCCCTGTGAAATCTTCAGGTGAAAGTCATTATGGTTAGACACTGAAAGTTCAGGTGCCCAAATACCTTTGAGTCTCTGGGCCTATATAAATATCATAGTCTGCAGAGCACATCAGGAGAATTGTACAGGGAGTTTTGCCTCTAAGCTGGTGGTTTCATTATTTACAGACCTCTCACCCCCAAAACAAAGTTTGCCAGACACTTGATTTCACACAAGAACTGTGCAACCATGCCACAGAGGAGAGAACGCCTATAAAACATACAGATACCAGAAGGACTGGACATGGACCAATAAAAGGCAGTAATTCATTCACTGCAGGACAGTTTTATGGATGACAAACGCTATCAGTGCTATTCATTACTTGTTAACCCCTGACGTCTTTGAAGAGGCAGGAGGCCTCCTTTGCAAGTGGCACTTTCAATCATGAAGAGTCAATATTTGGATAACATACAAAATACCTTTCAATACCTCAAAAGAAAAAAACTAATTGATTTACAGATGCACCCTGCATAACTGCAGTTTGCAGCCCCACAAGCCACGCTTTTAGTCTTCTACTGTTTGCTTAGGTTTGCAGTGGGCTGAGTAGCTCGCTCTTTGAGCCTTTCTAGATGGGGTTATCAAATCCACCCATCTCTCCCTCAATTAGGGCACAGTATCTCCCTGTTTGTATCCAGTCCTCTCTCCATAGTATTTGGCCATTATTGTATTCCTCCAACTCAGGAGCACAAGAACTTGCAGCCCATCCAGTACACACGTGATCACTAACAGGTGTATGCAAATTTTAAAATGTCCCAGGGTCAGAATTTCTTCTGGTGCCTGGCAAGTTCATCATCAGGCACTGTAAGATCTCTGACCACATCCATTAGGTGAAGTATCTCCGGGGCTGTGTTTTGTCCTGTGTGTAATAAACCTCTTTTGGAAGAATCTGAGTATATAAGGTTTGTGGGAGAGTGCAGTCAAATACTTGGCTGGACTCTTCCCTGGTGCAATTTCATTGAAGTCTATGGATTTACCCCTTACATCGATGCACAGTGTATATGGGATGTATGTGGAGTATTAGGGAGGGGTAGTACCTCTGTCAGACGAACAGTGTCCATGCAGCTTCATCCCCGGGGCAGCGGAGAAGTCTGACAGCATACTAAGTGACTGAGCAGCCCTTTCTAGCATAGCACTGATCACCCTTTTTATAAGAGGGGACTATAAAATGTGCCCTAAGTATTGCCTGCCCAGTAACATAACTATAAGGCTCAAGAAGGTTCATACAAATCATCTGTTCCATAGCCACGTGACAGCAGGTGATTTCCAATGGTGACTCTTCTGATGCATTCAAAATCTCAAATAGAATGAAGCTAGGTTGCATACTTGCTTCAATGCTATTCATCTTGTTCTTCACCTGCGTCCTCAGCCATGCCACAAGGGACTTGCATCAGGGGATATACATCCGCTACCAACTCAATGGCTCCCTCTTTGATCTTCAAAGACTCAATGCGAAGACCAAGACGTTGGAGAGACTTCTCAGCGAGGCACTTTTTGCAGACGATTGCGCCTTGATGGCCCATAGACATGACCTTTGGGTCATCATTTACATGTTTTCTGAAACATCCCAGCTCTTTGGCCTCCCCATGAGTCTCTGGAAAACAAAAATCTTGTTCCAAGCAGCACCTTATTCCAATGCTCCAGAGCCAGCCATCTTCATACAAGGCACGCAGCTCAAAAATATGGATCAGTTCAAGTACAGTACTTGGGCAGCTCCATCTCGAGTGATGGTTCCTTGAAAAGGAAATTGTCTCCAGAATCAGTAAAGTCAGCCAGGTCCTTGGCCGATTCTGAACAAAAGTCCTTAACTAACACAACATTTGTGTCTCCTCCAAATTGAAGATCTACAGTGCAGTGTACCTAACATTTCTCTTGTATGGGTCTGAGACATGGACTTGGCACTTTAAGCAGCTTGAACAATTTCATGTATGCTCCCTCTGCTCAATAATGAGCATCCACTGGCAGGTCACAGAGTGACCAATATTAAGGTCCTTGAGAGAGCAAACAGCAGCAATGAGGAAATGCTATTGAGAGCACAACTTAGGTGGACTGGATATGCCATCAGAATGGAAGACCATTGTCTCCCAAAACTGATCTTATATGGGGAGCTGAGACAGAGCAAAAGAAAGATATAGGTTGTCAGTATAAGCACTTCACAGTCATCAGTCTCCAGTGGGCTGGCGTCATTCTCAAAGAATTCCAATCAAATGGCTCAGAACAGGACTCTCTGGTGGTCTCTGACAAGATCAGCATGTAACAGGGTTGAGCGGGATGGATGAAATTGTCTCCAGGCTGCACATGAAAGGCGCCACAGAACTGCATCATCAAACATCATAGATACGGACTTCTCATGCCCTCAGTGTGGCCAACTCTGTGCCTCAGTGTTCAAACTTCAGAGTCCTATGCGTATCCATAGATGAGCATTGTGATAATATCATTCTCATCAGCAATGGGCTTCCAACAGATTCATAGATTACATGGCCAGAAGGGACCATTATGTCATCTAGTCTAACCTCTTTTATCACCCAGGCCATAAAATTTCACCAAAATAATTCCTAGAGGATAGTTTTTTTAGAAAAACTTCCAATCCGGATTTTAAAATTGCCAGTGATGGCGAATTCACCATGACCCTCGGTAAGTTGTTCTAATGGCTAATTACTCTCAAAATCAAAAATATATGCCTCTTTTTCCAGTCTGAATTTGTCTAGCTTTAACTTCCAGCCACTGGATTGTGTTGTAGCTTTCTCTACTATGTTGAAGAGCTGTAGACGGGCCCTTCACCGCTCGTGTCACAAATGAGCCAAGACAACCTTGTTGCTAACACCAGTGCCCTTTATTTCTATATTTGTTCCCACCACCACCACCTATATACAGCTCTGTACAGGATAGTCCACTTACTTAGCTGCTCAGGGGACAGCTAGCTCCCACAGCTAGCCAGGAACAACACCAACAACTTGCTCCTCCCTTTCCTGTTTCCTCCCTTGTGACTTCCCTCCTGCCAGCTTTATCCTCTGGCCTGGAAGGCTCACAGGTTATTTGCCTCAAGCCCCACTCTCTTGGGCCACAGCCTGCCAGCATCAAATAACTCCCCTGTCTGGGAGCTGAGCTAGCAGGAGCCCCACTAACAGAGCTAATAGAGGGAACAGGGGCTGGTCTAGAGCTTTCTTGCCAGCACCCTGTTACAAGAGCCCAGTATTAAATATTTGCTCCCCGTGTAGGTACTTATAGACTGTAATCAAGTCACCCCTTAGCCTTGTGTTTGTGAAGCTAAATAGCCTGAGATCTTTGAGTCTCTCCTATAAAGCATGTTTTCTAATCCTTTAATCATCCTCATGACTATTCTCCGAACCCTCTCCCATTTACCAATATCCTTCTTGAACTGTGGGCACCAGATAGTCATAGCATTCTGGCAGTAGTCACACCAGTGCCAAGACCAGAAATAAAATAACCTCTCTGCTCCTACAGTAACTTCTCACTTTAAGTTGTCCCAGTTAACGTTGTTTCATTGTTATGTTGCTCATCAGTTAGGGAACATGCTTGTTTAAAGTTGTGCAATGCTCCCTTCTAACATCAGCCACTTGCTTTGTCCACTGCTTGCAGGAAGAGCAGCCTGTTGCAGCTAGCTGGTGGGGGCTTGGAACCAGGGTGCACTGGCAGCCCCCTATCAGCTCCCCACAGCAGTTCCCCTCTCCCCTAAGTTCCCTGTGCAGTAGCCGCCCAGCTGGCTATCAATTGCCAGCAGTTCAGTTGTCCCTCCCTCCACTGCCAGGTGCTACTCCTGCCCTCTGCCTTGGAGCTGCTCCTCGAGACTCCTGCTTTCTGTGCAATGGGTGTTGGGGGAGAAGGCGCAAGGGAGAGAGAGGGGGGATAATGTTAGGGTGTCCTCCTCCCCCCTGCTCCTGCACCCCATATACCCCATCTTCCATAGAGCAAGGGGGGGACACAAGGGAGGGAGCTAGTTGGCAGCAGCTTGTCTCTGCAAGCTGATCTAATTAACAAGGCAGTGTACTTAAGAGGCAGCATACTTAAAGGGGAATCTCTCTCTCCCACACACATACATGGAGTCTGTCTCTGTCTGCACACCCGTCTTTCCTGCTCCTTGTAGACTGTGAAAGTTAACCCCTGAGAGCTCAGTCAATTGCTTGTTTATTTAGCAGTAAGGCATTCCCTGGGAAGTATCCCACCCTCTGACTCCTCCACCTCAGCCAAGCTTCACAATCATCATTGCTGTGTACCAGTATTAAATTGTTTGTTTAAAACTTACTCTGTGTGTGTATATATAAATTTAGTCTTTTGTCTTGTGAAAAAAATTTCCCTAGAACCTAACTCCCTCATATACATTAATTCTTATGGGGAAATTGGATTCACTTAACATCGTTTTGCTTAAAGTTGCATTTTTCAGGAACATAACTACAACGTGAAATGAGGAGTTCCTGTACTTGAGATTCGCTTGTTTATGCATCAAATGATTGCAATAGCCCTTTTGGCTATAGCATCACCCTGTGACTTAGGTTCCTGATTCTCAGCTCTGCAGCACTCTGGAGTCCTACAGAGCACTGCATAGAGGTACAAATTCCCATCCACTCAAATGGGAAGACAGGATTATAGGGGAGATTCATAGAGTGACAACACATTGAGTCACATTAACCTGGGTCTTGCAGTAAGTAGAAATGTGCCCAGATACAACATTCATGTGCACAGTTTGTTAGACTCTGTGCAAACTAAAATGCAGCCTGAAAAGATGCACATTGAAGTGAAAGTGTCGTTCTTCCAGAAAAATCAAAATAAGAAGCACATTCCATTCTCAAAGGACACACTAGTTTTCTGGGCTTCATTTGGATTGCTTATTGCCAGAGGTCTGCACTGAAGGCAAAAAGAATGAGTACAAGCACTTCCAGGCGGGCTTGCCATGCTAATATCTTCTGCAGTGACTAATGTCTATTGTCACATATTCCCACAAGGAATAGAATCCAAGTCAGTGAACTCAGAAGGTGCCAGGAATCCTTTGACACTATTCTTATTCAAACAAAGTGGTTTTTTTTCTTTTCTCTAAACTAGCAAACATAAAACACCTGATTCTCATTTCTCCACAGTCTAAAAACAGTGAAACCAGGCTACAGTGGCTGTTAGTTCCCAGCCCTGTGAATCTCCCTTATCTCTGACTGGTGGAGGATTAGTTAATAGTTTTGTCATCTAAAAAGCTGCAGAGAGCTGTGGTCACTCTAGAATGATTGATGGATTTATTTTTAGTGTTACTGGCTCTGTATCTTTTAGGGGTCTAGTTGCAATTGAATAACTGGACTTTTGCTGATCGGGGTAAATTTTTGCACCCAGCCTCAGCCCTGGAGATGCAAAGATTTTTCTAATCTGAAGAGGTGGGGATGGGCTTTAATGAATTTTAGAACTGATTAACTCTTTCCTTTTTGAGAACTGCCATGTGTTAAATCTGTATGGATTGTTTACCATAGCCTGAGCTTTACTCTGGCTATCACTAGGTTGCTCTATCTCAGGGGTGGGCAAACTTTTTGGCCTAAGGGTCACATCGGGGTTCAAAATTGTATGGAGGGCCAGGTAGGGAAGAATGTTCTTCCCCAAACAGCCTGGCGCTGCCCACCTCAGAACCCATGACCCATCCAACCCCCCCACCCGCTCCTTCTCCCCTAACTACCCTCTCCAGAGACCCCCGCCCCAATCACCCCCACCAAGACCCAACCCCCTAGCTAAGCCCCCTCGCTCCTTGTCCCCTGACTGCCCCCTCCAGAGACCCCCTTTCCCCTAATCACTCCCCAGAACCCTCATGCACGCTTGTGAAAGTGAGGAAGTGTGATACCACCAAAGTGGGTCTGTTCTCTGTGAGAGGCAGCCCAGGAGCTATACAAACCCAAAGACTCTGCTCTGTAGAAGTTTCCCAGCTCCCCAGCCGAGCTTCAAAAAGACTCTCCATTCTCTAGGTCTCTTGAACCCTGTATTCAGCCAATTTTTCCCTTAGTTTAGCCTACGGCCTCTGATTGACCTTCCCAATTCCCTCACAGGGCTGAAGGGTGGAGCCTGAATACACACAACCTATTCCTCTGATTGCTATTTGCTCAATAACATCCCCCAGCAGCTGGCCGCGTATGACCAGAAGGTATGTGCTAGGGTTAGGACTTCCCCTTAGGACAGATGATAGAGCTCTGCCTTTTCAAAGGCACAGCATCACTATTAAGAAAGGAGAATTCTCACAGGGTGATTCACAGCTCAGCCCCTCAATTTCTAAACTAGGCCAAGGATACAGCCAGGGCTGCCACCTGTTCATATTTGTTTTTCAGAGCAAAATAATTACATTGATTCTGCCTTGTGATGTTTGCCATTTCTCATCAAGACATTATTTCAGTGCCTACTGATACCATGGATATGGGTACATAATATCTATATAGATAACCTTTTATCATCACTTTGATACTCGGTGGACTCACATAATGCAGTGTGATTAGGCTGCATTGTCACACTGAAATGCTGGAAACAAAAGCCCCGGATATAATTTCCTGTGCGTTCATCTGGTTTTGCTGCTGTGATCATCTTGTTAATTTTAGGCAGGTGACAATTTTCCTTCTGTGGAGTTAACTGTCTGTTCCCCCACTTGTCTTTTATTTCCCCCCACACACAACTAGAAAGGTTGTTATTGCAAAAACATTTATATAGCACTGTAACACTTACACGGTACTTTATGCTGCTAAAACACTCTCCCTATCCTGGAGAACTAAGTCAAGACAAATGCACAGAAGACAATACATTATCATTGAGGAGGATTGCTTGAAGAGGTGGGTTTCAAGAAGCGATTTGAAGGATGAGTGGAGGAAGACTTGATTTTTGCACCAGGCAAAGGGGCAGCATGGCGGCAGGTCTGAAGCAGAACATGGGGAAAGGATATGAAGATGAAATTAATTCCATATGCCAACAAGAGTAAAAGGAGAAAGAGCAGCTGAATAACAATGTCATTCCCCAGTTCACACTGCTGAACAACAGATGTCTAATTAGTCTAATATTTTTAGAGTGCAGCCATTTATAACATCCCAGAAGAAATGGAAGCTGTTCACTGGGCAATATTGTTTGTTAAATTTAATGTAGCAGAGTCATTGTGTTTAGAGACAATAGGGGTCTGATTCACTTCTTACGTACATCCAGGTAAATCAGTAGAGGAACACGCTATCGTAAAAACCAGTGTGAGAGGAGATTCAGACCCAAGGTCTGTGCTGCTCTGGGGCTGGATATTTTCCTCCATTTGCACCTTACAATGATGACGGTCATAGCTTCCATTTTTATGCAGTCCCAAAACGCAAGAACAGGAAGCTCTCTTGGTGATCAAGAATCAGAGGGGTAGCCGTGTTAGTCTGGAATTGCAGAAGTGACAAAAAGAGTCCTGTGGCACCTTAAAGACTAACTAAAATTTTTTTAGAGCATAAGCTTTCGTGGGCTAATACCCACTGCATGCATCCGATGAAGTGGGTATTAGCTCCCGAAAGCTTATGCTCTAAAAAAGTTTTAGTTAGTCTTTAAGGTGCCACAGGACTCTTTGTCACTCTCTTGGTGATATTGTGCATGGAGAGTCAATGGAAGCCTTATTCATGGATTAATTATTAATCTCTTAAACCGCAATGGATAATAACGTTTCGGCCTCCTGAAGGCTATAGCATCAGAAATAATATCCATAGCATTAGAATAAGAGACCCTAAAGGCACACGAGAAAAACGGCAATTGATCACAAGTCCCTTTATTAACGATCCGCTAACAGAAAAAAATCCCACAAACATTGAAATAGAATAGCAGTCAGCAAGAATTCAGTGTTTATCCCTGGGACTGGCATTTCCTGCTGGGGGATTTAGGAGTGTCAGTTGTCATCACCCGTGGTTGTCATCGTGGCATCTCCTTGTGCATTTCCCGCTTCCAAGACACAGGCCTGGCAACATCTTTTTATCCTGAGTAATGCTTTTACCTGCTGAGGCTCATGCATATGGATAAGGGTCCCAACTCCTTTTTCTTTATCCATACTTCCACACCCCACTAATTTAAGGGTGCCCCATTTCTCACTGGGTAGCTCTTTAGTTTCCCTTTATTCTTATTAACATTTATGTCAAATAGTTACCATAGCAACTTATAGTCAAGCTAAAATTCTCCATGTTACTACCAGTCATCTTGGGATATTAACTGATACATTGCAGCATGTTTTTCCAGTCTCTTGCTGTGTAGTTTCCAGAACGTCAGCACCTAACACATCTTGTTCTGTGATTTTACTACCTACTGGTACAGAGTTATTTCTATCATCATGCCAACCTGCTTCAAGCCTAAGGCCCTTGTGTGGTTAAGATGAATACCTTGCCTAAGGCCTTAAGGCCCTTGTGTGGCTAAGATGAAAACCTTGCCTAAGGCCTTTAGGCCCTGTGTTACAACATTAACTAATTCTTATATTTTACCTGAATATCCTAAATATGAGTAATATCTTTTAGTCTTGACTACAGAATGCAAGAAGACATTTTTAAGCAGCTTGTAATCAGTTTGCGGAGGTCTCAGCCTTAGGCAGTCATAGAGTCAAATGCTGAGGTTTGGATTGTACAAGGGCTGGATAATATTATGCCCAGTAATTTTTCCAGTCATACAAACTAAGGTAGTGATTAAGTGTAATCAAATTGCCTGCTTCGAGGGGTTAACAGATCACCTGTGGGGGTCAGGCAGGACCTCTGCATTCAGTATTACACAATTAGCTAGGTATACTGTAGGAAGATTTACATTCCTGTTTTACCACAATTTATTAAGTACTGTGACAAAGCTCCAAGTCTGTACTTGTGGGTCCTGCACTTCCTGGTAGATTTAGGGGCCTCAGAAACTCATCTAGGCCCCAGAGTGACCTCCCTTTCTCAGTATAATTGGCAAGAGTCACCACCTAGTGAGTTACCTTCATCACAGGCCAGTATGGAAGATGGAAAAGCGGGGAGCCCGGGCCCGCCCTCTACTCCGGACTCCAGCCCAGAGACCCTAATAGTATCAGCTAAGATGGCTGACCTTTTAGGCACAAAACACAATACGATTCCCTGGGCTACTTCCCCACAGCAGTCCCCGCTTCTTCAAACTCCACTTCACCCTTACCTCAGGGCCTCCTTCCTTCTGGATGATATGTTGTCCAACACTCAGTCTCACCAACAGCATAACTTCCTTCCACAGCTCCTGACACCCACAGCGCACCTGACTAACTGGGAGGTTTTTATCTGGTTTCAGCCAGTCCCTGATTGGCTTCAGGTGTCCCAATTAGGCTAGCTGTTTCTACTCCTTTCTAGAAGGTTCTTAATTGGCCCCAGGTGTCTTGATTGGTCTGGAGTAGCCTTTGTTTGGCTATCCAGGGAACAGGGACCTGCACATCCTGAGACTAATATACCTGCCTTCTAGCACTCTCCTATATCCTTCTGGTCTGACTCCGTCACAGTACCTAAAAGCATGGTAGGGATCTTGCAAACAAAGAGAGATGCCTTGCTCAGCAGTGCAGAGTATGGGTCACTTGCTAGGGTCATCTGGATCTATCTCACTTATATCAGTTTCCTACCTTTGGAAGAGCCTGGGATATTGGTGCACCTCGGTCGCTCCTGTTCTGTCTGTGGTACGCAACAGCTGAGTCTGCTGAGCGCCATAATACCTTAGTCTAAATCTGGTTGTTGATTGGGTGGTGTTTCATGCCTGTGTTACACAGATCTGGAGGCCTCTTTTGGCCTTAAATTCTGTGACTCTATTCCTTGCCTCAAAGAGCTTACAATTTATATATACGACAAGAAATGAACATCACAAGACAAATGTGGGAGAAGCAATGGGGAGGGTAGACAAGGGTTCCAAAAATAAGATTATGTGATTACATTGGTTTATGTGCACATCTTACTGGCTTGTTGCATGTTTCTATAGAAACATTTTTAAGACTGCCATCACTGTGGTATCCAGGTCATTTTGAATCATCAGCTATTGCCCCATTGCTTGAGGCAGGTTGGACTAATGGTCTGACACAGTATGGCAAGACTTATTTTCCTATACGAGAAGGAATGCAAGAGATAAACTGTCTGTGCCATGGGCCCATGTGAACAGCATTTTAAGTATTAGTTGCATGCAGCAGGAGTCTATGTGCCATCCATCAATTGGATTGTGTTGGCTGAGTTTCCTAGTCATGTTTGTTTCTTGTGCTAAATATCATCTACTCTGTCTTCTTCCTTGCCCTTGAAGTACAGTAACACTGCAGGATGCAAGGCCGGAAATCTTGCAGTGAAAATGCAGTCCCAGGCTGCACGTGAAAAGCAGAGGTCCCACATGGGCTATAACCTCAGGAATCAGTGCATTCCCAGCCATGGTTTTTGATGCTCTCTTCCTCTGAAGAGGACGTCTTTGGGGGCTGCTATGATACATTTTAAGAACTTCAGTTCAAACTGCATGTTAAGAGTATCCGCTGGGCTGCATTGCGTTGGCTCAGAGATGCTATTTAAGGGAAAAGGGGGGAAATGTTCACATGATGGGCTGGAGGGGTCAATTCAGCCTAAGGTAGAAATGTGCTAAATCTGTGACCATAATGCCAACCAAACCCTACAGGTGGCTATTTGCGTACAAAAACTCCTCTTGTTTTCATAAACCTCTGCTCTTTCAGGGCCACATTCATCCCTAACACCAGTAGTGCTATCCCAGGAATGAACCTGACCCTGGTTTCCACATAGCCAAAAGCATGTAAAGAAAGCGTCTGTCAGAGACCTCTCCTTTGCCAGCTGCCTTGATCCTTAAGCAAATAGTCAAGATATCCCAAGAGAAGTAGCTGGTGAGATAATATCTTGTCTTTCTCACCAATAGAAGTTGGTCCAATAAAAGGTATTACTTCACTCACCTTGTCTCTCTAAAATCCTGGGGCCTAAAACTACATTGCATACATGATATTCCTAAACAGCTTGACATCAGAGTACCTGCATTAAATGATCACCTCTGTCATGGGATCAGAACTGGCCCAAATACATCATCTCCATCTCCAGAGAGTCTGAGCATTTTGGACTTCAAGAGCCATAATTCACCAGAGTTAGTTCAGTCCTTGTATCCAGGAATGTTCCTTTAGAGGATTAGAAAATGTCCAGCACTACGTATCAGTCTCTTGTAATAATCTAGTAGTGTGTCTGTAGCCTGGGCTACACGCAGGTGGGTGGGGTGTTGACCTAAGATTCACAACTTCAGCTACGCAAATAGCGAGTTGACTGCTGCTGTTCCCTTATCGACTCCGCTTCCGCCTCTTGTGGAAGTGGAATTCTGGAGTCGATGGGGAGAGTGCTCGGGGATCGATTTATCATATCTAAAGTAGACACAATAAATCGATCCCCAATAGATCGATCACTACCCACCGTTCCGGTGAGTAGTGAAGATGTACCCTATGGGGAAGGGGAACAAAACTCCAGAATTAGGTGCCTAAGGCCCCATGTGTGGGACCACTGCTATCCATGAAACTCCTGCTTGGCTTTCGCCTAATCCTGTAGGCACCTAAACTCACTGGGCACTTAACTTTCCACTGAAAAATTTCACTAGGCATCTAAGTTTTACAACCTGGAGCATGTGGACTGTTGCCCTAGTCTGGGCATCCAGACACTCAAAATCCCACTGGTGGAGAAAATGCTACCACTCATCTTATAACTTTTAGTCCAATAGTTGGAACACTTGCCTGGGATGTGCAAGACCCAGGTTCTATTCCCCTTTCTCCCTCTGTCAGAGAAAGAGAGGATTTGAAGTTGGGTCTCAAGATAGTGTTCTAATGGGATAGTCTAATGGTGGGGCTCCCTCAGTCTCTCCTGTGGAAGCCATTCCACTGTGAATAAATAATGAAAGTGATTAGAGCAGGGAGACTGGACTCTGAGTCTCCCAGCTCCCAGGTGGGTCTCCTGACTCCTGGGCTAGAGTCATTCATTCTTGCTGGAGCGCTTGCTAGCTCTCTCTCTCTGGCCCAGTGACCCTAATTATTTATTCACAGTGGAATAGTCATTGGGCTCGAATGAGGAGGGAATGAATCTATAGTCCAGGGGTGGGAGACCCAGTATCCAGTCCATCACTTTTTCATTACTGATCAGCAGTAGAATGGCTTCCACATCAGAACATCCCATAGCTTAGTGCTTAGAGCACCTTTCTGAAGTGGGGAGGGGGTTCAAAGCCTCTCCCCATCTCTGGCAGAAATTGGGGGGGGAAATTGAACCAGACACCTGACTACAGGCAGCTGAGTCTTGTTTGTGGGTTGCTAGCAGAGATAGGTGCTATGGGAGAGGGGAAGGGCTTAGCACACTTCCCTGTGGTCAGCGGCTCCCCACCTAGCATGCTGGCTTTTGGGGGCCATGTTCTTAAGTGCCTGTCTCTCCCCATTCATTGAACAGGGAGCCTGGGCACCTAACTCAGCTTCCTGGATAGCAGTTTTGTTCCTGTGATTTTTCTGAATACCTAGAATTTAAGTGCTGTGATGCTCAGCATTGCAACGATGCACACCCAAGTCCCTTCATGGACCCCACCAGCTAAGCTTCCTTAGTAGAGGCAGGTAGCAGGGTTGATAGAAAATAAGCCCTCTAGATAAAGGAGCACATGAAAATAAACTACAGATTGCTCAGCACAGCACTTTAATGGGTAGCCCAGAGCTAGAGCAAAGAGGCAGTGCAGTTACTAAAGAAAATCAGTTTTTTATAATTTAATAGGTCAGTTCCTTTCTTTGTCACTTTCAGGTTCAGGAAGGAGTGCAGACTCCTATTTCTCGGGAACTGCAACAGCACCCTGGGGACCTAGTTCTTAGGTGCTACAGTAATACAAATAATAATTAATAAACTATGACTAGTGCAGCCCCTTTCCTCTAGAGGACTGGACTGAATCATGCCCCCCACCTTTTATTAATCAGTCAGCTCATCTATAATTCCCACTTTTGAGAGGCAAACCTCTCATTTACACCAACTTCACACAAAAAGACTCTCTGTCCATACTGTATGACCAGCTCAGGTAGCTACCTGAACCTCTCACCTGAGTCCCCCTCACCCCCAGTCTGGGGTTTCAGCTAAGCCTGTGCCCTCTTACCCCGGGCCTAGAAACATTTGAATGAAATGTTCATAAACCTAAGCTCTCCATCAACATGCGCTCCCTCCCCATGCCTTGCCTTTATTTAATTTAGTGGGCTGATAGCTTGTCTTACCCTGTACTAGCCTGGGACTAGTGGCTGTTCGCTTGGGGCCTTTAGGGGGATACCAGCCGGCCACTCCTGCATGTGTCCTTTCTCCAGCAGAGGAGTTCTGCAGCTGGCCCAGCATCTCTCCCAGCCAGGCGTAATGCCTGTCAGAACACAGTGGTATTCCTCTCTGGAACCGGTTTATAGCCTTTAATTCCTGCTATGATACCTAGATAGTGTGCCTTGGACAGGGCCAGCTCCAATCACCAGTGCTCCAAGTGCATGGCTGAGGCGGCAAACCGCGTGGGGCGGCCTAACGTTCGCCATCAGGGCAGCAGTCAGGCTGTCTTTGGCGGCATTTCGGCAGTGGGAACGACGAGGCCCGGGACCAGTGAACCTCCCACAGAAACGCTGCCCAAGCCATGGTACATGGACCACCTGCAGGCGAGCCGCAGAACTTCCGCGCTTGGGGCAGCAGGAAACTTAGTACTGCCCTGGACTTGGAGACTGCCAAAGTAGATACAAACGTATGAGGGGCATGTCCGGCCTGTCCACTACCACCTTCCCAGTCTGAAAAAGGTGTTTGGAGAGTGAGACAAGAAACAACTTGATCTCTAAAGGAGCAGGATGAGAGGAATTTTACTTCTGCTACAGCCAGCTATTATGTCTACACTTACAACACTTCAACGCTGAAGTATTGTCACAAGCTGCACTGATAGGAGGGGTCCTCCTTTCGGCATAGGTAATCTACCTCCCCAGGAAGTGGTAGCTGGGTTGATGGAAGAATTTTCCCATCAAACTAGCACTATCTACACTGGGAGTTATATGGCTATACCAATGTAAGTTCCTAGTGTGAACCAGCCCTAAAGCAAGGTCAATAGTTCCCATAGGCCTTATGGCTGTAATTAGGGCACCCCCCTGGAAAAAACAATTAGGCTCCAGTTCTTCAACAGCCTCTAGAGGGTCCCACAAGACCTGAACTTGCTGAGCATGCTAAGGGTGTCATGCCACAGAATTACTCGTCAGTTACAGCTTGCAATGATGTTTCCAAGACTTATAAATAATCTTGGCAGAATTAAATTTTATTTATAATTTCAACAGGCAATACTGATGTCCATTTTTAAGCTTTTTTATGTTTTATCCATTTAAATACTTACAGTTGCGAGAATTTATGGGGAGGTCAGACAATTGTTTAATGTGAATGTTAATGTGATAGTGAATGCTGATCTTCAAAAAGATAAATCTAGTATCACTGCTGAACACAAAGTAGAGAGACAAGGTGGGTGAGGGAATAGCTTTTATTGGACCACCTTCTGCTGATGAGAGAGAAGGGTCCAGTCAAAGATATTACCTCAGCACTGCATAAAACACAAATTGTCATCAATGGCAAAATACACAAAATAAATATCCTTAAATCCAACCCTTACAAGTTTACTTTTTTTCCCCCTTTGCCTATCTGGAAATTTTGATTCTGTGGAAATTTTTTCATTACTTTTTTGCGTATGTACAAGGAATTCAATGTTTACTGATTAAAATCCTAATTCTTCTAAGCCTACTCATAAACCTTTCTGTTAAACCTGATGGTTTTAACTGTTTCTTCTCTTGCTGTGGGAAAGCCTCTTTTCTAAGGTTTAACCTTTTCTTCTCTTGCTGTGGGAGAGCCTCTGGGGGAAGAGGAGGGGAAGGGGGCAGGTCTGCCCCAGTGAAAAGTGAACAGGCCAGCGCCCCCCCGCGCCCCGCTTTCAAAAAGTGGGGGGGACCTGGCCCCTTGCCCCCCCCCCCCCCCCAGTTCCCCTGCCTCTGGAGTACAGGCAATCACAGCTGCACATACATTGACCTGTGAAAGATACAGTTGGAATATGTGTTTGTGAAATGGAAATGACTGTTCTTTCCCCTTCAAAAGCTGTTTCCCCTTTATTTATTGTTTCCTTCCGCTATAAATGTGTCTGCATGGGTATGGAATAAGCCTATTTATGGAAACTTCATTCATCTTTATTCGTTCACAACACATACTGTCTGGGGCTATTATTCACTGATAATAATAGGCGCATCTACAATATTACATTACCACACACACAGCACTCATTACCAGGTTCACGCTAGGGTGCAAAAGAGCAGTGCCAGGTAGCGCACACTCCCGCAACACACATTACCATGTCTCACTATTGAAATAGTCTTTCAAAGCCTCCCTGACCCATTTAGCTGCTTATAGCCTTTGTATCCAGCTGCTCAAAATCAGCAGCCAGCCATTCCACCTCCACCCCAGCGGAAGCTTTTCTGCCTTTGCTTCACAGACATTATGCAGTGGGATATTTTTTTCACTGAGGTTCTATCTCATGAGCAATGTTCCCTCTAATTTTGACACTGTTCTTCCATAATTGGGGGGAGGGATAGCTCAGTGGTTTGAGCATTGGCCTGTTAAAACCACGCTTATAAGTTCAATCCTTGAAGGGACCATTTAGGGATACAGAGCAAAAATGTGCTGGAGGATTTAATTGGGGATTGGTCCTGTTTTGAGTGGTGGGTTGGATTAGATGATCTCCTGAGGTCCCTTCTAATCATGCTATTCTATGATCATCCAAATCTGCATTACAGTCCAATTCCACAAATCAGTGCTTGTCTTTCAGGCCCAGAACTGGCACTCCACCATCTGCAGCTGCTCCACGAATGCCCCAACAACTTTGAATTGTTTTCTTTCTATGTCCCAAAGCAATCTACTCTCCAAGGAATCAGCATGTTCCTATGGTGGCTCAGCAAATACTGAAGGTTCAGGCACCCTGGGTGGAATATTTTGGCAGGAAAGGAGCAGCATTTTCATTTTGAGAAACATGGTCATCCTAAACTTAGGTCTACATCATTTTGTAGTGTAGACACGCCCTTACTGAGCAGATCTCTGTAGCTGGTCCTCACAGCTGTTAAAATTCTGTATAAACCTCCCAATGTATCCCAGAATCAAGGTTTTTATTTTTTTAAAAAAAGAGGCCTGATTCTCCATTACTGTGTTCACTCATTCACACCAGTGCAGAGTGCTAGTGACTCAGAAAACTCTAGTCATACTGTTGGCAGCATTTTACACCCAGCTTGCACAGGTGTAAATGGCTGGAGCAGGGCCCAGTGAAGCCCAGAAATAATTTCTCCTGCTTCACTGTCTCTCTGAGCTCATCCAAGCCTGATGATTCTTGGAAACCAATGCATCTGGCAAGAGAGCTGGAGAGGGGCGCTGTGGATCCTGGGTAATTATTTCTGATATCTATTTGTGAGCGTTATCTGAATTGCTGTTCTCCCCAGTTTTCAGAGTTTAATGGCAAAGGGTTAGTCTTGTTTCCTTTGCTCTTTTGCTTTGGATTTCTGGGAAGTGTTGTTTTATCTTTGATCAAATGCCCACGAGTAAATGAAGTATAAAAGCTCAGGTTTTCCTGTATCTGAAGATGTTTTATCTCCTGCATATATCTTTGCATTGCATGGCAACCTAATGGGAGCGATTTTTTAAATCAATGTCAGTGGTGATTGGTAGTTGGAACTGTTGGTTTCCTGAACAATAACCTTTTGTTGTTAGAATTGCAAGAGGAGGGGTGGATGTCTCCAGAAATAGTAATAGGATAGAGAGTCTCTCTCTTCTGGGACCTTTGTCTATACTACAGGTTACTTGGGTATACCTTATGTTGCTCAGGGTGCGAATAATCCACACCCCTGAGCTATGTAAATTATAATAACCTGAGCTCCAGTGTAGGCAGTGTTACAGCAGCTGTAGAACCTGTCCTGCTGACATAGCTACCACCCCTTCTGGGAGCTGGAGTTATTAAGCCGACAAGAGAGCTCTCCACTAATGGCTAAAAGCATCTGCACCACAAGCTTTATGGCAGCACAGCTGCAAGTGCTGTAGTGTAGATATAGTCTAGGTCACTGAACAGAGTTAGTGTGACTGAAAGTAGCACCATATCTGGGGGGTTTGGAAAAAATGTCAGTGGGTGTTGGAAGGGCAGTGTGGCCTAGAGTCGAGGGGCCCTGGACTAAGACTTAGGAGACATGGGTTGTATTCCTGGCTCTGTCCCTGGCCTAGTGGGTGACCTTGGGCAAGTCACTTCACCACTCTGTGCCTCACTTTCCCCATCTGTAAAAGGTGTAATAATGCTCACCTCCATTGTAAAACACTGAGCTCTACTGATGAAAAGTGCTATATACAAGCTAGGTGTTATTATTAAACAATAAAATTAACATGATTTATAGTAGGTTCAGCAGAGGCCAAGGATTGAATGAGTCCTGAAGACTGACTACCTCTTTACCACTAGGTGGGACGGGCCAGATTCATCCATAGGGTTACTCCACTCCTCAGTGATGAAATTGGCCTTGTCCATTCAGGCCAGGTTTGAAGCAAATTGGCATGACAGTGTCATGGTGTGGGGGACAGTTGTGTTGCTCATACTGTGCCCATATCTTCTTTGCCAGCATGGGCCATTGCCCATAGTTCTGCTGCGGAGAAAGGACTTCGCTCTCCACAGCTGTTAAACAAACACCTTTAATAGCATTCACTAACCCATGCCTGCAATCTCAGAGCACTAGACAAAACAGATAACACTTTCCTCAAACCACTGGACTGCTGTCCGTCATTTGCTAAAAGGTGGCCGTGTTGTTTAAAGGGGCAGCACATTCGCATATTCCGACAGATAGCTGCCACTCCACCAATGCATCTTTCATCACATACGCAGCACTAGTGAGCCAGCAGGCCGGTGGCTGAACAGTGGCACCAACAAGCCATCACTTAGGAGCTAGAAAGATGTCTACATTTCTGGGGCTAGTTTCCCATGCTGGGCTGGTATCAGCGGGCAGAGTCACTCTTGCTTCGTGCCCATCATTCAAAATATTTAACTGGAGAAGACATTTTGCAAATGACAAAGAGTGCGTCACCCTCCCTGCTATTTTTTAAACCTCCTCTCTATATGTTTTGATCAGTTTGAGATTTCCATGCAATGCAGTAAGCGCTGAGGAACCCCTTTGCTGTCAATAGAATTGCTCAGAATTTACAGCCTTGTTACATGGTCAGAAGCTGCCACAGCAAGTGTAAATTCTGCAGGGGCCACTCAGTGGCACTGTAGTTTAGTGCACCAGCCTTTGATGCAGATCTGAGCTTGTATCTCGGCTTGGGTCAGATGCAGTAATAGCCGGAGGGGTTTTCTTCAGGTTCCCATTACATTACAGCTAATACAGCTTAGTGTCATTCGCAGCTCAGGAGAGGGCCAGCTCTGAGGTTATCATATGTCACAGCTGAGGTTTCTTGGCAGGCTTGGGAGGGATCTCAACACTGGAGTGGGAGTGCATTTTGCATCTGAGGTTCATTGGCAGAGCTGGCTGGGGCCAAGGACTGGAGCAGCTGACTGGAAGCACAATCAAGACCTGCATTATATCTCACGGGGATGGGAGTTATCTCCTATGGCCCTGTGATGATAATTCAGCAAGCGTGAGCCCAGCCTCAGTGCAGACAGGACTCCGGAAATTCTCTAACCTCCTAAGGAGCTTGAGAGTTCTTCCGAAATTAAAATCCATATTTACTAGAGAACACGTATTTCTATGAAAGCTGTTTATAAGGGAGCTGGGAGCCTGGCACAGTATACTCTGCATAGAGTGTTTCCAATTCCAAGGGGCTTTCCCTGGTTTTGGCCAGGAAACACTGAGTGAAAAGACTATACCCCCATTTCATTCACACCGAACACCTGCAGTGCAGCGGACGCTCGGTCAGACAACTTTGTACAGGGTTTCCTAAACATGCTGTGCCATTGGATATTTCAAGGCCTGGATAAAGCTGTCCTATGCAGACAAAGAGCAGTGGAGAGGAAAAGAAATGGAGAGGTACAGGAAAGAAAGAGAAGAGATTTTTTGATCAAACCAAATACAGATACCACCAAGCAGTCTTGTTAATCTACGTTAGGCTAATCTGCACAATATTAATTCTCATTTTAAAAGCTCATAGTTACTTTTAGTTTCTCAGCAAAGATTTAATTGCAGAGTTTCTGTAAGAATACAGGACTTCCCAGACCGGCTCAGACTCCTCTAGTCCAATGTGCTGTCTCTGATAATTTCTTGGACCAAAGGTGCAAGATTACTTGCATTAGGCAGATGTGGGATAATCTTCCCCCTCTGAAGTCTCATCCTAACCCCTAAAAGTTAGAGATTTGCTTAAACCCTGAAGCAGGAGACTTTATATCCCTTCCAATATTCTTTTTTTTATCATTTATTATTATAACTCTGGATATTCTTGTTATCTATATACATATCTAATCCCTCTTTGAATCTTGCTAAATTCTTGCCTCAGTGGCATCCTGTGGCAATGAGTTCCACAGTCCAACAATGTGTTGTGTGACCAAGTATTTCCTCTGCTACTTTTCATTTTCCAAAAATCACCTGTTGTTCTTGTGTTATAAGCCAAGAGTCCCAACCTACCTTCTCTAGAGCATTCATTATTTTATATAATTTTATCATGTTCCTTATAGTAATCTATTTTCTAAAGTAAACAATCCCAGTCACCGTCATATGAGAATTTATTCCAGACCCTTTATTGTACCTGACATTCTTGTCTGAATTCCCTCTAGTTCAGTAGCCTTTTTGACAAGGAATGGCCACTGGTGTACAGTATTCTAGATAAAGTCACACTATTGATTGCTGTAGTGAGTTCTTCATGTGATTTCAGACCTATACAAAATAAAGTAGGGAATATGACGGGTTTGATCACAGAGACCCCCTTGGGACAGCCACCTGCTGTGTTGAGACTGCCTCTGAGCCCATTTTCCCTGCCAGTTTGGGACTCCAGAACCCTGCCTTGTTGAGCCAGACAAGCCAGTCTGCTGCAACACAGACCAAGGGTCGGAACCACATGCCCCAAAGCTGCAAAATTAACTGAAAACAGCTTAAGAAGTGTTCCTGTCTCCAGCACTCAGATACACAGTTCCCAATGGGGTTCAAACCCCAAATAAATCCGTTTTACCCATATAAAGCTTATACAGGATAAACTCAAGAATTGTTTACCCTGTGTAACCTGGATAGAGAGATATGCACAGCTGATTGCCCATCCTCTCAGGTATTAATACATAGTCTGGGTTAATTAATAAGTATAGAGTGATTTTATTAAATACAAAAAGCAGGATTTAAGTGATTCCAAAGGATAACTGACAGATAAAGCAAATTATCAAACAAAATAAAATAAAACACACAAGTCTAAACCTAATACAGTAAGAAAGCTGATTACAGATGAAATCTCACTCTCAGAGATGTTTCAATAAGCTTCTATCACAAACTGGATGCCTTCCTAGTCTGGGCACAATCCTTCTCCTGGTACAGCCCTTGTTCCAGCTCAGGTGGTAGCTAGGGAGTTTCTCATGACTGCCGCCTCCTTTGTTCTGTTCTACCCCGTTATATGGCTTTGGCACAAGGTGGGAATCCTTTGTCCCACTCAGTCCCCCCCTCCTTCTAAATGGAAAAGCATCAGGTTTAAGACGGATTTCAGTACCAGATGACATGGTCACATGTCCAGTGAGACCCCAAGCCTTCATTCCTCCCAGCCTGACTCACAGGAAGGACTGCAAGCAAACAGAGCCATCCACAGCCAATTGTTCTGGTTGATGGGAGCCATCAAGACTCCAAACCAACATTAATAGCCCACATGTTGCATAACTACAGTAAGCCCACAGAGTTATATTTCATATTACTAGTTTCAGATACAAGAATGATACAGACATACAAACAGGATAATTACACTCAGTAGATTATAAGCTTTGTAATGATACCTTACAAGAGACATTTTGTATGAGACATATTCCAGTTACATTATATTCACACTCATTAGCATTTTTCATAAAATCATATAGCATGCAATGTCACAAGGAACATTTAGAGATGGATCTGACTCCGAATGTCGGGTCCAAATTCTATTAAACTCTTGGATTTGTATCAGAGCTTCCTGCCTCATGCCTATAGCGTAGTCAGCAGTCCCCTCCAGAGCGGCTGAGTCTGTTCAAGGACTTAGCAGTGGGACCTTGTGAGCCTGCTGTAATTTGTCCTGGAAGAGCACTCAGTCCTGAGCTAGCCAGGATTAAGGAACTGAAAAGGTGATTTAAAGCCACCCTTATCACCCCAGCACTGCATGTGGCACAGCTAAGCCACACCAGAGAAACCATCTATTTGTATCGTCTTCATGCTTGCATGGTGCAGTAGAGACAACTCTCACATCTAGCAGCTACCCTCCATAAGCCCTTTCTAAGGGAGATTTAAGCATCATATATTGCGGGTCCTATTATTATTCACCTCTGCACCAGGGTCCAATTTAAACTTCATATAACAAGTCTCCCCTGCCTTGCAACTTGTGTCATCATCTACACCTGTGTGAAGTGGGGAGGAAATGCATTCATTCTATTTCATAGTGTTTTATGCCTGCTCTGTGCAGGTATAAATGACTGTCAAGGTGCAGGGTAGGGAGAATCAGGACCAGGCTGAACAAACAAATATACACATGATGAGATGATGGTCAAACCTGTGCTATTTATTCACTGTGACCCCCATGCTTCAGTGAGCTCTGGTGAGTCAATCTTTGATTTTGCTGATCAGAGCCTTAGTGAACAAGCTGTGTTGTCTGCTCATAAATTTGATCTTGTGCTTACTACTCGTGTACAGCAGTTTGCACATTTTGGACCGGTTTCTCCCCTGTCTTGTACTGGCCGTAGTCATGTACTGATAATGAACTCATTTTAATAGGGCTTGTTGGTGGGGCAGAGACTCTGCTTAACTGGTGCTCATTCAGGAATGAGGCTAAAGCACATTGCTGTTGAAATGTGTATTCAGTCTTTGGCAGGCCTCTCCTTGAAAGCCTCTGCAGAAGGAGTGTTGTGGGGGGGGTGGTCATGGAGGTCTATCCTGAGCACTCCTTGCTCTGATCCTGAAATATTTGTGTCACCAGATAGTCTCCCTCCTCTCAGCCCTGGCCAGAGGCAGTTAAGGTTTTGTAGGGCCCTGGGCCAGAGCAAATGGGGGCCCTTCCCTATTTCTGCCTACTCTCCCACCCCCATTCTGCAGCCCCACAACCCCCTTTGCTCCTTTCTCCACCCTACACTGCAGCCCCAAGACCAGAGAAGTTCTGTTCCCTACCCTGCGATCCCAGGGCTGCAGTGGAGAGTGAGAGCTCTCCTGCCCTGAGGTCATGGCAAGGAGACAGAACTCCTCCAGTCCTGCAGCCAGGGTCCAGGTGAGGGGTTTCTCCTGCCCCATCCGCCATGCTGCTGGGGAGCAGGTTCAGGTCACAGGGGTTTCCCTCACTCTGCTCCACTGCACCCCACCCTCCTGGTGCTCCTGCCAAGGAGTGGGGTTGGCTGTGGGGGCACCCATTTTTCCAGGGGCTACAGGTTGGCTGGGGCCCTTGGACACTGGCCCTGGCATGGAAGGGTAGAGAAGTTGTTTGTGTCATCTCCACCATCCAATAAAGAGAAAAAAAAAATCCTCCATTGCCTCCTGCATGTTGTTTATTAATGTATAATGAGGAGTGCTGTGCAGCTGCTGGAGATGACACAGGGGTAAAACAGAGACTACATCCACTTGCCGGAGAGTTAGGTTCTTATTTTAATTATCATATTTCTCACAAAAGCAAGTTGTTGGCCAGTTTGCAACTCTGGTAATTACTTCTCACTGCCTACATTCCCTCTGCAGTTTCAGTGGGGAAATTGAGGTAGAGGTGACTACTGTGTTAGGGTTCGGGAACAAGATATTGTGGATTAGCACTCTGGAAATATGGATTAAATTCCCAGTGCTGCCACAGATTTCCTATATGATCTAAAACAAGCTACTTTAATCTTTGTGCATCGGTTTCCACAACTATAATATGGGGATAATAATACTTTATTGACTCACAGCGGAGTAGGGATACATACATTCCTATATGATTGTGAAGTGCTCAGCTATAACAGTGATGGGAACTTGTGATAGAGTGTAAACCCCACCCTGGTACTGAGAGAGTTAATGGGAGCTTCAGAACTCAATGAAGATTCCTTTTGATCCCTGGTGATCGGGGGTGAAGTAGGTCAATTAGCAGGACTACCTGAGAAGGTCTGAGATTTCTTTAACAAGAAAGAAAAGCTTAAGTTAGGAAGAGACTGAACAAGAAGAAGGTGGGGGAGTTCCTATTTTGAGAGAAAAATAAGGAGCAGAGTATTGGGGAAGATCTGTGAAGGACTGAAGTGGTTTAAACTTGTATTTTTGTTTGGGAATTTGGTGGAGAACTCCAGGAGAGAATCCTGGTGGTCGTGGCTCTGAGGGAGGGGTGAAGTCTGAGAGCTGTTTGAAATATGAGTATGTAGTAGGTCCAGGAGAGAACTGTGGGAAAAGCCTGTTTTGCAAGCTGAGGAAGGAAGAAACCTAGGGAGGTAGCAGGGAGTGGGTCTGAACATATGCATTTTGCCTGCCTTTTTACAGGATCACCACTGTGGAACCCAGAGGAAAAGAAAGGCCTGGCTTCCCTTACTAACTACTAAGGAATGTAGTGAGAAAGCTCTTTTTAGAGAGAAGAAGGACTTCTGAAAGCCTTGGGATGGAAGCATGTAAGGGATTGTGGGGTCCAGAATCAGAGACCAAAACCTGATGTAAGGACACTCAACTTCCTCTTAACCCAAAAGGGATGAAAACAAAATGTGATCTGACTGGAGGGCTGAGTCACTCTGGTGGTCTGCCTCTTCTCATGACTTGTCAGGGGGCATTGGAAGAGGGAGCTTGCAACACCACATCTGGCCATGAGGAGACAGCTGCGGTGAGTCTACTTTTTCCACAGGGCTATAAAAATACCAAAACACAGAGTAAGTAAGTGAAAGGCAGTTGTTACACCTGTTCTGATTTAGATATGTGCTTTGCATAATAATGCTCCATCAACTTAAGGTGCCATTGTCTGAGTGTCTGCGATGTTGGTTAATTAAAACACTTGGGGCTTGCTCTGTTCCTATTGACTAGGGGTGGGCAACCTTTCAGGAGTGGTGTGCTGTGTCTTCATTTATTCACTCTAATTTAAGGTTCCGCATGCCAGTAATACATTTTAATATTTTTAAGAAGGCCTCTTTCTATAAGTCTGTAATATAGAACTACACTATTGTTGTATCTAAAGGGTTTTTAAATGGTTAAGAAGCTGGAACTGATGACCATAAGAAACCTAGAAAAATGTCTTAGTAAGATTAAAGGGGATGGGCGGGGGGAAGGGAGGATTAGCCACCTGTAGCATCTGCTAATACACTACAGTGCAAAGCTGGTCAAATTATTGATTTCAAATATTCATTGCAAATATGCAATGCTTTGGTTACTGAATCATTCCCAAACCACAGCTTATTATTTTTCAGATTATTATTTATTTGTAAGTGTTGGCTATATACTATGGGTTATCAATGAACTGTTCATTTTGACTAGCTGGTATTTGAAATTGGTCATTTCCAGTATATGCAGTGATGCAATTGGTTGACTGATATTTCTTTTAAATCAGGAGACTGAGTAGTGAATGATAATGCGTTATTGGTAGGGACTTTTGGAGGAACCAAGAATCACGTTGGAAAAAATGTATGATGCTTTTGGGATTTGCGAACACTTTCACAAATACTCTGCTTTTATCGAGATACTTGTGAATAACAAATCATGTGAACCCATAAATTACAGCGAACCAAATTCATTGCTTTTAAATGTTGAAACAGTCACATCTGTTTACGATTCAGCTAGCGGTGCTACTTACTAGGATTAAAAATGATGATGATGCTCAGTACTCTGGTTTAGGGTTGAAGCTGATCAACTTGGAAGTTTGGGAAAGATTTCCCTTTCTCGCCCTATGCAGTCTTAGGACTCTTTCTGAAGAAATCCACATTGGCTATGGGACACAAGATTCCATAGTAGATGGACTGTTTTTCTTCTCCCATGGCAATTCCCATGTTCAGCGAGCTACCCTTCTGTCCCTCACCCTTTCTTATACCCTCCCTCATATATACTTTGTGGGTTTGGCTTGACTGTTTCTCAGCACACTGAATGAACTCAAAATGAAAATTTCTTCCAGTGCTCAGAAGAAGAGCACTCTGAGTATGGGGCTCTTCTGGGCTGGCTGTGGGGTATCACATTGCAAACATCTGCCAGATTTGACTCGAAGAGTAGGATTTTGAAATGTAATTCAGCAGGAGGAGAATTAGATGAGCACGGAGTGCTTCTGAAAATTGTACCCTAAATGTTCAGAGTGATCCAATTCAAATGTAGTTGGGGCAAGAAAACAAATCTTACATAGCTACCTTTATTTGTATTCAATATCAGCCTGCTGCAGAGAAACACTTATTTAGAACTGCTCTGTGCAAATGATCTATTGTCACTTAGTTGCCTCACATCTCGTACCTAAAGCTGGGGGTAGGGAATGTCAGAAATGGTTATTTTTAGTTTTTGTTCTCATTCTCTGAAACCTTCAACCAAACAGTGGGTGACAGTGGGGTGTGTGTGTGTGTGTGTGTGTGTGTGTATAGATGGATCTGCATATTGTAACATATTCACATACAGAGAAATTCAGCCATGCCATGTGGCCTCTTTACGCCAAAGGTCCTTAAGGCATTTAAACAGCACACCCCTACCCCCACCACCACCTTCCTGGGAATTGTCCCACTAGGGGTGGTGTTCTAGAGGCATGGCTGAGATGTTTCTATGTCCCAGATATTCTGCAGTGCTCCCATGACTTATCTATTTATCTAAGGTTGCCATAAGCCCCCATGACTGAGCACCTCAGAACCATCCTGTGATGTAGGGAAGCAGTGTTGTGCCTGTTTTAGAGATGGGTGAACTATGGTACAAAAATGAGGGCTTGATGCCTAGCTAAATATTCATGGACTTGAACTTGGGTCTAAGGTCTGTAAGCACTGGAGTATTGTCTCTGTGTCTCTGGCCTAATGAATATTCAGGTATTCTAGTATACAGAGTGGAACAGCTTCAGCTGGACAGACTGTGAGCCTTCAGAATGGTTAGGGAATTCAGCCTTCAGACTGACTCTCCCACGTCCCAGGTGAGAGTTCTAACCAATGGGCTGTTAGGTATATGGGTGGGAGTGGTGACTCCTCCTCTTTCCTCCTCCGTGGTGTGGTTGTTTTTCACACTGTGGTAGGGTGCCTAAAGGTTAATAGCTAAGTGACTTGTTCAATGTCACAGACTTTCTCTGCTACAAAGCAGGAAAGTGAATCCAGGCTTAGTGACCTAAACACTAGACCATCCTTCATCTTCCATGGGGCTATTGCAGCAGGGGTCCAAGTTAGGGAGACTTTCAATGTTGCTTTAACCTGACTCGAGCTCAACTCTTCTCAACAGTTCTCCTTCCTTTTTGATCCTTGTGCAGGGATGAATTGAGACCTTAGTGCCTGTCACCTTAGAGAATCCATGAAAGGCCTTACAAATGGAAAACTAGACACCAGGATTACTTCACCCTCCACTGAGTTGCATCCATTTCTTGGGTAGACTACAACTAGTGATTAGATGGCCTAAACCATTGTGCTGTTAAAATAGAATGCCTCCCTAGCGAGTAAGCACAAAGAGCTCTCTGAAGCAATCCTGTCAATGGCATGTACTATTGTTCAAATCCAATCCAGTTTAGTGGACACCAGTTTTGATTAGCAGCATGTGTGCAGTGAGTGGCTAGTATTGCAGTCCAGTCTCCATTAGTTTTTTGTGGACATTTATCTACTACCACAACTGGTGCTAATTACCCCCGAGTAAACAGTAGCAGCAGAATAGCTATGGAAAGAACAAGCTTCAGAAACTGATCTCCTCTTTCTGCTCTGGAGGTGTTTTGTTCCAGGTCATGGCTGAGGCAAACCAGCTTTGTATGCTTCTGGGTAAGCTTATGCTCCTTCACATTGTATTGTACCTTCCATGTGGATAAATAGGGATTAACTCTGCAGGGATGGCTATTTGGCACTATAAACCATCCCTAAATTCTCTCCAGAGTATATATTTTTAAGCAGTCTATTATTTATTCTTCAGTGAGCTCAAGATTTGGCAACATCTGCTTCCTTGTTGCGAATTTTAAAGTCTGCCCCGGCAGCTTCATCTACATACAAGCAAATAAGCTTTAAGTAATGTTTGCTATAGCTGAAGTCTTAAGTGCTATAGCTGTCATGTGGCCTGAATGGCAGGAGATGGGTCCTTTAATGACTAATTGTCCATGGCACTCATGCCTTGTTTGTCAATTGCAAGTAGCAGCAATAGAACTTCAATCTTTGCTTGTTTTGAAGGCATAGCTCAGTTTGTTGGCACTGGAAGCCAGAGAAGGCAAGAGCTCTGTGTGCATGCACTTGCGCAAACCAGGTGAAAGTGCCTCCACTACTAAATCTCTTCAAAAGGCTGTTTTGAATATAAGTGAGTCTATACAAAATGCGGCCTTTAATTATTCTGTTATAATAGAATTCATCTGAAAAGGAACAAATTCACTCACTTAAAAAGAGGTGTAAAAATAGTCATCTTCTCCTTTTCCCAATGCTATGGTTGGTAACTTTTTTTATGCCTTCCATCAGACTTCTCTCTCCATTCTCTCATCTCTCTCCCCCACCCCCCCCCCCCCCCCCGCCTCTTATCCATGTAGCTTATTCTCCTAGCCAGAACAGAATTGCTCACCCTTCTGGATTCTGTTTTGTCTAATGTCCAATTTACCCTCTTGTGCATTCCTCCAGATAAAATGCATCAATCGATCCTGCTTGCACAATGTCATCTCTGTCTCTGGCTGTTTGATCTAGCTGCTAGAAGCAATCAAAGGCCATGGTGCTATTTCTTCATCTCCTCCAGCTCCACTTTCCCTTGGCCTGCCAACTGAATGCATTGACCCCATATGCGTAGCATACAAGCTGTTCAGTCACAAAATAGCAATTCCTTGTAAAGATGTAATGCTCTTTCATAAGCCGTCACTTTGCCATAGGCTGGGCTTCTCGAGGCCGTGGCAATTAGAGATGCTGCTCAACACCGTGTTGTATCAAGAAGGCAAGGTATTAACAAACTTTAACAGACTTTATTTAACAATGGTGAAACCTCTTACAAAGCTGCTGCTGCACCCCTCTGTAGCTCTAACTCAGACTTGGCTCAACTCCTCCCCCCTCCTTCCTGTTTCCTGTCCTACAGACTCCCAGTTGTAATAATTACAAGCAGCATCTAAAACACCACATTCCCTCCTCTCTTAAGAAACTCTCTCAATTAGAATAACCACAGTAGTTCTAATCACAGCAACAAATACGGAACAAGACACTATACTGTTGACAGAATTGTTACACTGAAAACACTGTAAATACTACATAACATAGTCTCTAGTCCAGACAGGTGGTCGTCTGGGTCTAACAGACCGCCTTTCAAACCCCGGTTCCAGTGCAACGTCTTGTTGTGTTGGTACTATGGTGAAGTCATCCAGTGCGGACTGGGTGTTGGCATAATCTCCTCTTGGTGCATAGGCAGGTGCAAGACAAGAAGCATTCCATACCCGCCCATCAGAAAGTCGATAGGTGTAAGGCCCCTTCTTCCCTATGATTTTAAGAGGAGATGTGAATTTTTGGTCCCCTTTGCGTAAAAGTCCAGGTTTTCTTATTCTAACAAAGGACCCACACTCAAACTTTGGTTCCTTAGCACCCCGCCGTTTGTCTGTGAAAGCCTTATACTTTGCTTGTTTCTGTTCAACTGTTTTTCTCACATCATCCTCATTTGGGGCATCAGGTCTTGCCTTTAACAATCCAGCAATGTTCAATTTAGTACTCATCTGTTTCCCGTGCAGTAACTCTGCTGGTGATCTTTGAGTTGTGGCATGTCGTGTAGCCCGGTATGCTTGCAAGAAATCAGTAGTGAAGAGTATCCACAATCGCCCTTCCAGTTTAGCCGTTTGCAAACTCTCTTTCAAACTTCTGTTAAACCGTTCGATTTCCCCATTGGCTTGAGGGTAATACAAGGATGATCTTCTATGTAAAATGTTCCTCTCTGCTAGAAAAGTTTCAAAGTCCTGGGATGTAAATTGGCTACCATTATCTGAAACCAGTTCTTTGGGGTTACCTTCCGTGCTAAAAACTGAAGAGAGGAACTTAATTACTGTAGCAGAAGAGATTTGTGATGTAAATGTTACCTCAGGCCATTTACTGAAATAGTCTATTAAAGTGAGCACCCTTCTGTAGCTCTAACTCAGACTTGGCTCAACTCCTCCCCCCTCCTTCCTGTTTCCTGTCCTACAGACTCCCAGTTCTAATAATTACAAGCAGCATCTGAAACACCACACACCATCCTCCACAACTGAAGCTTGCCTGTAGGCCTAGGCATTGGCACTGTAATCAGCAATTGGTGAGCATGAGAAAAGGCTGTGGAGGTTAACAGTCTAAAGGGCAGCCTCTTACAGCAGCAGCGATATGCTGTACCTCACAAGGAAAGTACAAAAGCTCAAGAGGAAATGGCTGGCTGTTTTAAGTCAGTACTGCAGGGCACAGACATGATATACATGCTCTTTACTAACATTGGTGACTGCATTGCTGGGTAAATGCAGCTTAAATAATCTCCTCTTCTACACAGATGGCAAGAGATGGGTGAGCAACTGTGTGGAGCTCTAGCTCCTACAAATCAACAGCATTCTCTCTGAGGCCACCTTTAAAATGGTTCTGCTTGCAGGCAGCCCTTGGCTCCTAGAAGTGTTTTGGAGATGATGGGTAAAAAAGCAATCTACAGAAGAAACCTTTTATAGTGTCTGATGCAGCTAATGACCGTGTCTAGTGGCTGTATACTCAACAGCCAGCACTAATATGCCTTCCAGGTATTTAGCATGCAGGCTATATGTTGACTTAAGCCATTGGCTATTTATTTACATGGCTCTGTCAATTTATTAGGCACAGTGCGATAAATGAGAAGTTCCAAACAGACACCCGTCCCTGCCCCAGTGCACAGTAGATAAGGCGCATTATAATACACATTGACTAAAGAATATTAACACCTCTCCAAATTTGCCTGTCCTTTAAAAAAAAAAAAGTGTATGAGATGGAATTTTTAAAAGATTTTTGAAAGGAGAAGCTTGAGTAACAGGCTATTCTAGGCAATTGGGCAGTCCAAAAGCTTGCACAGAGGGTCAGATCCTCAGTGGATGGAAATGAAGGAAGTTTCTGTGACTGAGTACATCCTTGTATTTACACTCTACACACTACTATAATCTTTGTACAAGGTGTGCCTTGGAAGGTAGCATTTGAAAACATCATTTGCTGGTCAGTATTGTTCTGTTAAAAAAATATATGTGGCAACATTGTACGTGAAGCTATAAGATTCCCCTCGTATGGTGGTGTTAACACATGTGCCAAGCCCCACAGCCCTGCCTAAACAGAAATTGGCAAACAGGTTTGTCCTAAGCAAAGGAAGGAATGTGTGCTTGCCTTAACCTGCATTTCAGCAATAAACCGTCCTCAAGAAGAAAGGGTATGGGGGTGGGGGAAGTGTTCAAACAAGTGGAAAAAAAGGCAGAAGGCCATATCCTGCCACATAGACTCTTTTTGGCTCTGGGTCTCAGCTGGAAATGTTTTTCAAGAGGGGGACTGAAATTATACAACAAGGGGGAGGAGATACTCCAAGGTACTCCGTGCCCCCCTCCCACCCCCGTCCATCACATTCTCTTCACCTGAGAGGACTGAAGCCTGAGCCCCTGCTGCCCTCGGCAGGGGGGGCAAAGTTGAAGGCCAAGGGTTTCAGCCGTGGTTTGGGAGGGTGGGGGGCTATAGCCTGAGCTTCGCCACCCAGGTCTGAAGACTTTGAGCTTCAGCCACAGGCCCCAGCAAATCTAATGCCACCCTTGGCAACCCCATTAAGACAGGGTTGGGACCTGCTTTGGGATCTCGACTCAAAACGCTGCCTTACTGGAAAAGTGGTGAGAGAGCTTGCTTTTACCTGTGTTGGTTTCTGCAGTAGATACTAGAAAGTCTTGTCTTTATTTTTCTTGTAACCGTTTCTGACTTTATGCTTCATTACTTATACTCAACATCTTTCTCTCTAGTTAATCTGGTTTACTATTTTATCTAGTCCAATGTGTTTAAATTGAAATGTCTGGGGAAACAATTTACAGTAATAAATTGGCATGTTATTCCATTAGCCTTATTCCATTACAGTGTTTGTATTGTCTAAGAGGGGCTGGGCAGTACAGGATGTGCATTTCTCTGGGGAGGAATGCAGAACTGTGGGTGTGTTGGGATCACCCTACAGTATAGCCAAAGCTGGCGGGAGTCAAGGTGTAGCTGGCAGGTTGCAGTTACACTCAGGGTGTGGCTTGCATCGTGGAAGTCTGTGTATGTGGGCAGCTCTGGTGGAAGTTATTACAGCAAGGCATTGTAAAGCACGCAAGGTTACAGGGCCAGGGTGACATGGCATTCTCCTCCTGCTCCTTCCCCCTCCCCCCACTACTCTGGATTCATTCAGTATGTCACAGTTTCTTTGTCTTCACAGAGTTGTGCTGATTTATACTGGGGGTCTGGCCCAGAGTAATCTAAAGTGGGCAAAGGAGATGAGGATATCTGGGTGGCATGCACATAGATCAGTGAGCTTTAAAAGTGCTTTAGAAAATATACAGGGAGGAGGAATTCCCTGGAATAAACACAGGGACTAGAGATAGGGAGACCCAGGTTCTATTTTTCATCCTCCTTATTCTGGTTTACTTCTGAAGTTCTTTCCATTTGGACTGTGAAACTGCCCTGGCTATTTCCCCTTTCCTTACTACATGGGGTGTTTGTTGGCATAAGCTGCATTTGCTTATTGATATGCAGTAAACTCAAGCATTTAAAAAAAATCTTGCAGTTGTACTGGTAAATGAATTTTATGGAACTGCTGAGAAAATCCCTACTGGATGGCTTTATTCTATATTCAAAAGCTTTTTAGCACAACTTCCTTGCTTAGACTTTTTCCTCTGAGGCTGAGAAATGGAACAATGAGGAATATTTTTAATTCTGGTATGGAATGAATAACATGTTTTGCCTGATGGATATTTACTACTCCCTAATACAGTTGGTCAGAAAAAACAAGTATTAGTCATTGAAAACCTGCAACAGAAATTTTTCTATATATATATATATATATATATATATATATATATATATATATTGGAAATGTATACAGAAAACTTATATACAATTGTTTTGAAAATTCTTAAACTATTTTTTTCCGACAATTTTACTTCTGTCGGAGAACAGACTTTTTTCCCCCTCCCTGTCGCTGAAAGTGAAACTTTTTGGAAAAACTTTGATCCTATGCCTCCCTGAGGGGCATCGCTGGTGGGGGGGAAAGAAAGGGGGAAGTTTCCTTGACCAAAAAACAAGTGTCTTGGATTTTTTTTAACCATCTCTACTCTCCAGATGGAGCCTGTTTCTATGCACTGCCATTAGGTGATGTAGCATACAAAGTGATGACCTTCCTCTTGAAATAATGACCACCTGGTGGCGTTGACTACAGCTCATCTGAACTTCTAATACTCTCCTTGTTCACAAGCTCAGGAGAGAAGCGAGGTTTGAATGAGCCATGACTCAACTTCACCCTTCGCTAGAGTTGGGTGTGCTTTGCTCCTCAGAACTGAGGCAAACTCATACAGCGCCTCGGTGTGCGTGGTCTCTGGTCTGTGGGGCTGTCAATCAGCCTCTTCTCTATAGCACTGAGTTCATATTAAATATGAAATTCATATTAAAAACTAAATGGAAGGTGGGAGATGATGGACTATCTGGGAAGAGAAACATACAGATTTTGGCGAGAAGCAGCAGTCACATTTGTATTGCAGAAGCAAATGCCTGTAGAGAAGCACTGGAGAAAGCAGCATGAAATAGTCAACAGCTGGGATCAGCTCTCCATCCCAGAAGTTTAAAAAAGACAAAAACAGAAAGGAAGCAGGTGGAGGAAAGAGAAAAGGACCCAAGGGCAAAATACAAGCAGTGTAATAACCCATCATAGTAGAATCTAGGCATAAATAGATAACTGAAAAGGGTTCCGTTTGTTCCTATTCTTCTGCAGAGCAACCCCTGAAAGCACTCTGACATGAACAATGCAGTGTTCATTAGAGTATAATATACACTTCTTTCAGCCGTGGCTGCTTGAGAGTGATCCTGGTTTATTCTTTCAAAGTCCACAGTCACATCAGAGACTAGCTTTCTAATTCAAGAGAAAAATATGTACACATTTTAAGATAAGGCCAAGGTCCACCGATGCCTAGTTTGATTGTAGGTCAAATTCTGCTCTCATTTACGTCTATATGAATCTGGAGTTATTCCACTGCAGGTAGTCTGGATTTGAGCTGATGTAAGTAGGAAAAGAATCTGTACCTTAGTGCAAAATGTGGCCCAGGTACACTAGGTATATGGGTAACTTTGCTAGAATGTCACATAGGACAGGGGTGCACAAACTTTTTGGCCCAAGGGCCACATCTGGGTATAGAAATTGTATGATGGGCCACGGATGCTCATAAAATTGGGGTTGCATTGTGGGAGGAGGGAAGGGCTCTGGCTGGAGATGTGGGCTCCAGGGTGGGGCCAGAAATGAGTTGTTCAGGGTGCAGGAGTGGGAAATCAGGGCAGGGGGTTGGAGTGTGGGGGGGAGGCTCAGGGGTGCAGGTGGCCCTTACCTCAAGTGACTCCTGGAAGCAGTGGCTTGTCCCTGGTCCGCCTCCTACATGGAGGTGTGGCCAGGCGATTCTGTGCTCTGCCTTGTCTGCAGGCGCCACCCCTGCAGCTCCCATTGCCTGTAGTTCCCAGCTAATGGGAGCTGAGGGAGCAGTGCTTGAGGGGTTGGCAGCCTGTGGAGTGGAGCTCCCTGGCTGTCTCTACATGTAGGGGCTGGAGCGGGGGAAGTTCTGCTGCTTCTGGCAGCCACGCAGAGCAGCCCGCAACCCTGCTCCATGACTGGAGCGCCAGAGCAGAGCAAGCGCCAGACCCCACTCCCACTCCTGACACAGAAGCTTGCATTCTCCAATAACTTGACTAGGATGTCCAAATCTTACTAGCTAGAAATGAGATAAGCAGCATCTTTTGTCTTATCGCTCTGTCCTGGACACAGGAATGAAAACATTCAATTTCAGCTTGGTGGTGGCTGATACATGCTACACTGCAGAAATGTGGGGCTAGGTTAGGGAAGCCTGCATTTGGGCCTGGCTTTGATGATGGTTTTGCTCTAGCACCTTGAGATCTTAATCCACACGCGCACACACACCTGCCCCCAAAGTACTTACTCAAATCATAAGAGGAGACAATGGGCAGGGGAGGGCTTTATATTTGAGTTGTTTCTTTTACATTTGTAGTGAATGAACTGCTCCTATACATGTGAAATGAATGGCTACAAGAACACCCACATCAGCAAAGGAGAGTCAATCACAGATAATGGCCCTTGATGGTGCTCTCATTGTTACAATCTCAGATGTCCCTCTCTTCCGCATGGGGGGAGGGGGGGAGAGAGGGAGAGAGAGCTCTACACTATAGCCTTAGGGTATGGTTACACTTACAAGATTATAGCGCTATAGGTTATAGCGGTCCCCTTATACAGGAATATGTATAGCGCTATTGTATGTCCACACTCAGATGCTCCTGCGGTATAGCATGGCCACATTTGGGGCACTTAATGTGGCATTAAGAGCAGCGCATTAGGGCAGGTATCCCAGCATTCAGCTGGGTGCAACGTGCTTTTTAAACGAGGGGGGTGGGGGGACGCGTTGTGTGTATGTGGAGGGAGAGAGACTGGTTTTTCCGTTTTTCTGAAAGCCTGTCAGTGAGCCTCCGTTCACAGAGGGCTTTGTTTTCACACAGGCTCCCTCCTTAAACATTTGCATTGCTTATCTGCCGAGTTAAGAAAGAAACTCTAAAGAGGTACTTCCGCATTCCTCCAGCCGAGTTCAAAACAAAGGGAAGAGACGTCAATTGCCTTAAATGGCTCTAGGCATCTCCAGAGATTACTTGTAGCGCAGTGGGTGTCCACATTCTTGCTGTAGCGCTAGAGCAGCTGCGCTACAGCCCTTATTCCCCATGCGGAGGTGGATTAATAATAGCGCTATAACTCAGCAGTTATAGCGCTATTAGTGCCTTGCCAGTGTGGACGGGGAGTAGGTTATAGCGCTGGTGGGGGCTTTATAGCGCTATAAAGTGCCAGTGTAACCATGGCCTTAGCTAACAGCAAGGTGTCTTTTAGCTCATGTGGCAGGTAGAGGCTCATGCACTAAGCTCCAGAGGCCACAGTTTCGATCCTGACTGCTAATGGCTGGGGTCTGTCGGCATTAAAACCACATGGCTGGTTTTCAACTCCACCTGGCTATTTGAACCCAAGGACAAAGTTACAATGACCAGGGAAGGTCATATTCAAAATGGCATTTACACAACAAAATGAAGTTTGCAATTTGACATAGACATATTCCCCCAACATTAAACTAGGCCCTCCTATTATAAATCCTTATTTTCTGTTGTTCATGATTAGGCTGTTTAGTGTGTTTGTTTTCAATAAGGGGAAAAGATTGTATTACACCATGACAGTGCTTTCTTCCCCCACTCCCCAAAAAAAGAGGCTTGGTCAGATTTGAACAGGCTCACAAAAGTGTGACTGTAGTGTCTGTGTGGCACTCTTGCCAAATGTACCAGGGCAAGTGTTTGCCTTCCCCAATTAATCAGTGTCTCATTTTGGAAAACACAGGAACTGCTCCATTACACTGATACAATTCCCCAGGGAATTCAATGTCTAGCTATGATGTATGACAATGTCCAGGGCACATGCAGGATTTCATATTAACTTGTTAATATCCTCAGTTAGGATTATAAATTCAAAAAGGTCCATGAGATTCTTCAGAAGTGAAGGAGAGGGGAGCCTTGATTACACTCATGCTTGTATTGGTTTAATTAAAGATGTGTATTTAAACAGGTGCATTCTGGGTATAGACAAGGTCTTGTATTCACCGTTTTTGTTCTTTTTTTTTTTTTTTAGAAGGCACTTCTTGCTTTGCTGCCCAGATTCTTAGGGTGAGCATATTTCTTAAAGGTAAAATGGGACACCCCCAGCCACTTGCCTGAGTGCCCCTCCCCCACCCCTCCCCCACCCCAACCTGCAAGGCTGTTGCTGGTCACTGGAACACTGCCTTACCACCTACCCACCAGCCCTGCCTATCCATATATCCCATTTTGGCTAGGATAGGGGATCACTCTACAGATGATAAATGTAGTATTCTCCCCACTTTGCCTTCCCACCCCCATCATTTTAGGAAACATGGGGAGTAATAGTCAACTGTACAAGGGCACAGCTCTGGTGTTACTAATGGATTTCCCCTATGGATTTTTTAAAAAATATAGTTCTACCAAAATATCCCACAATATGTTTTGTTTAGTGTGTAATTTTAACAGGTGCAAGTAAATTGCATTGGATGGCAGTCTGCTGGACTCCTACAAACACATTTTGTTAGATCACTTTTAAGCTTTTGTGGGTTGTGGGAGAAGGGAGGAAAATTACTTTTGGTGAATTGAGAAGAAGTATCAGTATTAGAACAACAGCTGTTGATTACTTCTGATAGCTTCTCTTCCTTCATTTTTCCCTTGAACCCTCCTTTCCATCTCTTGATTAGTTGGACTGATAAAATGCACCTAAACACACAAACAGATACGTTTGCCAAACAGACCAATGATAACTATAATTGTCATCCCTGGATGATCAGTAGGATCAGTAATAACACTTCAAATAGGCAAGGAAGGGCTGCAAAAAAAATAATCGATTGGCATCCTGGTTAGTTTCCCTCTGAATGGCCATCCTTGTGTAAATTCCTTCTATGCCTGGGTTGAATTCCTGGCCTTACCGAAGTCAGTTTTGCCATTGACTTCATGAGGGCCCAAATTTTTCCCTAATGAAGGGGGCAATTGATTCGGATCCATCGCCATAAAGCCAGGGACATTCTGAAATCTATCTAAAATTGCCATGTGGAAATTGCAGGGGATTAAGCAATCATGAGGGTAAAAAATAATGGCGTGTAATTCACATATAATCAAGACTAATTCCTCTTGCTGTTATGTGTTTCTTTAGTCCTTTAAAGTGGCCATGTTTTAAATCTTGGATCATGGTCAGTGCAGCAAGAAATCACTGGTGGATTTTTATCATATGCCTAAATATGCATTGACAGGAGACAGTTGTAAAGTGTCTCCCAAAAGGCTGCTTCAGTCAATTAGGTCTTTAATATGCATTTAAAAGTCTAATTATAAATGCACATTATTCACCTGATAAACCATGGAAGGAAATGCTCTTGTCAAGCAGGAGAATAAAGCCTGCTAATTGTAAATATTGTTTGGATGAAGACATGCCCCGCACCCAGGCTGTCCTGTATGTTACGGGAAATGCTGCTGGCTCAGATCATTGTATATGAGCTAGGTAGATCTACACTGCAATTAAAAACCTGTGGCTGGCTCATGCCTGCTGACTAGGGGTTGGGCTAAGGGGCCATTTAATTGCAGTGTACATGTTTGCGCTGCAGCCCAAGTTCTGGGGACTCTCCCACCTCATAGGGTCCTAGAGCTTGGGCTGTAGCCCAAACCTGGATAGCTACACTGCAATTAAACAGCCCCTTTGCCTGAGCCTCTCTAGCCTGAGTCAGCTGGCACGAGCCACTCAGGCATTTTTAATTGCAGTGTAGACCTGCCCTAGGATAGATTCAGGGAGAATTTGTGGGACTTTTTGTTAGCTTGTTTATAGTATAGCGTCTGGGATTTGTGCTTGACCCATCAAAAGCAAATCCCTGAAGGCTGAAAGAAAAGTAATAGAGGGTACAAAAGGGGACCACTGGTGGTGTAAAATAGCCTGTAAAGACAACGCTGGATCATTAGCCTGTGTTACTGAAGCAATAAATTCAGCTTACCTGTGAAGAGACCGCACAGCTTGGTTCTCTTTGTGGTCCAATGGTTACAGAGCAGCTAATAGTGAGAGATGTAGGGTTGGGGGTGGAGGGTTGGGTTGTGTATTTTTTATTTTATTTTATTTTTTATTTTAATTTCTGTAAGAGCATTGTGCTAAATGGAGCAGCAGTAGCTCCCTTTTGTGGATACCCCAGTTAGCTGTAAAATCCCTCTTGGTGTCTGTTCTCTGCTTGCTTTACCTGTAAAGGGTTAACAAGCCCTCAGGTAAAAGAAAAGGAGTGGGCACCTGACTGAAAGAGCCAGTGGGAAGGCTAGAACTCTTTAAAATTGGGAAAGAAACTGCCCCTTTGTCTGCTGTTCTCTGGAGAAGGAGACATGGAGCAGCAATGCTATAAAGAGGAATGCTGTGTAAAGTATTAAGCGAGAAATGAGAACTCATCAGATCCTACCTAGAACTACTTATTTGAAACCCCCCAAATATGCAAGTAAAGTGCTTGAGGGTACCCAACAGGGAGGAATTCCCAAGTGGTCCTTCCAGGGTCCAAGGGTTTTGGGGTTTTTTTTGCATTTGGTTGGTAGCAGCGCTTACCAAGCCAAGATTAGAGAAAAGCTGTAACTTCAGGAGTTTAATGCAAGCCTGGAGTAACAAGTATTAACTTTTAAAAATCTTTGTGGGCCCCCACCTTCTGTGCTCTAAGTGCCAGAGTGGGGATTCAGCCTTGACAAGCATAGACTATAGTAAAGATAAAATCATTTAAGGTTTTAGTACCTGCCTTGCAAACTAGTGCTTGGAAATATTGTTACTTAGCAGCTCTATGTTTTTGGGAAACCAGGGTGCAGTACCCAGCTTGTCTGACTCACGAAAGACCTCCCCCACATCCCAGCCCCAGCCTCTGCTTGAACCAAATCTGCATCAGAAGAAAGACTTACAAAAAACAATGAAAAGGCAGAGAGAAGCACACCTAAACCCTTGGGTTAAGGTTGACAGGATTAAGGAAACTCCCCTACCCTCATTTGTATTGAAGATGGGACACGGAGGCATTTCCATTAGCCTACAGAATGAAGAATAGATTCCAAGGCAAGAACCACATGGAACTCTGTGACCAGAAAAGCAGGGAAACACTACATGATGGGGGATCTCTGCTCCAGGTGTTAAAGAACCCACGTCTGCACACACCCAGCTCAATAGTTATCGGAACAATCATTTATTGGTATGCAAAATAGTGAAACTCCCTAACTGCATTGTGAGCTCCCTCCAAGTATCACCACCCAAAGCCAGGAATGATCCACTCCCATGTTGAGCCTGAACAAAACAACTGTGGTATTCTCCCTTGAACCACTGTTCTTTCCCTACAAAAACCCCTACCCATGCTCAAGTAAGTGCTCTGATGCCTGGATCCAAAATCTGCATCAGTTTCACTGGGACTTCATCTTCTGACTGATCGTGCTGGGGGCTCTGCCTGTCTCCAGCACTCCGGACCCTCAGCTACCACCACTACCTAGGATCCCCGATCAGTTCAAGCCTCATGGAGTGGTGAGAACCCAGCTCTCTCTCTCTCTCTCTCTCTCTCACTATAGCCTTCTGACCCTGACTTGTTTGATCGGTTCTAGTTTTCTAAATCTGATTTTTATAATTGAATTTATGTTAGATGTAATGTTGTAACAGTTTGGCTACCCTTATCTGGTTATTACCTGGCAATAAATAACTTTAAGCTGGTGGTGTTCTCTCTCCCTCTCGTGGGTGTGGGTGGTTTGTGGGTGTGGGGTTTTTTTTTTGTTTCCTCATTTTCTCTGCAGCAGTGCTTCGCGTACCTAAGCTAAAGATCCCTGCAGTGCCCAAAAATCCTGTGGGTTCACTCATCAAGTGGGTCACTAGAAGAACAATTGTAATGTGAAAGTGGGGATAGAGATGTGCTGAGTCCAGGGGCATAGGAAGGTGACAGTTGGGAAGTGCTGCTCGACCCAGCCTACTGAGGCCAGAGACACAGAAGGGGTCAGCTTGGGAGTGCTGATTAACCCTGTCCTCTCAGGGCTTGGTTACACTGGCACTTTATAGCGCTATAAAGCCCCCACGAGCGCTATAACCTCTTCCCTGTCCACACTGGCAAGGTACGTAGAGCGCTATAACCGCGGAGTTATAGCGCTATTGTTAATCCACCTCCGCATGGGGAATAAGGGCTGTAGCGCTCCCGCTGTAGCGCTACGGCAAGAATGTGGACACCCACTGTGCTACAAGTGATCTCTTGAGATGCCTAGAGCCATTGAAGGCAATTGACGTCTCTTCCCTTTCTTTTGAACTCGGCTGGAGGAATGCGGAAGTATCTCTTTAGAGTTTCTCTCTTAACTCGGCAGATAAGCAATGCAAATGTTTAAGGACTGAGCCTGTGTGAAAACAAAGCCCTCTGTGAACGGAGGCTCGCTGACAGGCTTTCAGAAGAACGGAAAAATCACTGTCTCCACATACACACAACGCGTCCCCCCTCACCCCCCTCGTTTAAAAAGCACGTTGCACCCAGCTGAATGCTGGGATACCTGCCCTAATGCGCTGCTCTTAATGCCGCATTAAGTGCCCCAAATGTGGCCATGCTATACCGCTGGCGCGTCTGAGTGTGGACATACAATAGCGCTATACATATTACTGTATAAGGGGACCGCTATAACCAATAGTGCTATAATCTTGTAAGTGTAACCATACCCTCAGTTGTGCTCTGTTAGTGTGTGTGTGCATGCCTGATTGAGGCTGGAAGAACCCAGCCTTGGGCAGGTCCTGCAGAATAGCTCCACTGGGAGGGAACTTGCAGCAGGGAGAAGTAGAGCTCCATATGAGAACACAAGTGTCACAAGCAGTACATTGGGGGCAGGGGTTGTATTTCTATCAGAGTAACCCTAATAAATGAGCATACCCCAATGTAATAGGCAAAGCTGATAACAATCATGTTTGCTTATTTCTGCATGCTGTTTACGTAGTGCAGTTAAACATGGCAAATTTTCATTGTGTCAAAGGTGTTTTAGGAACCATTAAAAAATTAGTTCATAGCAGTGATCAGAAGATGTCTGTCTTCTGTAGTTTGTATGTGACATTTTCTGGGGGCATCCAGAGCTGTAAGTCATCTTGTTTACTCTTCTGCCTCAGTGAGAGAGAGATTGGTGGCTGCTAAAACTAAATCAACTCCCTGAAATGTCTGTCAGCCAGCCCATCAAACTCCTCAGGACTCTGCCAGTCCTTTCCTTGACTGGCAGGTAACTGTTTGGTGCCCCAGTTCCCAAACCCCCAAGGAGAGCGCTTCCCAGAGTATCCAGCCCCTGTCAGTGGATGCTCGCAGAAATTTCCAAATCCACTGTTGCCAGCGAGACAGATACACCCCAGCCTGCTGGCTCCACTGGGGATGCTCATCTCACTTGACTGTAACAACACTGAGCTGAATTTATAATAAAACAAGAATAGATGTTTTAATAAAGAACAGATTTAAATGATCCTGAGACAAATAAATCAAACGAATGACTTATGCTTTCTAGTGGTTAAACCTTACCAGGTTACAATCCTTGTCTAAGATAAATTTCTTATCTAAAGCCCCTTCTCAGCAGCAGCAGCCCTCCTAGCTGAGGTTCTACCATTCCTAGATCCAAAAAGCACTGATCTTTGTTCCCTCAGTGATGGATAACAAGCTGTCCTGTTTATATTTCCTAAAGTTCATTGGCTTTGTCTCAAGAATCAGAATGACCCTCTAGGGTTCAGACTGCCAGGCGTTCTCTGGTGTGCTGATGCCAGGCTGTTTCCTCATTATCCTGATAACTGGTGTTTACCTGAGGTGCAAATGACCTGTCCATTATCTCTGGCATCCTCCTGCTCAATTTACGTTATAGACCTTAAATTATAGTGACCTAAGTGCCAGTGTAGTTAGCTGTGTTGTCAGGAGAAACTTTCCCCCGACCTAGCGCTATTTCCTTTTGTGGGAGATGGAATAATTAAGCTGTTGGTTTAGAGTGTCCTCACCCGAAGTGCTACAGCTGCACCATTGTACGTGTAGCCATAGACACGGGCAAAACAACATTCCTTTGTCTAGGCCAAACTTGTCCATCCAGTCTGCCTCAAAACTTAATTTGAGAAACATCTTTCTGGCACACACACACACACACACACACATATATGGCTGGGGTGTAGAAAAGTGTGTCACACAATGATATTAATGACCAGTATGTCCCTAGCTTTCATTTGATACTATGCACAACACATAAATACTATGACAGCAATGTGTTGGCTGTAATGAGTGTCTCACTTCTGGTAGGAGTTTACAGAGCTCAGTTGGCATAGAGGGGCTCTTAGGGTCATAGTATGTATATGTAGATTTTTCACTGGCATTGTTTTAATGCCTTAATTATCTACGGAGCCAAAGTAATGGGAGATTTAATCATCATATGGAGAACTACCACAGGAGGGTCAAATCTTGTGTTTATTGTTGGCCCCATAAATTGATCTCTTTGTTTCTTAACTCCCACTCCAATGTCTTAGCTCTAAGACCATCTTTTCTCTGTATGTAATACACACAGAGACATCTGCCCAGTTTCTAAGCTTCCTTAGAAATAACTAGTGGATATCTGACCCACTAGCCTAAACGGAATCCATGTTGGCAACTGATCTATATTCCTAAGCCTGAAGATACTTCCAAGTCCTACTTATTTTCCACTTATGAAAAATCTTGAAAGATTTCCATCGATCCATGGGCTGAAACTGAATTGGGGGAGATTTTTAAAGGCACAAATGGAAATGGGGTGCTTAATTCCCATTGACTTCCAATAGTCATTAGGTGTCTAACTGCCACTGGGGCCCTTATAAACTCCAGGGAAGATTTTCCACTTATTGAAAGGAACTCAATTTCTAAGGTTATGTCTATACTACACAGCTTTTAGTGACACAGCTGTGCTGCTACAGCCATACTGCTAAAAGGAACGCTGTGTAGCCGCTGTTTGTTGACAGGAGAGAGCTCGCCTGTTGACAAAAAATCTTCCACCCTCAATGAGCAGCATAAATGTTTGTCCGCTGGAGAGCACACCAGTGCTTGTCCATGCAACTTTTGTCTTGGGGGCCGGGGTAACACCTCTGAATGACAAGTTTTGTCTTTCACTTGCCACTAGAGACATTCTCCAGTGTAGAGACAATGTACTATGAGGAATCATCCTACTTTAGAGGAGGAGAGACGAGCAAGGTGATTTAATAGGTTCTTTCTTTCCTTAATTTCTAAAAAGCATGATCTGAATCTGAGTACAGCTATGTCCAGTGGCAAAGTATCACTGATTTGTTTGTGAAATATAGTTAATGCATTTGTATTTCATAAGTGAATTAGGGAGAAACTCTTTAGGGGTGAGCCCTGCATATAGAAATTCTTCTTCAGCCACTCCTGTGCTGTAAGTGTTCTAACTTTCCATTAATATTACAGGAATTTATTGCATAAGTCCCAATCTGATACCCTGCATATATGTAATAATAAGTGACTAGATGTATGCACACACTTTCTCACATATACACCATAAGTAGGAGATGCACATACATGGAAGAATCCAAAATTCAGGTGGCCCCTCAGCTTCCTGGTACTTTCTGTTTTCATACGTGCATGCTGGCCCTAGCTGTAAGAACACCTGAAGTTGTCTGCTGCTGTTTCCCCATCCCCAAATTCCACCATCCAGAGAGTCAGTTCTCTCCAGGAAGTGGCTGGCAAAATGCAGAAGGTTAAGTAGAGAAATACCAAGCCTGTCTAATGTGACCGAGACATGGTAACTTTCTACTTTGATCAATCAGCCATGGATGATTAGCCCAGCAGTAAGGTTGAGGTCTGATAGAAAACAAGCTGACAGCTCCCTAGGCCTATTAGGTTTACAACTTTCATTTGGTTTTCAAACTCTAAATCTAAATCTCTCCCCTCCAGCATTAATAAGCAATTGTTCTATATTTACAACACTGTGCACAGGTTCACAGATTGTTCTGTTATATATACACAAGAGTCCATATAATGATTAGAGCCATAAAGCAGATCTCTGAGACACACGCACACACAGAGAAGTTCCTTCTGCTCCTGCAGTCGAGATAGGAGCTAAAAGCATTAGAATGGATGGCAACATGCAGACCGTGATGCTGGTAAACCAGGTGCCAACTCTTGCCCAGGCTGCAGGCATTAGCCAAGAGGTAACATACTCCTAACTGGAGACCTAGCTCACCTGTGTGTTAGTTTTGCTTAACATAGGTATTAGTCTTATAAGAATGTATGTAATGTTTAGACACTAACGCATGCAGCAATTTACAAGCATTTCATAATCTCCCTTGTAATGTTGGTATTTCATTCTATAAAAGAAAATGTACTTTTTTTTTTTTTTTTTTTGCTTTATAACGTTGAAAATGTTTGCTGTGAACCCAGGCATGATGATCATTCCCCCTGTACCCATCCAGAAGGGATATCAAAAATAGACCAAGGATCATTGCAATATGAAGGATTAGTTAATGGCCCTATCCCACCTTGGAAATACTAGCTACATGCAAAGAAGCTTGTCCTATGGACTTGGAAGCTGAATGAAGGAAATAAAACAAAATCACAGGAAAATTTTCCGTCTTTTTGGTTGGTGGAACTCTGACAGGGCTAGAAACACCAAACTCAAGCCAGAGATCACCAGGGGCTGCCCCTTGGGTCCGCCCTGAAAGACCCTTTGAATTGACAGATCACTACAACTCTGTCACTCTTAGGATTTAGATGGTAACTCATTTGTGTGTGTATTTGCTTGGTTTAATCTATAAATAACTTTTCTTTTTCATAGGTAATAAACTTAATTACAGGATTGGCTACAGGCTTTGCCTTTGGTGTAAGATCTAGAGTTCAGTTGATCTGGGGTAAATAACTGGTCTTCTGGTACTGGAAACAATCTGAATGTGGTGAGTTTTGTTGTTTGTTTTGGTGCATAATGTAATTTATTGCAAAGTCCAGTTTTCTGGGTTGCAAGTTAGACTGGAGAGTCTAAAGGGACTGTCTGTGACTCTATGGTAAGGCTGACATAGCGATCCAGGAGCTCATATTTGGTACTGGCTTGGTGAAATCTAATTATAAAACACACCACCAGTTTGAAGTGTCGGCCCTGTTTTTGACAATCTGCCTGAGGTAGGCAGTCATGGTTGTGAGCCGCTCCAGACAGCATGGCATAGACATACATCGCATTCGGGGCTAGATTGTGATTCCCTTACTCATGGTGGATAATCCCTTACTCTGCAAGTTATCCTAATGACTTCAGTGGGACTGATCATGGTGTTAGGTACTATACAATGGAGGGCTATTACAATCTGAGTCATAAGTATTTATGTCCCAGATTCTCTTTTGTGCTGTGGCTTCTTTGTGCCGAATTCCCAGTGCCACATGCCCTCAAATCTGGCATAACAGCAACGAGACGATTGTACCAGTGTTTAGGAATCCTCTGGTGGCATATAGCTAGAGTAGTTCTGTATGGAGATCACATTAGTGCACTAGTCTTTTGTGTGCATGTTATGGCAGTGTTCTGGATATATTTTATAAGGTTATTGTAAACTAATTCGGGCAAGTACAGTCTCTTCCTTTTGTGTTTGCACAGTGCTTAGCATAGTGGATCTTATTCTGAGGCAACCAGGTGCTCCTGTAGTACAAATATTATGGGTATTTTCTTGACTGTGATTGACATCTGGAAGTAATACATAGGCAAACACAACACATCCAAGCTCTGGGCATTTATTTATTGCTTGTGCCTCTACCACCACCCTATCTTCTGGAGGGGTGAAGGTAGTAATGCTCCAGAGATATTCATTTAGGTTTTTTCTATTGTTCCTCTTTCACATGTAGGGGACAACTCTGCTTTGGCAGGGAAATGGAACTGACTTCCTATTAGGCCTTTTAATCTCTAATTCCTAGGATTAAGGTCTCAGTACAAAACTTGTCATTTGTGGTGCAATAGTTTTATATTCAGCGTTGTCTGAATGAATCCTTGTCTTGTATCCACACCGGTAGAAGAGAAGGTGTAAATAATTCCCTGAGGTGTGCATTTATCTGTTTCAAAGGCACCTCATTAGGTGCTGTGAGAGGGGAGCTGGCGTGTGATAAGCGTAGGTATTCAGAGGGTCAGCTTGCTTTCTCGCTTGATTTGTCCCAGTAATGGAGGCCAAAGGAAAAAGTTAAGGAGAACTATCTATATTTGAGTTGTGTGTGCTTAAAAAGCACATCCCAAACCCCGAAGAGTTTAACATAGTAGCTCTCATCAGCTGAGGATCTCATCCTGTGTATGTCCTTCTCTCCCCAGGCATTCTCCCACCATTTGTAGATTTAAAACACTGGAAGGCAAGGCAGAGCAGCATGGGGACGCTTGTATTGCAGCTCTCCATACTACATTTATCACTCCTGTGGCTAAACATAAGTCTTCACTTCCTTGCCTGGTGAGTGGAGCACTTTTCACCCACACTAAATTCACTGACAGAAAGAACCAGCAACTAAGGACAAAAGAGATGAATGTGGGGTAGGTCTGATAAAACCTGTTTTTTCACACCTCTATCCTAAACACATTTATAGATGCTGTAACTATGAGGATTCTTTCCTTGTTCCCTGTCCTATTTTTCTCCACTCTCCTGCAGTTTCACTAAAGGTCCACAATATAACACCCTAGCCAGTTTGTATAGATAGAAACGCCTTTCAGGTCATAAAGCATTAGCAGAATACCACAGGTCAAAAGATGATTCAATTCAACTATTGCCCTGTGGAGCTGGGTGTAATGCTAATAAACTGTTTCACCTTGTTGGGCTTTTTTAAAGTCTCCAGCGTGTATTCTAGCAACACTGTCACTGCTTTTCTAAATGAGTAGGCAGTTTCTTCCAGATCCTCCTTGTAACAAGTGTTCTAGGTAAGTAAACTCTTCTGATTCACAGATGCCTTCAACCCCCTGAGTTTAGATTCTGGCTATACTCTGTAAAAATCTAAATGAAATATAACAGCCACCACCAAGGTTTCTGCTTTTGGGTTGAAACCAAAAAAATCCTAGTACTCATTTCAAAATGCTGTTCACAGCTGTTGAAAGCTGGAGTCCAAGAGACCATTTTTACAGACCCCTAGGATATGTCTACACTGGAATTAGAGAGTAGCTGTCTCAAGCTCTGGCTAAGTGGCTCTTGAATTCTGGTGTAGACATTACAGCTCAGCTTGAGCTCTGGGATCCTCCTACTTTGCAGGATTCTAGAGATCAGGCTCCAGGCCCAAATGGCTACACCACAGTAAAATAGTCCCTTAGCCTGGGCCCCAGTCAGCTGGCATGGGCCAGCCCATGGTATTTTAGTTGCAGTGTAGACATACCCATTGAGTACTTAAATGAGAAGCTGACAATCTACTATAACCATTCTCGCTATCCCACTTTCAACAGGAAAATTTAAAAGAAAGGGTTCAACTCTTTAAAATGAAGAATGACCTCTGGGCCTGGTGTCTTCACAGTCCAGTAGCATAAATACGGACAAGAGATTTTAGCGCTTAAACTTAAACTGTTGTAGAAAATCTCATCTCCAGGGACATTTATGTAGCATTTATGAGGAAGTAGGGAATCTCAGGATGCAGCAAAATGCTTTTATTTAACTATTATATCAACAGCATAATGAATGAAACCAAATTCAATGTCTTACCAGGGAAAATCCCTAAACTCTGTCTCCATGTTTCTCTCTCTAGCCTACATCCTGCTAAACAGGAACAGGGTCTACAAGATGGCAGTCTGTTAGAATAAACTGTAACTCCAAAACCTGATCAAGATTCCTTCTTTTGTGTAAATTACTGATCCATTTCATCTGCTTTGTGGGTCCTGGGGTGAAGCTAGAATTAGCTTCAATGTACAAAGTACCTTAATGTTCTTCAGAGAGAGTAGTGTAGCAGTGATTTTTTAAAAAAATTATTTATTTTTGTCCAGCATGTCTATCCAAACCTCACTTTCCCTCCTACATAGGCGCTTGCCTAATAATCATAAAATTATACAAGTTATGCATCCTTGCCCCTAACTAATATTAGTCATGTGGGACAAAATATATAGGTCTAAAAACTTCTGTTATTTTGAGCTATATCTGAAGTGCATTTTGCTCTTTATCCTAAAATGTATATAGATTCTGGACAAACCTTATAAGTCTTCAAAAAACTATCTGAACTGAGTTGAGATTTGCCCTACCACTGTGGATTTGACTATCTTTGTCACAGTTACACCTCTAATAGCCAAACCCTGGGTAACCAGTATTCTTGGTTCCCCAAAACTCTGATATGTCCTCCAAGATTTGATTTAGGTGCTGGTCAGTTAAAATCAGCACAGGCACTTGCAATGGGGCTCTCTCCATATCCATGGAAGGGCACTGTTTCCATTGTATTCTCTGAAAGGTCCTAGAATTTAGTATTTTCTCCCCATCTTGGTCTGCCAGAGCCCAGTTTTGTTAACATTTTAGATATGCTGAAAAATGCCCCCAGTCTTTTGGGGAGAGAGTTGTCACAGATTTTTTTTTTTAATAGAAAAGGTATAACTGGATATATATGACTATATGCAGCTAATATAAATAGTGCCATCCACTGGTATGCAAGATTATTTAACTTTGTAGAGCCAGAAAGTTGCTTTTGTGCTCTGCAAATGGTTTCTGGATTACATAGCTCTTAGCAGGGATGGGTTGAGGATTGAAGGAGTTTGGGTTTATTTTATCATCGTGTTTACTAGAGGTGGTGTTCAGGTGGAATAAGCAGACCTTTGTATGATATTGCTATCTGTGTATTTCTGCTTAGACAATAGTTGTCTAGAGTGTGGGATTGGTGCCTATAGAGGTTTTTAGACGAGATAGGAAAAACAAAAATTTCAAGGAGACTGAATTGGACATATTAGTATGAAATAACTCCCAGACTTAACAAGATCAAAGTAAAGGATCTGACACTGGATCTGTTCTGAAAAGAGACAAACTCTGTTTTGTGGATTTGCACCTGGCTGGTTTGCCACCATTACATCATAGTTATCTTCATTTCCTTTGATTTGTAAATGGTCTGTATATTATATCCATTTCCCTTGACTTGCATGTTTATATGTTGGATAACAATTTATAATCTTTGTTGAATTTGTGATTAAGACACTAGACTGGAACTCAGGAAACTGGTTCATGACCATGAGTGCCAACCTCAGGGCAGATTGGGGTGTTTGCCCTCATTTTTGACAAATTGGTGGTAGGTTCTATAATAAGATCTCACCAAGCCAGTAACAAATGTGAACTCTTGGATCACTACACCAGTCTTGCCATGGAGTCACAGACTGTCTTCTTGGGCATTCCAGTCTCTTTCCACCCAGGTGAGCAGAACTTAGTGATAGTCACGCCAAAGATCACAAAATCTTCGGGTTGCTCCCAGTCCCAAGAGACCTGTCACTTACCCCAGATAAATTTGTACTTTAGATGTCACACCGAAGACAATGCTTGTAGCCAATCCTATAGTAAACTAACTAAGAAAAAGAAATGAGTAATGTGCAGGCTAAAACAGGCAACACGGTCACAAATGAGTTAGTGTATGGTACTAAATGGTGACAGTTGTAGTAATTTGTCAGCACTGGATGTCTTTTGGAGCTAACCCAGACTGACCCTGGGATCTCTCTCTTTGTTTCCTACCTCTAGCTCTGTGAGAGTCCAAACAGCAAGGACATGAAGAATTTTCATGTCGGCTATCTTTATTTCCTTCTTCCAGAATTCAAGTTGATAGGCTGAACTTCCTTGCACATAGTATCTTCATGGATATGAGAAGGCTTTTAGCCCAGTCTTTGTATCATGATGCTTCAATATGGCCCTCTTAGTTTTGATAGTGTTTCTTGATGAGGAAGGGAACCCGCCTCCTGCCTGGGTTCACAAATTCAGAGCAGGCATTATTACAGTTATAAAGAAAAACTTATATGTTCCTTTATAGCATGGGATACAGACATTGCAAATAAGATTAATGAATGCAGCAACTTGCAAGCATTTTATAGAATCTAAATACCAAATGTATCTCCACTCCCACCCTGGGGGAAAAAGTGTTCCAATTTTTTAAACTTGCTGTGTGGTCATCCTACCTACAGCCTTGGCAAGAGCTGGCACTTTGTCTACCAGCATCACAGACAACAGGTTATATCATTTTTTCCCTCTTGACTTGTATGTTTGTGTTGCATAACAAATTATAGTCTTTGGACTTGTGGTTTAAAACACTGGACTGGGACTCAAGAGATTGGAGTGTATTTCTTGACTTTGTCATTGGCTTTCTTTGTGACCTTGGGCAAAGCTCTTTATCTTTGGCCTGAATTCTCATTCTTCTGCTTGTGTATTCTTTCTCCCTCCATTTGTCTGTCTTGTCTAGTTAGATTTCAAGCTCCTTTGGGCAGGGACTTACTATATATTTGTACAGTGCCTAGAACAATGGAACCCTGATGTTGGTTGGGACCTTTAGTTGTCCAGGTGATACTAATAATATTTGGAAAAGAAATACATTTTTGTGCATTCAGAAACCATACAACACCATCTAAAGGATAGATAATTTTTGGTCTCCAGTCATAAAAATTCGATTACCCAAATCTCATTGAAAGGTCTGAAAACTTTAACCTGTCTATTCTTAGTTAGAAATACAGTTTTTTATAGTTTTAATGGTTTTTAAAATCCGTACCTTCGTTCCTTATGAATTTTAGGTACAGGAGAGAACAGGTTATAGTCTTTAGATACTAACATTTGCTGTAGCTTGAAGTCATCTGACAAATCTTGTCTATATGGATACATATTTTTGGTAGAACTTCAAAACATTTATGCTGGTTTAGTTTTAATTTAGAGAAAGGCCAGAAAGTAGTTTATTGGCTCATTCTGCATGCTTTTTAAACTATAACAATCAACAAACAGCTTGGGTTTTATATTTAATAAGGAAACTTTGCAGTTCATTAGTTCCATATAAGTTAGAGTTGTCTGCTGTGACAAATCATTACCTTAGAAAAGTATCTGCTGTGTTTGCATAGAGTAATGTTTGTCAACTTATGGCCAGGCGCTAGAGCAGCACTTTACACATTAAGAATGCCGTCCTGCAGCCATTGCAGCATAGATTATGATGACTGTGTAAGATTTTACAAGTTATACTTGGATGGGAGACAGCCAAGCAGTCTAGGTTCCACACAAAGTAGGCTTAGTAGATGGTGCTCTTTCTTCCTTCTGAAGACAATACAAAGCCCTGTCGGTTCTCAGCTTTTCTTTTTAGAGTCACCCATGACGCTCTCAGAAGCGGATTAAGATTTATTGGGGCTCTGGGCACAAAGAACATTTGGGCCCCTCATATCCCAGGCGCACTGGCCTGCCCACTTTTTTGACCTGAGTGTAGTCACCTCAGGCAGGCGCACAATGGTAGCAATAGGGCTGCACTTCATGGCGGGGGAACTGATAAGGTGATAAGGGGTCTCACCTCTGCTACTTCTCTGCCCCTCCACCCTTACCTTGAAGGCCCTGGCCAGGTCAGAAGCCAGAGTTGGGCAGTAGTAAGAGCTACTCACAGAGCCCAGCCATTGTGGGAAACCCTGGACCCCCTGCCTGCCCTGGGGGACAGGGACATGGGCTGCTCCTAGGCACTCCAGTCTCCTGCTCAGGGCAGGCAAAGGGTCTGGGGCTCCCCACAGCAGCCCAGACTCCCTGGGTGGCTCTTATCATGGCTCAAGTTCAGCTTCTGCCCTGGCCAGGGGGTGGGACTCTGGGGGGAAGAGGAGGAGCAGGGTAGAGGGCCACAGTTCCAATGCTGATTGTGGGATGGGGTGGGGTGACATTTCTACAGTGTTTCCACACTCAGATTGGCTGGGGTCTCTGGGTATGGGCCTGTGCATTAAGCCACCAGTGGGCGCTCTGTCCAAAGTGTGCACAAGTCCATATGTTCGCATATGTGTTGGTGAGCACATTATACTCAGGCTCATTTGCAATAATCCAGGGCCCTGTTCTCTATTGCAAGATGACCTATAATTCCGTGCAAGGTGTCTGTATATTTTGGCATTCTTCCGTGACAGGTAATTTAAATGAAGCAGCCATAGAATTTGTAATGTTTTTTTAAAATGGTGGTTATAAACATGAATTAATATTTCTAAAAATGAACAATACATTCAGTAGAGTAGCCTGAGTTTTGTTCACACTGACTTCAATTTTTTAGGGTGTCTCCATCGTTTCAAATACCTTTTATACTGAAAACTTCTACAATGCGTTTGTGTTGTCAAGAGAGAAGCTGGAGTTTTGGGCACTAACCTGGGAGAACTTTTGGCATCTGGAAAGGCAGTTTGGGTATGCTAGATAATGACATATGCTGATTATTCTGCTAAAAGAGAGAATTACTAATAATGATATTTAAATTCAGCATCACAATGTTTCAAGGTTAATACCCATTGAATTGAATCAGGTAGTTCATGCTTCCTAAGCATTATTGTTTCATTTCATCCACAGACTCATGTGAATGATACTGTGTTTGGTTACACTCAGTTCATGCTGTCAAGGTTTTCTTCACAGTTATGAAATTAACAGAATAATACATTTTATTTTTGAACTAAAGCTTTGATTTTTTTTTTTTTTCAGCACATTTTTCTAGGCAAGGGATGGATTGCCCCTTAAATCCTGTGGCTGCAGGATTACACAATAGAAGGCCTTAGTTCTCAGTGCTCTCCTTCTCTGTTTAAAGTAAAATAACCATTACTCCTTAGCAATTGGGTGGTGTAATTTCTATATACAGAGGGTTTTGTTTCTTTTTTAAAGAAAAGGCTTAAATAACTGAAATACACACAATGTGCCTTATCTTTCGAAAAGTCCGTGTGAACTGCAGGTATGTAGACAAAACCAAAAAGTTTTTCAAAGAGAGAATATAGCATATGAGCATAAGTATGCAATTTGTAAAAGAAATTATGCTTACCCGATGGCTAAGCATTACAAATTATATCATCATGGTAATGTGAGTAGTTTGAGATCTATGGTTATAGGAAAAAGTTGCTACAGGAACAAGAGAATGTAATAAACATAATAATATAGCATTATTGCAGAGAGAATCCGCTTAGTTTTTTAAATTAAACATTTCAGTGCCCAAGGGTCTAAATGTGTCTGTGGTGCTTTCATTTCCTGTAATGATGTTGCCATTTTAATTTTTGTTGGTAACTGATGAGCACTTTTTAAAATGTGGGCGTGTCTGTTTATGTTGTACAGGCATTTTTGCTTAGCACGTGCAAAGTGTGACAACTACAGCAAAGGAATTAGACGCTGGGTAACAGGCTTTAATATGTAGTGGTACTAAGATGTAGTGTTTGGGGTTTTTTTTATGGGCATAAGCGCCTATGGGCAAGACCCTGTCATTTGGTCCATAAAATACCATGCACATGGTACTGTAATAATATGTCACAATGACACTGCATTACTGATAAGAGTGAGTGTATGATTCTTGGGGTGCGGGGTCACTGATAAGCCTTTTCAACCTGCCCTTTCCTGTCCGTTCTGAACCAGTGCCCAACATCATAAGTGGCACTGTGTTGCCAGAAACACCTTCTTTCCTAAAAGAGAGAGAAACCGAAGTCCTGACCATATGTGAAAATAGAAGATCCTGTGGGACTTTTTGTATATGGACAAATGTTAACCCTGATGACTTGGATAAATTCAGGGTTGAGAATTATATTGAGTAGGATTTTCATAAGTGCTCAGCATTGACCTGTGTTCCCATTGGAGTGTGTAGTTATCGGAGAAACCCATCACTCTCCCCAGGGGATACTGCCACTGCTGTGATCAGAAAAGGGTATGAAAGAGAGGAGGCTACTGACAGAATAATCTCAGGTTGTTGTCAGTCATTGTTGTGAATTTTGGGGATCATTTTTATGTAGTATCTGTTCAGCACAATGGATGAGAGTGACGTCTTAGGGTCAATAAGAATGACTGAGCCTGCTCTGAGGAGCTCACAGTTCAAAGCATGAGGGTGCTCAGTACCTTGCAGGATCAAACCCTGAATCAGCTAGAAGTTTCAAGAGATGCAAAGCAGTAAGGATTAGGTGAGGCTATGTTGGGGTGATGGCAATGCCAGGGAATGCTAGGGTAGATATGTTATGTGCCTGTTTGTTCCTTGTTACTGATTGGTGGTGTAAAACTTGGGGTTACAGGCTCGGAAGGAGCTTCAGTAGTTAACAAACCTGGCCAAATAAAACATGAAAACCAAGCGTAAGCAACATGGAAGACTAGGAAATGGAGTAGGAAGTCTTTCTTTTTTTCATCCGTAGGCTGCCAGTTGAACTCTCCAGAGCAATTGATCACTGATGGCTGGTCAATGCTGTCTGTGAAATGAGCTGATATTTCTCTTGCTTTAAGTTTTTAAACCACTGCTCCAACTGCCCACCTCAGCAAGACTGAACTCTCCTCTGTCAATTAGAGATCACACTATATGATAAGGTGGTGGGAACTTCCTAGCTACACTGCTGCTGTTCTGTGGTTAGAGAGAACTGTGGCTTCCCAAGCTGTCAGACACCTTTCACAAGCACTAAACTAACTCTTAGCACTTCAAAAGGGAAAACAGCAAGTGAAAGTTAAATGGATTATTCCTTCAATGCACTTAAAAGTCCACCCCCACCCTGTCTTTTAATATACCTTCCTGTTCTCTGCCTATGGGACAGAGAGAATCCTGGGTGGATACAGGCAGACCCTGTGTATTCTTTCTTCAAAGACAGAGCAAAATTCTCACTGCAACTTAAAGGGAATGGAAGCTATCCCTTCCTTTGACAGCAGAAGTAATGCAGCAGTCTCATTTTCATATCTCATTCAGAAAGCAGATGAGATGTGAATGAAACTTGCTTGACAGATGAACCCCCTAGAGGTATTTCAGTTTGTCACAGTATATGAGAATTCTCTACAATTACTGCTGAGCTACAAGAGTTGCAAAAAAGCTAGCCTATAAATCCCAGCCATCCTGTGTTCTCAAACTCCCGGCGTAGAAAATATTTTGTTTCCTAATTTTAAACACGAAAAACATGATTAGAAAACACAGTCCATCACTGGGAAAATAGAAGCTCTTTGCTGCTACTTTGCAGCTGGACAAAGGAAGGAGACATTGCAAAACGGAAGAGATTGAAAGACTTGGTTTCATTTTCTCTTCTTGAACTCTGAATAAGCAGACTTTTAAAAGGAAATGGAAAGAATGCCATAATGACTGTGCCCTTTCCAGACAATGGAGGGAGGGGGACCAAATGTATCAGTGGGCTTAGCAATTCCACACCGATGCTTTCCTTGGAAATCAAGCAAGAGGTTGGCTTTGTGAGATAAGCATCAAGCTTGAAACACATAGGGAATGTGTACACATGGGAACACTCAAGAAAGTTAAGGCAATTTAGGATTGAGTTACATCAAACTAGAGCCACTTTACTCCTGAGTGAAAACATCCCATTTTAACTTCTGCCCAGTGATTTCATACATTCCTTAGATGTCCTAGAAGATGCAAGGTGAAATCCTGGTGTGGTCTACTTACCTTTTCATCTTCCTACTGTAGGTGCGAACACTTGACTGTATGGTGGTTCTGGATAACACACCCCTAAATGTAAGTTTGTTAGCAGAAAGTGATGAGAGGGAATTCAAGATGGAAGATTTTATAGAAAGGAACAGAAACTCTGCTCGCTTTCCTTGAGGCCTTATTCTTTTGTTTTGTTTTCCTCATTCTGTGATAAGTCATTGGAATGAGAAAACATGTTTTGCTCTTGGTATGTGGAAAGCATAACAAAGAGGATGATGGGGCTGCCTTCCTCTCTCAGGTCAGATTTTTACTTTCCTCTTGCACTCTCCTTTCAGTGCAGCTAGAGAAGTCATGCTTTTTCCCCCCTACATCTAATGCCAACCCTGTAAAAAGAATAGGACTTGTAGAAAATGTTATATTTCACACACAGAAATAAATGTCTAGAAATTCTTGCCTTTAGAATTTTCTAATTTTTAAAAAAATAAGAAAAAAGAAAAACAAGCATTTTTGGAGTTCAGTTTTTGGTTCCCCATCCTTTCTCCTTTGCTACATGTTGCCACAGGAAAAGGGGGGGAAGAAGAAGGGAAAAATACTGAGGGGAGGGGAGAGAATAACTGAAAAATCAAGATTTTATTTCCTCTGTTGGAAAATTTGATTTTTTTTTAATTTTTGTGAAAGACCATTTTCTCCTAAAAAGAATTTTGAATGAAAATTCTCAACTAGCGCTACAGAGGAATATGGCCCCAGCAATCCTGTGGGCACCAATCTGATGCTTATTCCCTTGCCCTGGTCATGTGCATGGGTCAGGATTACAAAAAAACCCAGAGATTCTGTCATAAATCATAGATTACATTTATAAAGCCAGAAGGCACCACTGGGATCATCTAGTCTGAGCTCCTGCATAATACAGCTCCTAGGACTCTTCTGATTTAATTCCTATTGGAACTAGAGCATTTCTTTTAGAATAACATCCAGGCTTGATTTAAAAGTGGCCAGTGATGGAGAATCCACCACAGTCTTTGTCTCTTGGCAAGGGGTCAGGATTTCCAGTTGCTACTGCTACTTCCCCTGCCTTCAGATTTTAGTGTGCCTCCAGAGGTAGATGTCTGAGTGATGTTCAGTTGGTTGTGAGTGGCATCATTCAGTTCAGACCTGAGAAATGGAACTCTTGACCGTTCTTTGTAGACACTTAAATGCTGTGGCACTAGGTGTAAAAGCAGATGTTTGCCCTGGTGTCTTTGTCCAACACTCCAGCCTTCCCAATCCTCACTCTTTTTCAGTGTCCTGTGGATGGTTGGTTGTTCTTAACTCATCCCAGAGCTGGCCACATTTCAGTGCTGCTGTATGCACTTTCTTTGTAAAGCCTCCTATGGTTGCTTAGGGTGAAAAGTGCTCTCTCAACATCTGTTGTGGCTGTCAATTCTTTTGCTGTGATGCCATTGGCCTTGTAGATTTTACATTGCTCCCTGTATCCCTCTGGATGGGGAACTGAGGCAGAGTTTTTACAGTGCTTCCCCACTTCACCTTACAGTGCTTCACCACCCTTCTAGTGAAATAGTTTGTCCTAATATCCAGCCTACACCTCTACAACTGCAACTTGAGACCATTGTTCCTTATTCTGTCATCTATTACCACTGGGAACAGCCTAGCTCCATCCTTTCTGGAACCCCCTTCAGGTAGTTGGAGGCTTCCAACACTCCCCCTACTCTTCTAACCCTAGGATGGGGACCCCCTAACCATAGGAATCCTGACCCTACACATAGGAATGCTAAGCCTAGCCCCAAGTCCCCTATCCCTAAGCACTCTAACCCTATGGTGGGGACCCCCTACCTGTACTAAGCCTAACCCTAGAGCAGGGAACCCTACTCATGGGCATTCTAAGCCTAGCCCCAATACCCCTACCCATAGTAAATCTAGCCCTTGCCCCAAGTTCCCTACCCATAGGAACCCTAAGCCTAGGGTGGGAACCCCTACCAGTAGGAATCAAGCCAAGTCCTCTATCATAAGGTCCCTAACCCTTTGGTGGAGACAACTACTCATGGAAAACTTACCTCTGACCCGAAGTCCCCTACCCATAGGTACCCTAACCCTAGAGTGGGGCTCTCTTAACCACAGGATCCCTGATCTCTACCATAGGAAACCTAACCCTAAGGTGTGTACTGTTACCTATAGGCACTCTAACTCTAAGGAAGGGCCTCCTACCCATAGGCACCTTAACTCTAGGATGGGGACCCCTACTCATAGGCACCCTAATGTAGCCCCAACATCCCTACCCATAATAAACCTAACCCTAGCCCCAAGTCCCCTATCCATAGGCACCCTAACCCTAGGGTGTGTACCCCAATCCATAGGAAGCTTTAGACTACCATAGAGAAACCTACCCATAGGAACCCTAAATCCAAGCCCTCTACCCACAAGATCCCTAGCCCTATGGTGGAGACCCCTACTCATGGAAAACCTAACTCTGGCCCCAAGTCCCGTACTCAGAGGCTCCCTAAACCTAGCCCAAAGTCCCCTATCTGCAAGAACCCTAACCCTAGGGTAGGGAAGCCCACCCAGAGGAACGCTAACCTTAGCCAAAAGTCCCCTACTGATAGGAACCCTAACACTAGGGTTGGCATGCCTACCCATGGGAAACCTATCTCTAGCTCCACATGTCCTAACCCTAGGGCTGGGTGCCCTACCAATAGGATCTCTAACATTAGGATGGGGAGCCCTACCATAGGAACCCTATACCTAGCACCAAGTCCCCTACCCATAGGAACCCTAACACTGGGGCAGGGACTCCTACGCATAGGATCCCTAACCCTAGCCCCAAGTCCCATACCAGTAGGAACCTTCATTTAAGGCTGGCACCCCTACCCCTAGGAACCCTCACCCTAACTGCGAGTGCTCCAAGGAAGGAGGCATGCTACCCAAAAGTCCTGACTGGCTCCATATGGAGTAGTTCTAGAGCATCGCCTAGTGACTCCCTCCTTGACAAGGGGTGAGCAGCTGACATGGGCCAGGGCTCATTACTAATGCCATCATCCCCAAAGAATAGCGGCCCCCTTCCAGGTCAGAAAGGGTGGGTTCATACAAGACCTGGAAAAACAAAATTAAAACGTTTATCAACTTTTCTGACCCTTGGCTAGATCTCTTCACCCTGCTAAAGGGAAGTGCTTGAAATCCCTACCATCCTCTGGGTTAAACAGGCAGGCTGGACAAGGCAGTAGTGAACAGACTGTAGGGCAAGAATTCTCAACGTTTTTTTCTTTCCAACATGCTCTGAAAACTCTACAGGCCACCTGTGCCGCCACAACATTTTTTTTGCATATAAAAGCCTGGGCTGGCATTAGCGGTTAGCAAGCAGGGCAATTGCCTGGGTCCCATACCACAGGGGCCCCCACACAATGGGGTTTCGGACTTCAGCCACTGTGGGACTCCGGGGCTTTAGCCCTAGGCCCCACCAAGTCTGATGTTGGCCCTACTCGGTGGCCCCCTGAAAGCTGTGTCCCCCTAGGGGGCTGTGTATCCCGCGTGGGAACTGCTGCTAAAGGGAGTAACCACACACTGGCTGCTAGCAGAGGGTCCAGCTGACACATTCTATTTCTAATATTTAGTGATTGCCTTCTCCCATGTACCAGTTTGGGGTTCAGTTGTGCAGCGCTCATATTGGTGAGCACACACTTCCCACTGAAGAAAAGATAACTACTCAGCTGAGGAAGAGTGCATCGTTAGCTTGTAATGTCACCTATTCACACACATGTGCATCTATTCTTTGAGCACAACTTAAACTGTATCTCTAAAGATCCTATGGGCACCTTTCACAACAAGAGGGGTGTTAAAGGTGGCCAGAGCAGGAAATCAAACTGGGCTCATATTCTATTTGTTTTCTCTTAGAGATGTGAAATAGAATTTGAAAATAAATGTGGTTTTGGTTTGTGTATTTGACATTAGACATTCCAGTCTCTGCCCTGGAAGACTTGATGGTGATTGGAGAACTGGTATAATCAGAGTCACAGAAGTGAACCATGAGCAACTGAGAGGGCGAGGGAGTTTGTTAGACTGTTAAAACTCTTTGGGTGAGATTTTCAATCCCACGTCAATGGGGCCAGCTCAATGTAAAAAGCCTCTAAAAGCAGAGGCATTGGCATTAGGGGCACTGGAGGTGTGGCAGCATCCTGGGTTGAAGTGCAGGGCCCATCATAGACAAGGTTTGCAGTTTGGTTCAGTGGTTTTCAGCACCTCTACCAGAAAACTGGTTCCAGCGTCCTGTCCAAAAGCCCCAGTTCCGGCTGGCAAAGAATTCCCCCAGCGTGGAAACTGAGGAAGGTAACGTTAGGGCTGCTTCCCAAGGACTCCCTTTCAAGTCCTGGGAAAGGGATGTGTTGGGGATGGGAGAGGCGTGTCAGGGGCTGGACTGCACCACGGAGTCCTGTGGAGATTTTGGGCAGTGCTACAGCCCACAAGGCAGCCCTGTGAACCTGCCGTAATTTATGTAGCACCTTCCTCCCCTCCTGAACATCTAAGTCAGGCTGGGGCCACTCCAACCTGCAGAGTAGCTCACAGTCAGGAGGACACAAAGGTGATTTAAAGGTACTTTAAGCCCCCTGCATTCTGCCTGTAGCTGGAATAAAGTCAGCCTGGAACGTCTGCATGTGCTGCAACCACACCTCTCACTCAGCTGCAATGTGGACAGATCTTTAGAGGCTCAGCACAAAAAGTTCACCTTTAGTTTTCACTTGGCCTGTCCACTTGTATTTAATTGAAATGACTGAGTTACGTGTTGGGTAAAGGAGACCTTTCTTCAGGATTGCACACCCACCTCTTCCAGGAAGGTGTCAGAGCTCAGAGTGAACATCACTGCAACTGCCAAAACCAGGGGAGACTAAATTTGACACCCTTGATATTACTATAGGCTTGTCTACACTAGAAAGTTGTATGGCTTTTACTGTACCAGTATACTTACACCCATTCAATTCCATATTATGGGCTCAATTATACCTGTATATACAGGAGTAGCTTATATGGGTATAGCTACTCCTGATACCCATATCGAGCACCTTTATACCAGTATAATGGCATCCACTCTAGGGATTTTACTGGTGTAACTATTTAGCTCTAAAATCACTCCACTAAATTAAATAGTTCAATTGGTACAAAAATGGTGCATAAGCCAGAAAGCAAGGCAAAAGGGAGGGGTTTACTCTTTTTTTAAAAAAAAATAAAAAATAAAATCCTTTCATGCATTCTTTAGAGATTGTAAATCATAGTTGTATTCTGCCTACCTAACATTCTCATTCCAGTTGACTAATTGTGAGTTTGGTTCTTGACTGCCTTATACCTTGCGTCGTCATTTATATATACACCTGTGCGAAGACCTACCACTCTAATCTGGGAGCATTTTCCACCCCTTTTGCATGTGGCAAATGAGTATTCCACATGCAGGTCAGGTAATGAATTGGGCCCTCCATTTTTTCTCTTGCACCTTGGCTTGGGATCAGGCAGTCATGGAAGAGCAGTGTCAGGGAAGGCAAAGGACCTCAATCTTCTCTATGTTTGATGTAAAACTCAATGGAAGCCAATGTTGGGACCCTGCTATAAATTAAATCAGAATCTGTCTCTGTGGTTGCCTGGTATATTTCCTTCCCCATTCAGGGCAATTGCTTCCTTCTCCTATTTTGCATAAGCACTTTGCTCTTTAAAATATGACAAGTGAAAAGGGCAAAGAAATGATGGCTGATAGACTAAGAAGTTTAAGCTTGGAAAGCAGGAAGGTCACATCAAGCCTGGACAATAAGAGCTGAGGTCAGCGAAGAGCAGGGCGCTTGATGCCAAGGTCACTCAGAGAAAGAAAATGAGATTGACACTCCTTGCTTGCTCTTGTGGATACATATTACTATCTCTTCTTTCCAGTTCTCCTTCCTTCCACTGCACCCCTGCCCTACTTCATTCCCCCCCGCCCTTTCACACAGATTGTCTGTCATAAAGAAAGAGCTCATCTGCTTGGGTCAATTTTCCTCTCACTCAGTGGAGTTGCAGCAGTCTGAGTTCATGCTGATCTACAACAGTGGAAATGAGGAAAATCGGGCCCCAAATCTCCTGCTAACAAGAAGAGGCAACCCCTCAGCTGGTGTCATAGGTCCATCAGGTCTGTCCCCAAAGTGCTTTTCTGGAGGAATGGGAAAGCCTGTTAAATGTGAAATAGCAAATACCACAGGTATTTTTGTTAAGATTAGCACTGCTTTCACGGCAGACATGACAAGTAAACCCAGGAGGGACGGAAAAGAACAGAAGCTTCTATCTTGGATGCTGCAGGCAGGACACACGGACAGCTCTCTCTCTCCCCCTCTCAGCCTCCGGATCCTGACTCACGCAATGGGCTTGGGAAAACATCTGGCTTTCTCATTTTCAGAGATGCTGCTCACAGTGCTTCACTCTATGGGGCCGAGTACAGCCTCTAACATGGAGTCATTTTTTAAGGCTGGCAGGACATGGAATGGAGAGGGAGATAAAAAGATTGGCTAGTATACAGAAGTGGGGTTAAATGATACACCAAGGCAGAGGCAGCAGGAATCTAAAATGCCAGCCCAGGCGAAATGGTGATGGGCACCTTCTGAGAGCAAAAATAAAGGATCCCAGAGGTTACTTAGGTGCAATTATATGTAGGTCCAGGACATTTCCCTACTTTAAGGTGTGTGTGACTGGGGGACCACAATTACTCTCCCCCCAGCTTTGAGCCTGTAGAAAAGGATAGTCCCAGGCCCCAAAGTAAAAGCTGAGCCCTACCTCATCCCCTCGCTGTCTGTGGGGATAACAGCTGATTAGCAGAGGTAAGAGCTCCGCTCCCCAGTTGATATGCAAGGTAATAGGAGCTACCAGGGGAGCTAGAGGAAGGAGTCTAACATCCCTCTCTTGTTAGCACAGCTAGCCAGAGGCAAGGAAGGCCACATGAGAGGATTATCCTAAAATGGTCCTCAAGGGGTTAACTGGGCTACCCGGAATATTATGCCTTGGTGACATGCTCTACACCCTCCCTTCCATCCTATTTAGCCAGTAGGGATTTTATCCCTGCCCCCTGTTGTAACTTGTGATGCACTGAATGAAGCAGCAAGCTCCCAGCCTGCGGTCTGTGAATAGGCTTGTTTCTGTTACACAGAGCAGTCCCTTTATAGAAGGGCACCAGCTAGCAGCCTTTCCTGTGTGCATGGGGGAAGAAGTTACTATTGGAAGGCTGAGGACAGACAGCCCGGTTAGGCTGAATACATGGCTGGGACACACAGAATAGGCAGGACGGGGGACAGATAAGAAGGAGACATAGTGGTGGGAGGCACATAGAAATGGATCAGTCTGACCCCCCCCCCACAACCCCCGCCACTGCTCCTGCTGGTTTCACACACACTCCCTTCCCTTTGCTGCTGCTGCTTTCTTAATAGTCTTCCTGGCTGCCTTTCCAGTACGGCTCTAGTGGTCACTTAGCAAAACAAACTCTCTATGGAGCCTAATCATCTCTATCTTTAAACAGCGGATGGGGACAGATCAACTAGTGCCTGTTACTTAGGCAGTGCCCACACCACCAAGCAAAACACCTGTCCCCACCCTCTCTCTCGCTCTCCATGGGGATCTGCCATCCAAACCTCTTGCTCAGTGAGTGCAGCTCAGTTGAGGGTGACCGGTGCTTAATTTGTAATAAATAAGTGCCAGGGCTCAAGCAAGTTTTTTACTTTCATACTGATGGCAGCAAGCCCAGATGTCCTGGGGCCTATGAACTGTGAAGCCTGGATGTGCCCAGGTTAAGTACAGTTCTGCTGCCCTGTAATCATACAAAAAGGATAACATGTCATTACCCCCACATTCAATATTAAAGTGATTTGTAACCCAACACCAGCCAAAACGGATCACTTGGGCAGCCCAGTTCTGTCTACTGGATACCTAGGCTGAGTCTGTGTGTTCATTTACTCTGTGGTGACAGATGACAGAACAAGGAGCAATAGTCTCAAGTTGCAGAGGGGGAGGTTTAAGTTGGATATTAGGAAACACTTTTTCACTAGGAGGGTGGTGAAGCACTGGAATGGGTTACCTAGGGAGGTAGTGGAATCTCCTTCCTTAGAGGTTTTTAAGGCCTGGCTTGACAAAGCCCTGACTGGGATGATTTAGTTGGGAGTTGATCCTGTTATGAGCAGGGGGTTGGACTAGTTGACCTCCTGAGATCTCTTCCAACCCTAATCTTCTATGATTTTATGTAAATACAGTCTGGTCCAGATGCCTTTCCTCCTCACCCCCAACTTCATCGTTCTCTGTCAGGAAGAGCTCATTCAGACCTTACTTACAAATAATAATTTGAAATTATTAGGTTGGCCAACATGGCTGAAATGAATGTGCTGACAAAAAAAAAAAAACAGCTGAAAGAGGAAGATAATCTTAGTTCACACTTTTCAAACCTATAATGCCTTTTTTAAATACAGGTATTGTCATATACTGTTTATGCTTTTAAAGTGTGCAAAGTTTTGATTTCAATTCAAATTTCGAACAGTGACTAAACTGGAAACATTGCATGAAACTAGTTGACTACTGGGGAGCTAGGGAAATCCCTGGGGGAATGGGCCCAGTTCAGGGCAGCAGCGGGGGGCTAGTGGGGGATGAGCCCAAATGGAGAGATGCAGGATGGGCCCGATTTTGGGTGTTGTGGTTTGGGGCTGGTCCATTTTGGGTGGGGAGTGGAGGAATCCTATCTATATCCAGAGTACTCCTGTATTTGGGATCACTAACACTACTCCAGGGATCTTTTCTTTTTGGAACCTTACCCCTTGTCCATGGAGCTCTGCCCCTTGGCACCCTTACCTTAGCTTTGGGAATGGTAGCATCTGACCTCCATCCCTAGCCCAGGGAGCTGCATCCTATAGATACTAAAGATTAGCCTTGGGAGTCTTACCCTTTGAAACCCTAATTCTATCCAGGGGAGAACTACCATTTGTATGCCTCGTGTTGGCTTGGAGAATGCCATGCTTTGGAACTCTAACCTTAGCTCAGGAGCCCTATCAACTATAAGTGTGTCTCTACCCTGGGCAGTCCTCCCCTTTGGACTAGGGAACCTTAATTGATGGATCCCTAACCTTAATCTGCCAATCCCGCATCCTAGCCTGGGGATCCTCACTCTATGGATCCCTAACCTTAACCTAGGATCCCCAACCTTTTGAATCCTATTTCTCCCCTCGGGATCCTTACTCTTTGAAACCCTAACCCTAGAGTAGGGAGCCCTAGCCTGGGAAACCCTTCCATAGCCTGGGGAGCTCTACCCTTTTGAATGCTAAATCTAGCCTGGAGAGCCCCATCCCAATGGATCCCCAACCTTAGCCCAGGGGATCTAGATTATCTAGAAAGAAAAACTTCTAGATACGTGAAGATTTTCAAATGCAAAGAGAATTTATTTTTATTCTTTAAAAAGCCCAGTGGCCTTTTTCTATTTCAATTAATGTTTAATATCTATTGTTGGTTGTGCTTGCTGAAAATGAGGCTACAAGACAAGTCCAGCTTCTTATCACCTGTGACCACTTAATATTTATTTAATGAACCCCTTAGCCATGTCACGAATTATGTCAAAGAATATAAGTCAAGGCTGTCTGGCTTTGTCTTAAAGATTAATATGTAAAAGTTCGAGACTGGAAGGGTTTGAGCTTTGAGTGCCAATTGCATATTTAATAGTTTATCTGTAATTTGAAAGCCTGTCTCGCCATTATAAATCCTGCAGAGCTACATCTATTCTGAACCTAAGTGCCATGCCAATTGATTGATTCTTTTCCAGTGGAAGCTTATCTCCCAGTGTACTAAACCAAACTTATCTCCCAATGTACTAATCCAGATTCAGTGAGTCAGCCCATCCCTTTGTATGCCTGTCAGTCAGCCCTCACCCAAAAGATGGTGGAATTCTTGCCACCCTCACATGGCTTTCTTTGTTCTTTCTATGTCCACCTTTCCATCACCTGAGCTACCCCTGGAATTATAATGATCATGGCTTTCTGCTTCTCAGCATGGATCAGAAGTAAAGAAACAAGAAGGCCCTATGTTCACACAGCATCCTTCTGCTTTATTATATATCTCTTGTTCATTGTAACAGAGAGAACTCTGAAGGACCTGGTTTATGGGAGCTTCCCTAGTGAGGGTGAGAATTTCAAAACCATCTAGGGGGACACATCCTCCATTAAAATCCCCAAAATGGCTTTGAAAATCTAAGGGGAGTGTACTATGGTTGTGCATATTTCTCTGCTCCCTTGGGCAATAGGCAGATGCTGAGGAGACATGTTGGGGCAACACGACAGCAGAAGAACTCTTTAGAACTGAGTCCCTTTGCTGCAGATTTTCTGAATATTCATTCTCTGGACCTGACCCTGCTTCAGAGTTTCTTGCTTGTCACTGCTCAACAGACTTGAATACTCAGCTCCTCAAGCAGTTAAAACGTCTTTCTGGGGGGTGTGGTTGTTGCATTGAAAATGTTCAGAAAAGATCTTCTGTTGGAGGAATGAATGGGAAACACCCTATTGGGTAGCACATGCATCTCCTTGGACAGGTGTTTCTGCAGTCCCTAAGATCCTTTCTGGGGAAGGAGCTTGTAAGGAATGCTGGAAATCCATCTAAAATTAGGGACAGTTGGGCAGCTGCTGAAGGCTAGATTTTAATTTGCATAAATCAGCAATTACCATATTTCACTGGGGCTGTGCAGTTTGACACCATCCAAAGCATCTGACTGCAATTGCAGGGTACTGCCAGAGGTATCCTAGTTTTCAGATACTAGAGCTCCTCTTTCCTTGTTTTCGGTATATAAAATAACGTCTTTTTTTTTATCCTTTAATATTTTGTTTAATTTAGTGCTCCTCTGAATTGAATGTTGTGCAGGCCACATAAAAGCCACCTTTATTACAAATAAAATGAGGGAAGATCACAGAGCTACATAAAGTCAGAAGAATGACATCAGATATTGACTCTAACTGCCAGAAATTAATGTCTGTTGACTGAGAGTCATAAATGGGAACTGCAGTCACTGTATAAGAGCTGGGCAGAACATATCTTTATTCTAAAACCTGAACTATAACCAAACCAATCAAATTTGCCTAAGAGTTTATATGAAGTTAAGATAAATAAAATCTCATTCTCATTTTTTTACACCAGGTTTTGCTGAGCAAAGTGAAGAATCTGAGAAGGTAAAATTCCTTTGTTACATAGTAGTGATAACTAGGGACTGAAATAGCACTTTTGCCTGCCTCTGCAAACAACTCACCTGGAGGCATAAAATTCCCGTGTGTGTGTGTGTGTGTGTGGTAATGCAAGCTCTGTCAAAAAAAAGGTTTTGCTCTTTCCTGCCTGCATCAATTTCATTTATTAATATTTTGTTGTACAGCCCTTGACTTATATAATTTACAGAGTTAGCCATAACTGAACATGGGAAATGGGCAGAATACATGTGTCAAGTCAGGACCAATATATATAAAAAACCCCACCATTGGGAACGTGAATTTCTTGCATATCCGCAATTGTGATTTTTGGAGGCAAATTCTGCCCTGAGATGCATGTAGGGCTCTAAGTGAACAAAAGAGAATGCTAAACATCCACATCCAACTGCAAAAATTTGGTCAACTGCTTTTTTTAAAAAAAATAAAAATAAAAATAAAAAGCAAATGTAAACAGAATATTGCAGCCTCAGTTTTTCAAAGGAACTAGTGATCTTTGGGTGCCTGTACATTTGGATGATCCACTTGAGATGGGTCTGGTTATCTAGCACTCTGAAAATCCGTCCCCTTTAAGGCATCTCAAGAGGGCCATCCAAAGTCACTAGTCACTTTGGAAAACTTAGGCCATTAAGTTTCTTTATGCTTTAATTCCATCTAAGTATTGCAGTAGTACCTAGATGCTCCAGCAACAATAATAATACTGTTGCCCCTTTTCAACTCAAGTGGCAAGTCAAAGTGTGCAACCTTGTGAGTGTTCCAGTTCACAGTAGAAATTGGTAGAGTCTGATATTTTATTTGTAAATAAACCAAACCACATCGAAGTCCTGTGTCTCTGAATGCAGCACCAAGAGCACCCTTTAGCTTGTAACCCTGATCCAAAAACCTTTTCCTGGGTTTCTTCCAGGGTCAGCCACTGTTCTTTCAGTTGCTCTTTCAACCTGTCCCTCTCTCTCTGTTTCTTCTCCCTTCCCCCACCAGCCCTACCCAAAAAAATACTCAGCAAAAGCTCCTGGGTAGTTTCAAATATGCCTTTTGTCTTAGCTATAAACATAAGCTCTTACCTATATTGATCACACCTACTAGTTGCAATGGGTTCTTAACTCAATCCATTACAAGATTGCACCTAGATCATAACAATACTTTGCTCTTACATAGTGTTTTCATCTGTATATATCAAAGCATTTCATAAAGAAAGTACCCTCTAATGTACCATATTTATAAAAAAAATCCCCTTTTTATATTGTTTTTTTGCAGCAGCACCTAGAGGAACAAGACTCCATTGTATACGGGACTGTACAAATACACCATGCGTATATATAGCCCCTGCTCCAGTGGATTCCCCATCACCTTCAGTATTTAAATAAGGAATGGATGTGTTTCAAAAAATATGGTCCAGCTCTAACAGATGTGATGGGCTTTATATAGAAATTACTGGGTGAAGTACTATGGCCTGTTGTGCAGGAGGTCTGATTATATTATCAGAATGATCCCACCAAGCCTTAAAAGAGCTCAAAATCTAAACTGAGATGAAACACTGGGGTGAAACACATGACCATGAAAAACAAAGGGAAGAAGGAGAATGATAATGACAAAGATTACATCTTGCACTACTTATTTTAACTTGATAACTCCGTCATCTTTATTTTTAGTAGGGCTCGTTGATAAGCTTTAAATGAAACTTTTTCTTGTAGGAAAATGCGGATTCATCAACATTGAAAATTTACCGTCTGAAAAGATCAGTGTTGACAATTTTCCATTAGGAAAATCTAAAAAAATATTTCAGTCAAGGTTAACATTAACGTCTGCCTGAGCTGCTGCAGTGACTGATGGGAATTGTTGTTCTGGGCCTCTTGTGTCCTTAGCATCCGTTATAGGCCCTCTTCCCCAGTCAGACTACATCTTCCATGCTGCACCATGGTCTTTTCTTGTGGCTGAGCCACCAGCAAGTATCTTGGGCCTCCCAAGAAAACAGCATTCTGTTTAAAAACCAAACCAAACAATTTCTTATTCAGGATAACAAATGTCAAAATATCTGAATTGCCCATGGGGTGGAAATTCTGTCTCTTGATGTGAGCTAGTGTGACATGGGGCCAGAAAGGGCTAAGCAACTTGCAGGCTACTTGACTCGGATTCAACCGTTAGCGACATATTAATAGATAGTGGTTTTGGTTTTGCATATATATTGTTAGAATGTAATCAAACAGTTCCTGTTTATCACTGTATTCTGTTAATTAGAGATCAAAGGAGGATATTAAAATTCAAATGAACTGTAAATACTGTGATATTACTGTCTCGTTTTTTCTTTGAAGTATATAGCAAATCACCTGCAAATGTCTAGTATTAGAGGGGTAGCTGTGTTAGTCTAGATCTGCAAAAGCAACAAAGAGTCTTGTAGCACTTTATAGACTAACAGATCTTAGGGATCATAAACTTATCACGACAGCTTATGATCCCTAAGATCTGTTAGTCTAAGGTGCTACAAGACTCTTTGTCGCACCTGCAAATGGTGGAAGATAGGCAATTGCCTATGTTGATCCATGTAGCTAATTACTGATGATGTTTTGGTTATTTCAAAAGCCTGTTCTTCACCCAAGAACTAGAGCTGTCAAGGGGCTGCAAAAAATCTCTTCAGAAACTCTTGGTACTCAGTTCTTTCATCTCAGATCTGCTTTAACTTTATTCAGGGGAAGTTTGAGTCATATGACTGGGATTTCCAGTCCCACCTGGACCACCCTGATATTGAATATTTTGACTGTAATGAATTCTGTGCTTCGCCAGCCTTTATATCCTGCAGTGGAGAGAGAAAGGAAGAGAACTCTTGACCTCCATTCATGCCCCTTGAATACTAAAGGCATATAATTCAGTTTTAGACTTCGGAGGGTTGAGGTCCTTTTAATGATATGCATGTGAATTGAATGCATATTCTGTACACAGTCAGCATGGTGGAAACAATCAATGCATATTAACACAGTTTGCATATAAAATCTTAAAATACAGGAAGTAGGGGAAAGGGCACAGCATGATTCAGCATCACACCGATATCTTCACCACTTGAAATAAGTTATAATAGAGGAACCCACTGCTTTAAGTTAATTCAATTGATTTAATGAGTAACTCAATTGACTAAAGTGGAATTAAAGTGCATAGCAATGCAGCCTTACTTACTAAGCTGCCCCACCTGCTATGATATTGTAGCAATGTTGTGTTCTCTTTCATCTGTGATGTTCTAATTTTCAATAGGTTTTGTTTTCTGGGAAATTGTTTCCACCCTGTTCTGTATCTTGAGTGTCTGTTATTTTGGTTGCAGCAGCATAACAATTAAGCCCTGTTTTATTCATTCTGAAGTACTGGGAGCTGTGAAGGAGGATCCTCAAAAGGTTCAGAGGTCAGACTCAGGTGACATAAGCACCCAAAAGTTCGGATACTTAATCTTATCTGAAGTTTAGATTCTCAGCTGCTGTAGGCTGATACTGCTCCACTGATTTCTATGTAGCAACACCAACTTACTCCAGCTGAGAATTTTGCTGCTTGAGTCTGCTGACTTGCCATGAAAATGTTACCAAAGCAGGCTGCCTCTCAGTAATCTGATGCACCCAATTTTCTGTAGAGGGTGTACAAAATATGAAAAACAATAGGTAACTTCTTTAAACCTCAGGAATTAGGGAAAGTCTTATTTCAAACGTGGGCAAACTCTGCTCAGTGTTGTTTTGCTAAACATTTTTGGCCATCATTAACTAATGTTTGAACCCAACATGCCATACTTTCTTTAAATTACATTGTATATAAACAAACTCTTAAATTCTTTTCTATAGCACCTCCTGGCTGAAGACGTCAGACTGCTTTCCTCATGGTGGGGCCTCTCAGCAATCCTTTGGAGAAGGGATGTTTTATTATCTCTTTCAGATGGGGAATTTGAATCATGGAGTGCTTAAGTAATTCAAACTCTGACAGCAGGTGAAAAATAGAGCTGCTGTTAGAATCCAGATCTTCTGAGTCCTAAAGCTGGGCTTTCACCATCTAACCATCCTTTGTCTTAATGTGTAGATGTTTCTGTTGGGAACAAATCTGCCTGAGCAAAGAGATATCTACTATAAAATAAATTCTTTCCATTCTTACCAGAATGATATTGTTTTTTCCTCTCTGATTAAAATAGTATTTTCTACGGAAGAGAAAGGGCTCAGATACTGAGGGAAATCACATCAGAAGAGCGCATGTGGTACAGGCCATTATTAGCATTTGAACCGAAGAACTGTTGAATTGCAGACAACAATCTGCCAACAGCAGAAGGAACAGGGAAGAGAGCTTTTGGTGCCTTTTTATTCCAGGAAGTCAGCTTCTGGATGAACAGAAGTTTGGGTGAACTTGGGAGCATGCTTGAACTTTGTCTTAATTTTAACTTGCTGGAGGCTCTCATTGGGGTCTATGGCCCTGTACAGTTGTTGCTGAAAGCTACCTGCAGCCATGCTGTCTGGGTTTAAGAAGGTTTTGATCTCTTATCTTAGGAAACCGTGCCAGTATAAAATTTCTTGCAATTATTCCATGCTGATGTCTGCTATTTTAGGTGGATAGAGTGCCCTGTACTATATTGTTAACTGTGCAGTGAAGGCATATGCTCAGTGTAGTGTAGCTACTGGAAACAAGCTGGTGGAGCCAGCACAATGTGACTAGGCAGCTCTCAAAGACACCAGCAGGTGCTCACTGGGCATTTAGTCCTTGATGGACAGCAGTTTGAGGGCCATTTTCTCTAGAGGGGTCTGTTTACTTTGAGATCAGGCAGACATGTAAGTACATTTTCTGTAGATGGCTCTGTTGATAGGAGGCATAAACGTACAATGTTTCATAATTGGAAATGATTTGTGTTTTGAGTGGCAGCCATGTGCTCTAACTGTGCTCCCCCACAAATACATAAAGCTTCTCAGTTGAATGTTTCCACAGAACATGTAAAGGTCACTGCTATATTGCAGCTTTTATCATACTTCCCTGAGGAGTCTGTTGTGGCAGTGAAAGGCCTCCTGGAGCTCCCTGGCATGTAGTAAGGGTGGAATCAGCACGTACCTACCCCTAAGGGCAGGAGTCATGACTCTCTACTTCCTCCATGACTGTTTCAGGCTGGCTGATGCTGTGGGACTCAAGTGATTGTGAAGGCTGTAATTGTACCTGCTACTACTAAGAGGGTGGGGGGTGGCCTTCTTATATCCTCCATCCATTACACAGCCATGAAAGAGCTGAGTATAACTTGTTCGTATATGACCCTGGGCCTGGTATCAATGACAAACTCTAAAAGAACATTTGTTTGTGCTCTTTTCCTCATGAGGGCAGCTCATTTTCTGCCCCTCAGTTGCACATGATCTTCTGCACTTCATTGTACCTAGTACTGCCTAGCCTTCCTGCTCCCCTGAAGAGCTCCTGTTACGGAGGGAACAATTTAGCATGTTTGTGGAGGGAGGGTATTTTAAATTTTGGAATGGTGCTGCACTGCTTGCAGAAAGTAGAGCTAACAGGCTGGGTTATTCTGCTGCTCTCGATGGGTGCAATCAGAGCTATAGTGTGATTCTTTCCTCCCATGAGTGATGGAAACGCTGTGTTTGTGGTAGCACAGAGTTCTAAGGCCTATCCCAGCTGTTGCCACAAAGGTCTGGGTGACTATTGCAAGCAGTAAAGTGAGAACCATAAAGTCCTGACTGGCCACGATTTGTTTCTGTGTCATGAAAAAGGCTGTGTTCATGGTATTTCTGGTGTGGCCAGTAAACACAGCTAGCGTACAGAATTTAGTGTTGAAAATATGGTGATCTATTTGCCAGTGTGTAGGGAGGTGGGAGGGGTGAAAGGAATACTTGAGACTGTCATTTAAATGAGCATACAGCAAAGCTTTTGAAACCAATCTACCTCTGAAACATATTTCAGGCTCTTCAGCTTCCACGCGGTATGTTTTTTTAAATGAACATCTGAAAGCAATGTGTAATCATTACACTGGCCATCAGAGGGAGCCCACATTGTTCCATCAAAGCAAAGGTAACAAATTGCAAAAAGGCCCAAACAAGCAATTAACATTTTTAATACAAATTTCTAGTGTTCCTTCCATTGTCCCATGGTGCTGAGTGTGCAGCAAATGTTCAGTTAATGAAGGATTAACCTGTGACTTATTTGTATAGATTCTTCAGAGGGGAAGAAGGGCTGAGAGCCATTTTCCTGCCTCACTCAGATTTGAATCTAGTCTGATGGTAACAACCTTTGTTTTTTAAGAAGTCCCAGTTAGTTCTGCATATAAAGCAGGCACTTTATCTACTGCACAACATTTGGCATTAGTTTTGCAAATAGAGTGAGAAAGATGACATTTTTCCATGAATGTAATAGAAGTATATTGGGAGTGACAACAGAAATTGAATATAAGGTCTAATAAAGTTCAAATCAAATGTGTTCCCTAGATCCTACTAAAAGAGACAAGCACAGAAAATGTCATGAAAATCAGACTTAACGTATGGTTTGCTTTTGCTTCTTCAACAACGTGTGAGAAGAAAGAGGAGGTTTTCTGTTTTGTAGATTACATTTTGGTTACCAGTCAGGCCATAAATAGGACACAAAAATAATTATAGTGCATGTTGATAGAATGACTCAACTGGTTCATAATTCAGCTGCAGTAGATGTTGGCAATATGCCAAACTCCCTGCTAAGTTCATTCTTATAGGATGAAATTCCCCTGCTATGCAGAGAGCCAATGCATCACATAAGCCCTCTGTGTTGGAGTATGGTAAGGCCACAAGGGTTAATGAGTGCTATGGGCCCACTTAGTTCTGCCTTGCTACACCTGTGCTCACTGTGAGATAATAAAGGGGCCGTTAACAAGGTAAGAGGATAACTCAGTGGTTAGCAGGAGAGGGAGTGAATCTCCTGTTCCTCTGAGGAAAGGATCAGCTCAGCCCTTTTGCAGAGATTGCTAGAACTCTCTGGAGGAAGAAGGTAGGCCTGACACAGGATCACTGAGTTTGTTTTCTTCATATGACATTTTCTTTGCTTTATTATAAAGAGATTATAGGGAAGTCAGTGCTGTCTTGGGCAGGCCTGAAGGGTGTGAGGAGACAGTTGGAGGGATCCCTTGTTCAAGGAGGTGTAGGGAATGGCCTCAGTAAACTCTGTGTAGACATTTGTACCCTACCTGAGCCTGCCCTATAGTTTGTTATGGACCCTGAAGAGTGCACACCCTCAAAGCAAGGCTCAAGTAATAGGCTTGTGCTGAAACTGTGCAGAGGGGTGAATTTCACCCACAGAGAGTAAACAGCTGTGCTCTTTGACTTACACACAGTTGTAGCTCTTAGTACATGAGCACAGGTGTGTATGCCTCTGCACACAATATACACAGGGAAGCTGTCTACCTGTAGTCCTCAGTCCCCATATGTAATTGTACATAAAATCCTCCGACCAGTGGCTTGGCTGTATTTTGGGCAGTATCTGGGCTGCATTTTGAGTACAGGTGCAGGGGAACAATCCGCTCTGGCCGACCCAGAGTCTCCTTCAGCTCAAGAGCTATGGTAGGCTGTGCACCCCCTTGTTAGGTAAAAGATAAGAGGGATGTATGCAGTGGTGGTCCCCACTATCTGTATTTTGGTGTGACCTGCCCCTTCCTGCCTCCTTTATGTTGCCCCATAGGTGGCTCACATAAAGTTGGGTTCTCCACCATGCATGAGTGCCCACCCCATAGGCAAGCCCTCATGTGCTGCTTGTACAGGAGAATCGCACCAGTTCTGCTATCTGAAAGGGCTGAAGTCTACTCATTCCGAACATGTGGTTTGTATTGGATGTACACAGAACATGGAGGGGGAACAGGCTGTTAGCTCAATCTGCACTGACAGAGGGAGGAAGAAGGTTTGTTCTTTACAGCATGTTTCCCAGTGTGTTGTCTAGTGGAGTTTTAAATGACTGAAGCAATGGTGCTTCCACCCCTTCCCATGAGGTCTCGGTACAGACCTACTATACACATGCATACACTGAGTTTGGGGATGGTGCAATGTTTAAAAAATTGAGGTGGTAAGAGACTGTACCTTACTAAAATGAACTGAGAGCTGAACATATTCTTATTTCCTGCCTATGATAAGGACTTTGCTGTCTGTTTTATTAGAAAGTTTGTATTTGTGATTGCCTGCTGAACTGACAAACTTCCCCCTCCAAAGCTCACTCTTGACATCTAGCCCCATCCATTTGACTAGATTTCCCTTTGGACTCCTCTTAATTTTAAAAGTACTGTATGCCCAAACACAATCTTGTGTTCCTCCAAATTGCCTTTTTCATTCTGCTGGCTGCTATGCAGCTTTGTGAAATAATACTATTAGAGCAGAAGATCTGTGACAAGAACACAGAGCTGATCGATTTTTTTTTTTTTTTTTAGTATGGAAATAGACACAACAAAGGGCTGTTTGTATTTTTTTTTTTTTTTTAAAGGATCATGGGTGTATTATGCTAGTGCTTATAGAATATAAAATGAAACATCCCTCTTCCTCCAGTTCCTCATAGTGTTGCCAGTAAGCATTCTAGGTTCCCTCAGAGCTCAGGGAGCAATAAAGGAGAAAGTATTTTTTCTCACATCCGTTTATATTGGTGGTTGATATGATATTCCTAAGGAGGATTCAAGCTCTGGCATAAGTTAATAGCAGAAAGGATGAGACTTGGAGGTTGGAATTTCAATCATAATGTGGTTACTGGCCTTTTTGAAGTTTTTTTTTCATTGTTTGCTCCATGCCCCCTCACCAAATGCTATTCCTACAGGTCAGCTTTGACCTCAGTTTCAATTTAATTACTTCCTAGCAAAGGGTCTTTCCTTGCTCACACTTCTGATTAATAAAGATCATATGTGGCACTGATTATTTTTTTATATAATTTTCAATGAAATCTGTGATTAGCAAGATTGGCTGGCTGTATCTGTGATGTGAGCTATTTAATAAGCCTAGTGCAATTATCAATAGCACTTGGTGACCTGAAGAAGGTTGGGTTGGGTTTTTTTTGCGGGGGGGGGGGGAGGAGCAGGGGGTGTCCAATTTTGTGTTAGATGCTAGTATGAAGCTTAATTTAACCTCTGTGATCTAAAAATCAGCCTGGGCAACAAGAAAAAATTAGTTTTGTGAAAAACTTTACAATTTTTTGCTTTTACACACTTTAGTTTCCCATTAATGTGAAACTGTGAGAACTGTAATTTGGCAGCAAAAATATACAAAACTCTGGACTTGCTTTTCATAAAGAGAGCAATTCTGCTAGGAAGTAAAAATGGGGCCACTGTGAATTTGCAATGAAATCCCAAATTAACACATTTTGAGCCTCTTTGAATTTCTTTGCATATATTTCACACTGGATACAAGAAAAACAGTTTGATACTTACAGATTCTGCATAGATCAGAAATATCATAAGGAAAGCATTGCTCATGTTACTTCAGTTTTAGCTGAAATCAGAAAATGCATGGAAACAACCAAATAGCTTTCCCCAACTCTGTCAAAAATAAGTATTGTTCTCTCAAACTTCAAAGTGTCTGACAGTTTAGATGGTTCTAAGTTTGGATAAGATCTTACCATGTAACTACCAATTTGCTATATGTATGAATTATTTTGTAATAACTATGAGACTTAGACTTTGGGGTGCTGGGTATCACAGTACCTGGCTTCTATGCACTTAGAAAATTACAGGAACTACACTGTGATTCAGAAAGCTGAATGAGGTGCTGAGATTCCGTATACTGTACAAGGAATGGGGTCAGAGAGAGAGTTTAGAAGTTGAGTGATAAAAGCCTGCATAGTAGCTGGGGAATTGCTTAAATTAGCCAATGGGAGATGCTGGTGAGAAGGGTGGGTTACAGAGCCCACCTTTCTCTTGGAGATACATGCCTCCCTGCAGCTCCGACTTAGGAGCTTCTCTTTGCTAGGGATCTATGAAGGGGAACCAGCTGGTTTGGAGTCAGGCAGCTTAGGTGATGAAAGTGTTTCTTGTGGGAATGATTTCAGCACCTGCCTTGCTCCATAGCACAACCTCCCTCCACCCCCAGTTTTGTATCACCCACGTTATAAGTTTTATCTCAGTAGTTAAAGCACTCCTCTGGGACTTGAGAGACTGAGGTTCAAGTGCCCTCTCTGCCAAAGGGGGGTGTTCTGACCACTGAGCTATGGGACAGGCTTATGTGGGGGGCTACCTCACACTCTCCTGTTGAGATTATTTCCCTGTGGATAAATGAGTGATCAGAGCAGGGGGACTGGACCTAGGGTCTCCCACCTCCCAGAAGAGTATGCTAGTCACTGGACTACTGAGTCATTCTCTTTTGCTCACTCTCTGGCCCATTGATTGTTCCACTGTGGATTAATACTTAGTCATTCATTTGCTGTTTATCCTCAGGGAACAGCTTCGACATCAGAATATTTCATAGCTCTGTGGTTAGAGCTCTCTCCTGAGAGGTGGGAGGTCAGTGTTCAGATTTCTTTAAACAAATGTAGACAACCCCCTCCCCCGCAAAGTCATGCAGTTGGAACCTCCCAAACCCCTTGGCTTTAGTGTGTGACCTACTCCCTCCACCTGTGCAACATATTCCATTAGCTGTTGAGTCAATGGGCACTGAAGGGAGGTATTGACACTGGCTAGGTTTGTTGACTTTGGGGCAAAGTTGAACACTTCATGGTTTATGCTTATTGAGATCAGCTTTTTGGGATCAGTTGTTGCTTTTTACACTTGCAGACACTCTTTATTTCCCGCCCAAAGAACTGATAGAACATTCCAAACTAACTCTTGTTATGTGCACATAGACATGTTCTTTGGATGTGCTGACTTTAAAGAACATCACTGGAGTCTGCATATGAGCATTGAAAAGTAAATGCACATCCCAGGATTTAAGCTCCAGATAACTCAGCCCGAAGGCACCCAATCTGGATCTGTATTTTCATATTGTTTGTTTGTTTTGTTTTTAATTTGGTCAGCAATACAAATGATTAAAAATCTGAGCAGATTCTTGAGAGGAACACCACAGCTGAAGTTGTTTGTTTCCTCTTGACTAGTGCACCTAAGAGAGGCTAAGTAGCTGGAGGTTTGGGACTGAGTTTCAGCCAAGTGGCTGAATGAGTGTTTACCTGTATAAGATGAACTTCTGAGGAGGTTCTACTTAAACTATCTACCCTTGCATTCTGTGCCTTCATCATGCTTTCCTAATCCCTGCAGTAGCCACTGCTCCCCTCACACACACACTCCTGATGGCAAGCCGTCCTGAGTTACGGTGTGCTTTGTGGCCAGTTATCCCCATCAGGCAACTGGGCAGCAAGGGCAAAAGTACACAGCCCCTTCTTTCAGCCTCGATGTCTCTAAGCAATCAGCCAGCCAGCAGAACCACTCTGTACTGATTTATCATTGGGGTGACTGGCTTTCAGTCTGTTCTGGAAGAGGCAAGGAAAAAACTTCCCCAAATGTTTCATCTAACTGTTTCTAGTTCTGGATGGAAACTAGAGGCAAAAAAGATAGTTACCTGAATTTCAAAGGGGGTGAGTGTTCGTTCTTTCTTCCTTTTTTTGAGTATTTCTTACATTTTCAGCTGGATTAGCTTTGTAGCTATTTGCCTCATCCCCTGAACTGAACCAAAGGAAAGATATGGCCTGTGTGAATATGCAGGTAAACTAGATTCATAGTTAATTGGCTAATTACCTGAATTGCATTCAAAGAAGGCTGTGCTGCTCCTTGGAGAGAATACATAGTAGTGCACATAGTTGCTCACTAAATTATTAAAATACATAGCTTGGAGAGGAGGGAACTTGCTACATAAAAGTCTAAGGCCAAAATTAATAGAATACTGTACTTCACTATGGGCTTGAGCCAAAAATCCACTGAAGTCAATGGAAAATCTTGCCCTTGAATTCAATGAGCTTGGGATCATAGCTTAAAGTTGGGTTCCTGAACAACTTGGGTCAGATTTTCAAAGGTATTTAGATACCTTAAAATGCAGATAAGCACCTAATGGGATTTTCAAAAGTGCCTAAGCAAGTTAGTGCTCAAGTGCCATTGAAATCACTTGGGCACTTATAGGGATTTACAAAGCCATCTACCTGCTCTTTAGTTGCCTAAAGACCTTTGAAAATCTTGCCTGTTGTGCCTGATTTTTCAGAGGTGCCAAAGACCTTCTGAAAAAATGAAGCAGAAGGGATGTCAAATTGGCCACCCAGAAATTCAAGCATGCAGATCTAGTGCCCATTTCTGAAAAGACTGGCCATAGTCAATGAGACTAGACTGGCCTGTAGTGGCAATGAAAATAGTGCAAGTGTAAAATACAAGAAGGGAATGGGAGAAATTACAAGATACTAGAGTTATAAATATCTTAGGTTCTGGGAAATATTTTGAGAGATTTGTATCCAAAGAAAAGTAGCATGTCGTCATGTAACTAAAAGGAATGGAGGCATTATAACACAGGAAGGGGTTAGATTTGCCACTTCACTTGTCATGTTCTGACTCTAGGGTTTCCCACCCTCCAAGTTTGGGTGGAAGTCTCCCAGAATCAGGTTTGGCTTCATTAGCCTCTGGGAGATCAATCAAGGAGATTTTTAGGCTGCTAAAAGTCTGATGTCGCAGCAGGGCTAAGGCAGGCTCCCTATCTGCCCTAGTTCCGTGCTGCTCTGGAAGCAGCTGGCATATCTGGCAGCATCTCCTAGGTGGAGGCATAGCCAGGTGGTCTCTGCATGCAGCCCCTACCCTGAGTGCTGACTCTGCAGCTCTCAGTGGCTGCGAACAAGAACTGTGGCCAATAGGAGCTGCAGGGGTGGTGCCTGCATGAAGGGGCAGCATGCAGAGCTGCCTAGGAGCCTCAGGGACATGTGTTCACTTCCTGGAGCCACCGGAGGTAAGCACTGCCCAGCCAGACCCTGCACTCCTAATCCCTCTTCTGCAGGCCAGAGCCCCCTCTCATACTCTGAAACCCTCAGCCCTGTCCTGCAGCCCAGGGCTCTCACCCACTCCCATATCCCAACCCTCAGCCCCAGTCCAGTGCAGATGAGTGAGGGTTGAGGAGAGCAAGCATTGGAGGGAGGGGGGGGGGTTGGCCTCAAAGAAGGAGTGGGGCAAGGGTGTTTGACTTTGTGTGATTAGACTGTTAGTCCCTACTTGACTCTAGAACATTCAATTGTGCAACTTTAAGACTAGATTGTACCTTTAGGCAGAGGGTAACGCATAAGCTGAAACCACCTATTGAGTAACTCCAAGAAGCATTTTCCCTTAAACATTCCCTTCCCTGTGTACCCCTTTCTCTGATGTGTCTTTGTGGTGATTTTTGCTGCTGGCCTAATTCAGCAACAAAAAACGGCATCCCCCATGGCTGCTGACTGGTGCATTGTGGGAATAAGTATGTGGATCCACCCATTCCCTGTTGTCTTTATGTGCACCCGTGTACTACTTCACACTTGGAAACAGGGTCTAAGTAACCAACACAGCAATGTGAGATCAGCTCATATGCCCCTGTGTGGGCATCTAGGCCAAATCACAAAGCAGTCTTTTGTATTCTCTGAACAACACTTTCTGGATGAGGTTTCTGTAAGAGTCAGAGCTCCTTCATACACTAGTATGTCTTGGCACAACAAAGTGCCTGTAGAGTTGTGCAGACCCTTTCAGTGCCAGTATTTGCTGAACAAGAATACCATGCTCTTCAGCCAGTGCTTGGCACTGGTGCAGTGCCAGGCTCCATGCATAGACAAGGAGGGAAGGTTTAATTATTACACTAATCGGAATGATGGGGCTACTTGAGGGAATCCAGAATTAGAATCTGCCTTTCTGATTTTTAGCATTTGTTTTTATTTGTGTTTTCCTCAGGCATATTTAGGAATGACATGTATGATCAATAGAAACACATTGCACCAAAAAAACCCCACTTAAAATCTCTTATCTGCAGGCATAAGAAACGTACATACACGACATGCAAACAGAAATAATTTTGAGCTTGGTGGTGCATCAGGCTCCTAATGTACGTTCTTATCTGACATGTAGGAAACGTTCTGGATTTACCACCAAGGGAGGATTTTTGTCTTCAGTTTTGTTTTGTAAGGGGAATAGCTTTGAATTCCATTAAATATAATTTCTCACTAAAGAGACTGTTTTGAATGCTGTGTGAGAAAAATGAATTAAAATAAAATTTCAGTTTCTCATCTATCGCAATTGAATAGAGTACCTCTGGTTAGTTCCTGGAGCACAGACTGGCTTTGTTTATATTTATTTGCCCAGAAGCTCCTATGCTGGGTTTAGGGTAACTAGACAGAAAATGTGAAAAATTGGGACGGGGGTGGGGGGTAATAGGAGCCTATATAAGAAAAAGACCCCAAAATCAGGACTGTCCCTATAAAATTGGGACATCTGGTCACTCTAGCTGGGTTCTGGACAGTTATGCCAAAATACAAAACTGCGAAAGAGAATCCAGACTGATGGCTTCCTCAGTCCCATTTCACAAATGGCCTCTCTGGTCTGACCTCGCCACAGCCAAATGCTCAGGCTCACACATGCAGCCTTGGAAAATAACCCAGGCTTGAGCTGTGCCTGTGAGCTGTCCGAGAGTAGTGTCAGTCTGGCCCCAAAGTTGAGGGGGACAAGAAGTGCTTTTTGGCCCTTGCTGGCTCTCCTCTCCAGTTCTCTATGCCTTCCTTATTCTGTTTCCCTTACTCTGACTCTCTCTCTCTCTCTCTCTCCTTCCTTTATAAATGCCTCCTCTCCCATTCCTCAACCCTGAGTCCTTCTGCCCCCACCTCAAATTCCCACTTCTGTTTGGCTCCCAGCTCCACTGGCGTTCCCCGTCCACTCAGTCTGATTTCCCCTATAGTTCCTTTTGTTCCTACCCTCCTGTCTCTTTTTTCATATACCATCTTCCACCACCCCAGGAACTTGCACTGAGCTGTGGGATGTGCTTCGGGGTCTCCTCACACATTCCTGTGCACTTAGGACCTGAAGTCATATTCTCTTTCAATCTTTTCCCTATTTCTCTGCCTGACGGTGACTGCTTGCAGAGTTTGCTGTTTCATTGCAGTTGAGTGACTTTGCAGGCAGAAGGCGGAGTGAGGACTCGCCTCCTGGGCCCTGCTGTCCTTGCTTCTTCTAAATGCTAACTCCCCTCTGACTCTTCTACTGGATTGAAATTTGGGCATTGCAGAGAGGGGAAAGGCATGTCTTGACAGTCCAATTGTCATGCCAAGGGGTGGTTGTGTGATCCAGAGTCAAAGATCCTTTGTGGAAGGTGCCCTACCACCAGCTTTCTCCCTTTTAAAACAGGGTGCAGTTGGTTTGAGCGTCTTTTTAGTAGCCAACTGTCCAATAGTTGAATAACCACCAAACTGGATTCTAGGGGTATGTGTCCGCATTGCAGTCATGAGGTATGATTACAGCTTAAGTAGATATACCCGAGCTTTAATTTAGTGATACCATGGCAGCATGTGTTTCAGTACAAGCTGTGCAAACCTGCTAGGAAGCCTGGGTGTCTACTCATAGGGCTAGCCCACAGTGACACAGCTCAGGTCCTAGAGCAATGAAGGTAGCTAGATAAAGGACAGATTAAGTGTGTCTACTCAAGATGTAATAATAATCTGTGATTGCAATATAGAAATACCTTGGGTATAGGCTAGTGCCTAAGCCACAGAGAGCCAATGTAATGCATTAATCTGAGTGAAGCACTACTTACTGAGGGCCTGAACTATCACGCTTTGAACTTAATGGCTGGACTCTCCTTGATTTCAATAGGTATTGGATCAGGACCTATGTGGTAGACACACTTTGCTTTAACTTCAGTTTCTAGAGATCTCTGTCCATCCCTGGAGCCTTGTATCTCTTGGCTTCTAGAGCTACCAGATTGATGAAAAAGGCCATTAAAACATTTAATCACTTTCATCAATGGACACTGTAGAATTATTTGGTCCCTGTGAGGTGGCTTTGTCCATGTCAGTTTCACATTACTCTATCAATAGGGCTTTTCACACCTCCTTTGGGAGAGTATTCTGTGGTCTTAATAGATGTTATAGTTTGAACATCTTTCCTATTATCAAGAGTAAATATTACATTTGGCTTAATTTCTTCCCATAATTCCTATCTGTACCTCCTTCAATCGCTCTAACAGTTCCACTCTGTCCTTGCTGTTAACTCCCTTCAGATTCTTGTGTATGCTGCTGTCTTATCCACATCATTTGGGGGAAAGCCATATGATAATCCATTGTTCAATAAGTATCAGGTGACACATTGAACAATATGGCACACAGAGAATATGAGTCTGTTACAGGTATGGGGCTTAATTCTTTAGTTTTCTCAAAGTGTAGAAACTTTTCATGCTTGAAGCTCTGGAGCCCCCTTGTTCAATTTCCAGTCATACATAAAATGATGGCCCTCAGTTCATTATTTCTACTCACCTTTTCATATAAGTTAATCCAGCCAGGCCCCTAGTAACTGTTGTAGCTGCTTCATAATATTCTTGTTTCACTTCTGGCTAATATTTATCTGTGCTGTTGCTTCAGACTCAGTGTCCTCCTTTCCCTACTATTACAGGCCTATTGATCCTTCCTCACCTTTGTTTTGCCTCAAGGCCCAGAGCTTTCTTGTAAGCTGCCTCTCCACAATGTCACTGTGCTATGGAGACCATGGACAATCAGTATCAAATCCTTTTTTATTTTATTTAACCTGATCTGGGGAGTGAACTTGCAAGGAACAATATTAGATAAATGTAAAGTCCCCAGAGATACTTCAGATAGCAGCAGGACAGGTAGCACAAGGTAGGGCTCAGTGAGCTGAAAAGAATGACAGGATAAGAAGTTCACTTAATTTGCCTTCCTGTATTTCTTTATAAGATGTCAAATATTCATAGCTGTGTCAATCAACTTTATTCAATCCTGCGCTCTAGGGAGTAGTGATTGTCCAAGTGCTGTCACTCATCCCCACAGCTTCCAGCCTTTCATGAATAAATTTAGGGAGTACTAGACTCTTCCAGTTGGAGTCTCAAGAGGTAGGGAGGAAAATTCCATTTTCATACAGGCTCAGAGCACATAGCTGAAGCAGAGGACTCCCACCAGCTCCTCTCCCGATGGTGGGGAAGACACAACTGCTGACAGGGTAGCAAATACCCTCTGCTGTGGAGACTCAGCCTAATGGAGTGATGGTGGTAGGGGAACAGAGAGCATGGAGGTGAGACAAGGCAGCTTAGAGCTTGGGAGGTTGTCAGAATGGAGGTAGTGGTGTTCGTGGGGATACAGAACACTAAGAGAAGACACGGAACATTGAGGGAAACTGAGACCTGAGGGCCAATACTGAGAGGACACAGCACTATACATTTGCACTAATGCACAGACATGTAGATGCTGTTCAGTAGAATAAACCTACTGCCTCCCCAACTTTGAGGCAAAACTACTCACTTTCCCCTTTTCTCTTCATCCACCTAACCCACCTTTTTTTTTTATAATCTATGACAAAAATACTATAAGATCATTATGGTCACTTTGTCTTTACCTCTGCATAATGCAGGCCACAGAATCTCACCAGTAATAGAGCATACACTTTAGAAAGGTATCCAGTCTTAATTTTAAAGACCACAAGAGATGGAGAATACCAAAACAGGGTGGTGGACAGGAAGTCCATTGGGTAGAAGATTTTGAGATTTCAAAATCTGATTTTTTTTCTGAACAAGAGTGAAAACTAAAAATCCTGAAATCCTTCCACAACCCCGCCCCCACAATTTTGTCATTAAAAACATTTTGTTTTGACAAACTTAATATTTGATTTTGACTTTTATTTTGTATTAGTGTGTAATATACAAAAATTTAAAAAAGAAAGTTGTTTCCAAACAGAAAATCAGTTTCATTCCAATGTCCATTTCATTTCATTCCATAGTTTCATTTCATTCCAGTCCATTTCACCAATGTTGGACCTCCTTATTTTGGGGTATTTCCTAAATAACACTCTAGAGACATCCTCCTGATTTCACTAGATGTTTAGATTTCAGGGGAAATGCATGTTCTGATGGAATATAGCTGTCAAATTTTCTCCACTGAGCTCTAGAGAATCCATCACATCACTAGGTAAGTTTTTTTTTTTTCCAATGTTTAATTACCCTAATAGTAAAAAATGAGCCTTATTTGTACTCTGAATTTTATGCACAATGGCCTATGACTAAGGTGCTATATTAATAAATTTTTAGTCTGACTTTGTCTTGCATTAGCTTCCAGCCACTTGAATTTGTTATACCTTTTGTCTGCTACACTAAAAGCCCTCTACCCTACCATCAGAAATCTTCTCCATAGATAGTTATGGAGAGTGATCAAGCCATTTCTTAAACTTTTCTTTGTTTCAGTGAAAGTAGTTAATGTAGATTTTTTTTTTCCCAAACATTAAATCATAGATGTAAGCTCTTTTCCGAACTCTCTAAAAAGATGTGGATACCAGAACTGTTCTTTCTAGTAATGGTCTCTCTCATGCCGTATTCAGCAACAATAATATCTCCCTACTTCTACTCCTACATCTAGATGTATCTGTCTACATCTCTTCAAATGCTTGTCATCTTTTCAAGGATTATTGCAATGACTTTATCTTGAAAATAATCAGAAACTCTGATCTCATAAAAAGCAAGGTTTATTAATATATGGAGAAAAACAGATTAAAACAAAAGAAAGTCATGGATGACAAATCGAGCCTTAAATTCTGCCAAAGCTATTCTAGATACACTATTCATGTGGTTTCCAGGGGAATAAGCCATCCTTTATCTTTCTGGCGCATGTATCCTTTTTCTCCAGCTTGTCCCTTTTGTCCCTTATTGTTTAACAGGCAGCATATCAGGGACAGTCTCTAGTTTCATGTCATCCTCCCCCTTTGCTCCAAATGCATTATAGTCTTTTACCCTTTTTGATGTTAGAGGTATGACAGAATTCATTAGTGAATCAGGCATGCAGGTATAGGTTACATCTGTTTTCAGTAATGGGGTGTTTGATCAGGTGTAGCATCTGGTATTGATGGAAATGGGTGGGATGGGCCCTGTCTTCTGCACAATAACCATTTCTCCCACTATCTGCTAGGACCCCCTCATTTAAATCTAGTGTTATTCCCAAATAACTTTCTCAAAACATGTCTCTGTTTTCATTATACTCATTTTAAAGTGCCAGTGCCTAGTCTGTATCTCTCCCTTTTGAAACTTAAAATCCTTTTGGGAGGCGTTACCACACAATTCTTATTTCCTGGCCCATCTAAGCTTCCCCGACTCCAAGACCACCGGCTCTTCTGTTTGAGCCTAATAACATGCAAAATTTTGGTCAGGTGTCCTAGACAGGGCTTATATTAGGTTAGTACAACATCTAGAATTAATCTCCCATAAATATAAATTGACAGATTAATTCTGATCTGTCACAGTCAGAGACTGTGGTATGGTAACTACTGGAAAATGTTGACTTTACAGTCATGGCTGCTGTAGTTTTGGTTTAACAGCTAGGGATTTTTTTATTTAAGAGGAAAATTTCACCATTCCCTTTTAGTGCTGAAAATACAAATGCTGCTGTATTTGGAATAGTGCCTGAGTATGGAAAAGTGAAGTGGATTATAAACAAGAAGTAGTTGTAGACTTTGCCAATCAAATTTCACTGTTCAAACTGCTAGCAGTTTCTTTGCTACAGATCCCATTCTGTAACATGAGTGTATTAGGAGCGATTTCGGACAGTGGATCCCTTGCCAGGTGACGGGCATTTACATACCCTTTTGCAACATTGACTTATTAGGAGTGACTAGGACCAGGAAATAAAAATCAGTCTCTTATCAACACTCCTGTGTTATGCCTTTATTACAGCGAGTGCCTGGGCACTGGGCTCTGAGCACAAGGAGCACCTAGTGGCAACAGCAGTTGAGGGCCATCTAAGTCTTAGGTTGTAGACAAGATGGCAAAGTCCTGTTTCCTGTTGGGCAGAATGTAGGATGTCATTGCCTCCAGCTGCAAAGAAAAGTGGGGGTTGTTTCTCCAGGAAATTACAGGAATTGAAGTATTGCCAAAGATGCTTTGCACTTTGATTAACACAGTGTGCAGAAACAGGTGGCCATTACAACGGCCTTTCAAGCACATAAAGTGCACTCTTACTCCAAGGTAAAACTCCTCCACTTGTATTGGAGAAACACCTACTTTTCTTCTCCCCACATTTGCTGGACAGAGAAATCCAAATACAGTAAGTTACCACTCTGAGCTTCTCTTGACAATTTACCAGAGCCGCTTCTCTAACCAAATATGTGGATTTTTAACACTGAGAGTAATGAACCATTGGCACAATTTACCAAGAGGAGGAGGTGAATTCCCCATCACTGGAAATCTTTAAATCAGGACTGGATGGGCTTGATGCAGGAATCGCTGGATGAAATTATATGATCTGTGTTATATATGGAGTCAGATTTAGATGGTTGTAATGATTCCTATTGGTCTTTAAGCCTATTACTCAAGTAGCATTAATTTTCACCCACTGATCTGGATATGTGACTGTGAATGGAAAAATACACACCTTTCTGTATGTAAGGTCTGATTGAAGAGAGAGAACCTGGAGAGAATACCTTTTAGGATAAAAACAATATTCTCTGTTTCTTGCAGAGCATCTGAGAACATCTTTTGGAGCTGCCTTATTTGACCATAATCATTTTAGTCATCTGAAATTAAATGAACCCTCAGGCTGTTAATGTTTAGTTGATTTCAGAATGATTGTTTACATCTACAAACTGTACTTGAAAACTTTTTAGTATTCAACTTCACAATGTTCTTTCATCTGTGCCATCCTGGATTTAAAGTACTTAAACCAATAGAACAAGTCCACCATCATATTTAGCATGTCAACATGACCATGCTTCTAAATAGTGATGTGGCCTTTTCTAATTTGGTAAACCATTTGTCTGGCAGAGGCAACCAACAATATATTTCTTTAGTTACAAATCATGGCAACAACATACCAGGATCATAACTGGAGACTGAACATGGAACCATTAGGCACAAACTCCTACCAACTGAGTTAAAGGAGAATCTGATAGTTGTGAGCCTTTATCACAACAGACCAGGGTACATTCCCATGAGTAAAGATACCATGTCAACTTATGTTATTTGGGGCAGGGGCAATCTCTCTTTGTTCTGTGTTTGTACCCTCCCTAGCACAACAGGGTCCTGATTTATGACCTAGATACCTAGGTGTACGACAATAAAAACATGGAAAAGCCTAGACTCATTTTAGGACATAATTTATAATGGGAAAAACTCCACCAGCAGAACGTGACTCCTTGTAGCTTGAGTTTGTGTCTGATATGGGCTGTGAATGCGTGTGCATCTTTAAATACACCATGGCTGACCCTAGGCAAGAGGAAGAAGGGAATAGTGATGGGTGAATTTCTGCAAAGGTTTAAAATTTGGGTTCAATCCATCTAAGCAACCAAATAATCTGATGCTAGATTCACAACTTGTTTTCATCATTGCAGCTCAGTTGAATTCAGTGGAGCTATAACAGTCTGTCAACTGATGATCTGTCCCTGATGTTTAGCAGAATGCATTGGTTCCGTACAGTTGGGATGGAAATATTACAATAAATCTTCTTGTAAAACTTTGGACCCGTCCACTTGTCCTGGTAGGAACCCAAATAATCTTGCTCAAGATTGAGCAAGATTATTTGGGTTCCTACCAGGACAAGTGGACGGGTCCAGAGCAAAAATGGGATCTGATCTTGGTTCCATTGTAAGGGGTTGGGGGTCAGGGTACTGGAAAATGCATACAACCTTGGTTCTTCTGTCTCTGGCTTGTACCGCCTGTGCCTTGCTACCACTTCCCTCGTGATGCTGAGCTCTCTGTACCCTCTGCCTAGTTCCCTGGAATCAAGTCCTCTTCATTGCATGGTGGAACTATACTTGTTCTTCATTGAACCATTGTGGCTGTAGACTTGAGAACTGGATTTTCCTTTTAATGAATTGCCGGGAAGAGAGAGGTGTGGATGGATACCATCCCAAAGCTCCCCCTTCTGGCCTGAGGTGGTGCCTCACCTCTCATGCTTCACTAGAAGAATGCTGATCCTGGGCCCTTACAGGAACAGTAGAGAAGTTCTCTTCTCGCACCACCAGAAGCACTAACTGTTCCCCCAGGACCATCTATCTTTCTCCTTCCCTTGGCCTTCATCTGCTCCAGAAGTCTCAGGCCCTTTGAGGGGGACAGTCACCCTGTTACAGAATGACAGGGTCAGTTTTGTGCCCCACCTAGAGCTGTTGCTTAAAACCATATGGAAAAATGTTATGCTAGTGTGTTCGTGTGTGCACAACTCTGTGATTCATAAATTGCTCAGCTGCATGATGTCCAAGAAATTTGTAATCTCTACTAGCATATTGAGTGTTCTGACAGTAGATGGGTTTACTTCATACCAGCCATGTAGCTATTTCAATCAAGGCACCCAGTGAGGATCTGTGTGGTGTGGTTTTTTTTTTTTTTTTTTTTTTTTTTTTTTTTTTGTTTTTGGACCAATCCTCCAATAAATGTAGTTGTGTGGCAGCCATTGACTAAAAATCCACTTCAAGTCCATGCAGACCGATTCTGTGTGGTGGGTGTGTGTGGTTCGTTCCCCCTCCCCCCCCAATGGAGGAAGTGGAACCACATGGTGTCCAGATGCCTATGACAAATTACACTGTCAATCACGGTGGCAAAGACTTCAGCACATTAGCTGCCTGTTCATGAAGAGGAGTGATGATTGCATCAGAAGGAATCATCTTGGTGGCTGCTAAAGTATCTGTTTCTTTTGCCCTGATTGTAATCTCATTCAAACTTTCATTGTGTGTCGACACCAGATCTGGCATTGCATGTTGAACAAGAAACCTCTCTATTATCAAAGTTCAGTATCCAAGTAAATTCCTTTAGGTCAGCACTGTTGTATGAATGTCTTTTCCCATTAGGAATTAACTTTGCCACAGTTGGTAGCTGATGAGAGATTTTTATGGACTTCATTGATTTCTGGCATTGCAGTGACACTTTGTGGTTAGTGTTTTTTGGTGTCTGATTTGAAAGCATAGTCTTATTATTATCCCTGATATCATCAAGAGACCTGTTTTCTGTCTGTGATGCCCTGCCACATCTTTTGTAAGAACTGTATGTGATTAGGGCTTTGGTTTAACTTTTTCCATTTGAAACACATGAACTGAGATGTTCAGAAGGCTCCTAAAGGCTCTGTCTCCTAAATCCATGCCATAGGTATCTTAATGGCCTGATTTAAGAACTGGGCATTGACTTCAGTCAGCTTCTCAGCACCCTTAAAACATCAGGTCACTTACTTAGATAATCTTGATGCTGTTCCCTGCAGGGCTCCTCTGTGTTGCTTTTAGAAGTGTGTATTTGGGGGCAGGGGGAAAGGGTGTCGCTATACAACAGATAGAAGCTAATTCTTCCCATGGTCTCGGCATGCTGCCACTTTGCTGCTGCTATCTAGATCAGGTCAAAAATTTCTGATAGAACAATTTTCCATCAGAAAATGCTAATTAGATCCAAATGGTTTTTCAGGATCATGTTAAATTTTGTCTAGTGTTTTTATGACAAACTATCAAAGCTTTTTGTTATGATATGCCTGATTTTTATCATTTTGACTTGAATATTGTATTAATATTCTTGTAGTGACAACATCAAAGTCAAAACAATGAAGTTAAAATGAAGTGATCTGAAGCATTTTGATAAGGTTGTACTGATACTTCAGAATTTTTGTTTTGCGGGAAACTGACTCTCAATTCTGATTTGGGACTAAAGAAAATTTTCAAAATGTCGGCATTTCCTAGCAAATGAAAATTGAGTTTCAACCACCATTTAGATTTGAAGCTAAAGGCATGGGGGAATGGAACAAGTCTTTGCAGATGCTTATTTAATATACCCATTTTTATAAAATACTTTGAGGTCTATACATTAAAAGACCCGTTCAAATCCAGAAGCCTTCCTTACTCTCTCACAACTTCCATTGATTTCAATGGGAGTTTTGCCTGAGTGAAGATAGATTAAGGAACTTCAGGACTGGCCTCACTATTATTTATACTATGTGTAACATGGGCTCACAAGTGAAAAGTATCCCATATACAGTGGTACAGTGAATACAGGAGAAACGGCTGTAAGTGTCTACGCTGATCCCGCAGCATATTATCCAGGGAGCGTCTCTGTATGGAAACTCTTCTTGGTGCCTGCTATGATCAATTCTCAGTATTCAGGCACCCCAGGGAATCAGGAGAAGAGTCTATTTTGAGGAGATCCAGAGCTGTCTACAGTGAAACCTCACTGGGCATCTGAGATGCTCGTAGCCTCAACTTTTGCTATCACTTTAAAAGGCAAATGAGCAAGATTGAACTGGAAACCTTGGATGTGTGTTAAAGACCCATTTCTATTATGCAGCTGATTCTGCTAGTCCCATTGCATGGCCTTGTTAGACTGGTTGCCCTCTATTTGTCCTTTGCTTCTCATATGCAGACTGGCCACTGCTATGGCTAGGAAAGGAAAGCACCTTTCATGACTCAGGCCAAAATACTGGGGCGGTTTCTGATTCAAACCAGTTTTGCACTGGTGTACCTCCATGGGTGTCAGTGGAGTTATACCAGTGTGGGAGCAGATTCAGATCTTGTGCCCCATCGGAATGGGGGAAGGTGGTCATTCTTGAGGGTGTAAGCTGCCACCTTCTTGGTGAAAGTTAAGGAGAAACATTTTGCACTTCCTGTGCAACAGTGACCAGCAACGTTCCCTCTAATTTTTGACAGGCTGTGTGTGCAAAAAATTTCTACTGTGCAAATGTTTGTGCTTCTGTGCAAGTTGTGCGTGCGGTGTTTTAGGATCTGTGCATGTGCGCACAGCTTGCAGGGAACAGTGGTGACGAGCACCACATGCTTGAGACAGGATAGTGGGCTAGATGGACCCTGGATCTGATCCGGCACAATGATTCTTACTTAAGATGTCACTGCAAAACTGTACTTGCATTTCTTTCCTGCAAGTACATTATAAACCAACCCTTTTCTCCCCAGCCCCTTTTCTAATCCGGCTTTCTGCTTTTCCCCACAGCCATACAAGAGACTTCACCAGGTGATGGAAGCAGAAGAAAGATAATACACAGTTGAGATTTGGAGAGAAACCAGCCCGTTAGCTGAAAGGGCTGTCAAACCCCCTCCCCCACAGCTGATGATGATATTTAAACATTTCTGTGTCATTCAGTACAAAGGAAGATCTATTTGCATTCAGCAGCGTGCAAAATAAAATTAAATAATCCCTTTGCACTCTCCTCTTGCTGGCACTGAAGCTACTCAAATATATCAAGGAAAGAGTCGTCTTCTAGTATTAAACAATATGACTGGAACTGACAGTGCTATTAGATTGATATTTTATTACTTCCTTGGTAGTAACGTTTTGGGCACAGTTGCCATTCAGCAGCCCTTTGCAGCCTATGTATTTCCCTCTAAATTTCACCTCTCCCCAAGCCCCCCGTCCTCCGGAGAACTGACGTGCTTTCTGCCAACAAATGTTGAATGTTGCTTCTGAGGATTTAGCGTGTCAGGCAGTGTCTGCGCAGCTTAGGATTCTATTAATATGCAATGGCTTAGGAAGGCAGTACTTTGCCACATAATTACATAGCCAGTCTGTGTTAGGAGCAGGGGTTTGCATGCTCCTTTGGCACCAAATATCCTCCCCTTCCCCTCCCCCCAATCCAAGACACTTTTTTAAAAAAATTTTGAGTAGCTTATTATTAGCATCTATTTTTTCCTTGGGCCCCCCCCCCCCCCCCTTGGACGTTTTGTTTTCTCAGAAGTAGAGAGAGCATATTGACTTGGGTCTGCCAGAGTTCCGATGCAGCATAAAGCACTTGCCGTATGTTACATCGGCAGAAGAGGTAAGAAGAATTCCTGAAGCTGCTTGCTAGGGTGGTGTGTGTGGATTTTTTTTTTTCTTTTTTCACACTGCTTGTCTTACAAGCTGTGCAGGCTCTGCCATCTAGAGTACTTTGTGAGATCACTCCAGTTTGCTGTTTTTTTCCCTTTTTTTCTAGCTTTGCGTGTGTGTGTATCACTCTCACTCACCCCTGGCTGGCCCCCTCTCCCAGTGCCCCCCCCACACCCCCACCCCCACCAAAAGAGCTTGCTAATATGAATGTGAAGACTTGCAGTGCCAAAATGCATGTGGTACTTCTGGATGCACTGGGATCAAAATCCTTGAAAAGCCTGCAGGCTGCTTAGCCTTCCAAGACTGGGTTTTTTTAAATCAAGCAAGAAAAAGCGCAAGTTATTCACTTCTATTTTTGTGTGTGTGTGTGTGTGTGTAAGTGTGCTTTGGATTTTACTGAATAAGGAGTCTCAGGGATTCACTCACTCGGACTTCACTGAATCAGGTTCCATCTGCCAGCAATGCTAGTCTGCAATTTGGGAAGCTGGAGATCAACCTAGGATTTTGTCTGATATTATCTTCTTTTGAAAAAGGATGCATGGCATAGAAAGAGGGTCTAAGTGCCTGTCTGAAATTATTTTACCGAACCAGAGATAAATGTTACTTCTCAAAGGTAAGTGCTAGGTTGTTTATACATCTATATAGATACACATTCATATCTCTTTATAAACCTACTCACCTCTTTGATGTTAGGGAACCTTTCTGTGATGGATTTTAAAGGCATTAGCTAAATGTATAACTTCACTGTTAGCCTAGATGATGTTTCTGTGGCAAAATGAACCTTAGTTTGGTTTCTGCTTCCCTCTAGGTATGACAAGGAGTTCAATATATATATATTTTTAATGTTGATGGCAATTTTCTTTATAAATCTCCAGTGTAATCAGATTGAAAGGGTTTTGGAGGGAAGAAGAAGAATTTGGTCTGGACTAGAGGAAAAACTGAAAAACAGAGTAAGATGTGACTCACTTAACCTTCCTGCAGGAATAATAATATCCTGTAAAGCTAAGGAAGGACTTTGTATAAAAACAGGAGTACATCTATCCAGCAGACAGTTCAAGAACAGGGACCCTTGGCAGCTGTCCTAGGAAGAAAAGAAAGGTAAAGGAGCAGATGGGGTGGAAGAGGGAAGCTGGAACCAGGTTCAGTGTCCTGTCTCTCGATGGTGGGTGATGCCGTTGTTGCCGGGCATCCAAGACTGGCAAGGTGGACATGTGGGGGATGGGTACTTGTCAGGTGTATGCCATGTCATGTCGGTCTGATGTTGCCAGTTCTTTCAGGGAGTCAAATACCTGACCAGCTGGGCTTTTTTTGGGGGGGGGGGGGGGGGGGCCGGCAGAGGGCATGTAAGTGATATGGTAGAGTAATATCAAGCGCACACATAGGTAAAACAGCAAACCATCATGCTAGAATTTAAAAACAAAGAAGTGGAGATCAGCTATGTAGACAGCAAGTTCAAATAGAAAGACTGGGCACACTGACATCTCTCCCTCCCACCCTTTTCTAAATGTGAATTGGACAGCTAGTGTACTGCAGAATTCTGGAACTCAGTGATAATCCCAACTACTCCACACCCAAAACAAACAAAGAACATTGGTTCTGCAGCAAGAATCACTTTGGGCAGGGGTCATCTCCCTCTTTTCCAGGGGGGGTGCCAAGGAGGCCCTAGGTCCAGTGGAGTTATTTTCCATACTTTGTTGTGGCTATGAATAGAGAAGGTAACTTTGCACTGTACTCAAAGAGGAGACCAGCACTGGAAGACATATTAGTAGCTTAAGATTTTGGTGCAGTTCCAAACAAATGCATTGATCAGTCTACTAAGAATTAACTTTATAATACAGTAGTCACCACTGTAGTGCAAAGTCAACACTTGCCAGCAGGTACCACACAATACCACAGTTATTTCCTGTCCCTAGGGGGAAACCATGCCATCTCAAATACCTCTATGCAGGCAGTAGGTGTTGACTTTCCAGTGGAGACCGTTATATGCAGAGAGCACTATAATGAAGACTTGAGGGGACAGTGAAGGAGGGAGAGGCTGGTAATTACTCTTACTCTCATTATGTCTTGGGCTTGTTACAGTTTCACTGTGTGGCTGATTAGTTTGCAGTGCTTACAAATTGCCATATATGTGCCCTGTGCTATTTGCATGCTCTGTTTTTAGCCAGCTTCATCACAATCATGTAAAGCAAAAGAGGCTCCAAACCTCATCCAAATTAGCCAGCAGTTTTTGGAAAGAGAAGTATTGCAGCGGGGATGGATCTGCAGGTGGGGAGGAAATCTCTGTAGGCTGGATTAATATAAAAGCTTTCGATGAGAGAGAATCTGCCTAGTCTGTATGACATATAACTCATGTATGCTGTGGTGTTCTCTCCTCCCTAGTATAACTATTTTCTGTTGCATCTTAATACTATACAGTCTAGCTATGTGCTGCTTAATATGCCAATGTATCCAGTGCAGAGAGCAATACAGTCAACCCTCTAAGCCACTATTTGCTACTTTGCCATCACCCTCTCCTACCATTCAGAGCATTAGTCATTCTTATTTAAATTCAGATATGGAGCCTAAATCATTTAGTTTCCCCCATATGGGAAACAAATGCATTTAGCACTGTCGCAGCAGCGTCTGTTTTCCCTGCTTTTCAGAGATAGAATCAGAGCTGATGGCTCTTTGACAATTCCTTACAAGTCATGTCTCACTTTCCTTTTGCAAAGCGCCGTCTGCCTGTTGACTGAAGTTGGAAATGCTGCAGGGGCAGGTCCATTTTGGGGAGTGTGCCAAAAAGAAAGATGTGCTTCACAATGTATTTTGTATTTATACAGAAACCATATGCCTGTCTGTAGAGAAGCTGACTCAAATAATCAAATTTTAGTAGGTGTAGGTGGAGTTTTTTTTTTTAATGTATCTTTAAAGTGAATTAATGTTGAGAAAAGTACCAGATGGACAGCTCTGGAAACTAAATTCTGCCATTTATCCACCTAAAAGGTGCAATGTGGCAGTGCAATCTCTTCACTTATTGGGTCAGACCTGACCTACAGAGATCACACATAGGGTTAGAAAGATGATTCATTCTTTATTCAGTCCACATTTTGGGATCTCTGCTGAGATTCCAAGAACATCACTTGCTTAGGTTAGTTCCAACAGGGGTTTTTGTGTGTGTAGTGGACACTTGTCCACTAGGAGCTAGCCTGAGAAACAGTAGCACATCTCACAGAGGCCACCAAGAAACCATCAGACAGTAGCAACTTCTAGCCATGCCTATCAACTTGGCCTGTTGGTTTTAGGTCACTGGTTCAATTAGTGTATCCAATTACCTCTTCCCTGAACCTTCGAAGGTTTGACTTTTATCCTTTAAACTCAGCTGGAGTATTGTGTTCAGTTCTGGGCACCACCATTCAGGAAAGATATGGGCAAATTGGAAAAAGTCAAGAGAGGAGCTACAAAAATGATTAAAGGTTTAGAAAATGTGACCTATGAGGGAAGATTGAAAAAATGGGGAAGTTAAGTCTGGAGAAGAGAAGATTGAGAGGGGACATAACAGTTTTCAAGTGCATAAAAGTTTGGAGAAGGAGGGAGAAAATTGTTCTTAACCTTGGACGATAGCACAAGAAGCAATAGGCTTAAATTGCATCAAGGATGGTTTAGGTTGGACATTAGGAGAAACTTCCTGTCAGGGTGGTTAAGCACTGGAATGAATTGCCTGGGAAGGTGGTGGAATCTCCATATTGGAGGTTTTCAAGAGGAGGATGGACAACCACCTGTCAGGGATGATCTAGGTAATACTTAGTCCTGCCATGAGTGCAGGGGACTGGACTAGATGACCTCTCGAGGTCCCTTCCAGCCCCATGATTCTGTGATTATCATGACCAAGGTTCCCACTAAACTGTCTGGATTTAAATCTGCATGGCTCAGGTATATAAAGAGTGACAAGGTGCTGATCCACTTTTACTGTACAATGCCGGTTTTCTTGGAAACAGGGTGGGCTAGCAGCACAGGGCCCTGTAATAATTTTTTTTTTTTTAAAAAAAGTCAACCTCAGCGTGACAACACTTATTCTTGCACCAGCTGTCACTTTCCCATATACCCACCTCCACATTGGGTGGAGGGGGATTGTAGTGGGCTCTTCTGATTCTAATAACCCAAATTACCTTCTGCCTGGTAGGTTGCCAAAGCCCTGTGTGAAACTAGCAGATGTAAACATGTCATTAAAAGGCCTACAATGAGGCTGCTCAGAAAACTGAAAAATATGTCCTTTAGAGACATTTTTGCTTCTCCAGAACATCTTTCTTTTTTCTCTCTCTCTGTCTGCATGGAAATGAGATTTTAAAAACACTACTTCAGAATCCAGTCTCTTCCTACTGCCTTATTTCCCACCTGAATATTTGACAACACCCTCATCACCACTGAAACAAACTGTCCGAGACAGAGGGTTTTGTCTTCAGGTCGGGAAGTGAGTAGTAGCCACAACAAATGAACCTATGCCAACCAAACAGCATCTTCCCATATAAAATGTCTCTTAAAAATCTGAAGAGAAGAGACGTACAGACTAGAGTTTGATACAATGCTCCGTCTACCGCCATTGACTTTAGAAGGAGGTGAGTGAGGATGCTTGTCACTTCACAGGATCAGGCATTTAAAGCAGAATTGTCTTGCCAAAGTTTTCTGTGAGGTGTCAGTGGCTCTGGAAGCTGTCTTTCAGAATTCTTTCTTCACCTCACGAAAGCTAATGGCATAATTGGATGCTCCAATAGGCCTGCTAAAGGGGTGGCTGGTATGGATGCTAGGATTCTGGATGTGGTTACTATGGGTACAAAAGGTATAAAATGGTGTTTAAAAGGCATCTAAGCATAACTCTTCTGAGCTGGCCTCTAATCCTACCAGCAGGTGTTGTGCTGTTACAGCAGCTGTGACGGGCAGGGGTAAGATAAGGAGAGAGACCCTGGAATAGCAGTCAAATCCAGAGGCATGGATTCTGGTTGGTTACAACATAAGAGGCTGGACTAGTACATCCCAGTCCATGTCAGTATAGTGTCTAACAAGAAGGAAATGTAGGATTAAGGATGAGGTCAGTAGAAAGTAAATGATGGCTAAGAGTGGCTCCTGCATTTCAGTTAGGATGACCAGACAGCAAGTGTGAAAAATCGGAATGGGGGTGGAAGATAATAGGAGCCTATATAAGAAAAAAAACCCAAAAATCGGGACTGTCCCTATAAAATCTAATTTCAGTTGTGGGGTTTTTTTTTTCCTGAAAAGCTGCTTTAGGAAAATACGTGAAAGCTCATTGTAGGATAATATTGGGCCAAATCTTTCCTTTGAAGCCAGTGGAGTTATATCAGAGATAATTATGGTCTCTTCATGTACAAAGCTATGATGAGATCCTCAATGCTTCATTTGGGTGATTCTAAAGAACTTGTCTGAGTCCTTTGGTTTTCACACTGTTAGGTGAAGGATCAACTTCTAAAAGCAGCAGTAAAATCCCACACTGTGGACTGGGGCGAGAGGTATTAGAGAAGCGGCCATCTGAGAAATGTCTGAGCTATAGTTAATAGGTGAGAGTGATCTGATCTTTCACGCCTTGTATTCATCTCCTCTGATAGGAGAGAGTCCAAAATGGCATCAGATATGCAGATTCCTTAGCTGTTCTCTAGCCATGCTTGTCAGATCAGGTTAAATAAACAACATTCCCAGCATAAATAACAATTCTTTTTATGGCTGCCGGCTGATGGGAATGAGGAAAGGGAAATAGGGTGATAGTCCTCTGTGGCCAAGGAGGAGATGGGCTCTGGGATTAGTGGGTAGATGGCATCTGTGTGTGTTGGGGAGGAGATGCTTGTGGCACTGTAAGTGATTTTAGCTGTCAACATGTAGATTTAACAAGGGATCCAGGAAAAGTCTTTCTGGTGCTGAATGAAAACAGAGAGCAGTTAAGTGGCAGTGGGAGAAACCGAGAAATCCTGTGTCATGGTTCTTTCAATGTGCTCTATCTGGTTTGAAAACAACCCATAACAAACATCTGCCTCCTCAGAGATGATAAAACCCAAAACATTCTCAGTCATTTCAATAAACATTTGATCTTATTTCCTCCATGCATATTGTTGGGAGTAGGTTTATATGCCCGATGATCTGACAGTTCTGCGCATTCTATACTTTAAACACATGTATCAAAAAAAGACACAGAAAAAAAACCATATTGACAGAGTGCACATTACTTGGGTGGAGATGATTTGATAGGTCTCCTAAACTGACTGCTGGTTGGCATTTTGTGTGAGTTATCTCAGATATAAATGAATGTTGCTGCTGCCTGATATTTACTGTATATTGGTTTTTAAATTACAGTACAACATTGATTCCTTGCTCTGAAAGTTTGGCCTGCACTTTCTCCCACCTGTGAGGTCAACTAGAAGTGTTCAGTTCATTTGAAAAAAAAAACAAAAACCAAAAAAAACCCCCCCAGCATCGCTTGAGGTGGTGAAATCCTCCTTAGGCTAGTTGGGTTTTGCAGTATCAGAGGGGTAGCAGTGTTAGTCTGGATCTGCAAAAGCGAAAAAGAATCTTGTAGCACCTTATAGACTAACAGATGTTTTGGAACATACGCTTTTGTGGGTGAAGACCCACTCCATCGTATGACTGTCATGGAAATTTCCAGAGGCAGGTATGAATATGCAGTCAAGAATCAGGCTAGAGATAACGAGGTAAATTCAATCGGGGAGGATGATGCCCACTTTTTTGCAGGCGCTCTCTGCTCTTACTGCTCCAAAAATCTGTGTTTGAGGAAAATCCATTGTGTCCTACGGAGGCATTTTATAATCTCACATGGCCAAGTAGCAGCAGGCACCATGAGCACTTGTGTTCAGCTACGCTTGTCAGGGACAAGGCAGCCTTTCCTTTTTGGATGTGAGGCAGCCTTGCCACAGCAGCCAGATCTGTGGTACCTCACCTCTAGGTTAGATTACTTTAGTTTGTTGCCATCTTTGGGATGGGCCTGATGACCACTCAGAAGCTTCAGCTACTGCAGAACATGGCCATGGTGCTCTGAGAGGTGATTTTCCCCCCTCAACCCCCGAGACAGGTGTAATCTGGTGCTCTGTAGTCTCTCTTGGATTCCATCCTGCAAGGTGCTGATTGCTTTCAAGTCCGTGGGAGGTGAAGGTGCCAGCATGTCTCTGGAGATACACAGCTACTTGCAGGGCCAGGGCCTGTGTAATGAGCCACGCATGTGCCAGTAGGCACAATGGAGCTGTGATGGCATGAATGCTCTGGCGAAGAGAAGGCCAGATTGGTAGCTGGTCAGAAAAGCAGGAGGATCAATCACAGGTTAGAGATGTGAAAGGGTTTGGGGGAGGGACGAAGAACAAAATTTGATAGGATAGGGGGAAGAAAATTTAGTGTTATGGACCTTATCACCAAAGTCCGGGCACCTGGCTAAAATAAAGAAGGGCCTAGGACCTCCTTTTTTTTTTTTTTTTCCCCCCCCTTCAGTTGCGCTGTTTTTGTGTGTAGCTCATCCCTGCCTGAGCCATTGTGGGTTTTATTTGTCACTTCTAACTGTTTAAGTGTGTATACAAATATGACACGTGTTCAAGCCCTTTGTGAGTTCTCTTTTATTTCGAGCCTTTCCATCTTCACCTTTCTGAATCTGTAAGTGGAATGAATGGGCTTGCTTATTTATTTATTTATTTTCCCTTCTCTGAACATAAAGGGTTTTTTTTATCAGGACTCAAATGAGTCATCAGTTGATGATGATGATAATAAAAAGACCTCAATCCAAGTAAAACCTGGAATCCTGTTGCCAGGTTAACATGAGGCAAGTCCTTTAAAACATGACAGTTCCATCTATATACAAGATTTTGTGTCTATGCTTTTTGTACAGAGTGGCGTTGAATGGGCTTATAAGTGCTAGCAATCAAATACCTTGAATATGTGCACGCTGCACTTTTAAAAATATATACAGATAATCCTTCTCCTGCCTAATTCTGCAAATGGCATAACAAGGGTCCATGAGTCTGACAGTGGAAACTACCATAGGATGCCCTTCCACTAATATCCCAGGATCTTGAAAGATGAAATTTTGCAACAGAGCAGAGGGGCAGCATGAGTTCTACCTGTCCTGTGCCTTCAAAACAGAGCTACAGTGGTGCAAAATGAAACAGCCATAGTAAGAATTACTAGCTCAATTCTAAGACTTAAATAAATAAACCCCAAACCATTATCACCCTACTCAAAATGGCTGGTGCATTCATCCAGTGGTGCTCACAGGTCATATCCTATCACATGACACATTCTGGTAGTGTAACATGATTTTTTTGTATTGCAGTTTGCACCTTAGTGATCTAGCTTATACTGGGGTGGAGGAAGTAGTCACTGTGCTAGGTGCTGTATTAACACAATTGGAGATTGGGCCTTAGCTGGGGTTGGTGGCAGAGCTGAGAACAGAACTCAGATCTCCTGAGTTCCAGTCCGCTATTCTCTAGACCCCACTGTTCCTCCTTGCCCTAATGGACTAAGATTTTAAATTTGATGCTTTTAATCTAACTGTAGGGAAAATATTTTTCACTGCTTTCTTAATGCCATATGCTGCACTAGCATAGGACTGCAATGGGCATGTTGCTGGTCTAAAAATGAAATTTATTTAATAAAAATCCTTGATTATATAAATCATGAGTGTGTTTTTTAAAAAAATCAACTTGAGTATGTATAGTAGGTCTATCTGCTTTTATTGACCTGTAATATTAAAAAACCAGTGAACTCTTCTGTCACACATGACTTTTGTTGCCTGGTTAGGAAACAGTGAACTTGTGGCCTTAAAAAGCTGTTAGATTGCAGCAGAAACATGGCAAATTTAAAGTCCTGGAAACTTAGATTCATCTTCAGAAGTCTATTTCCTGAGTTGCATTGTTTCCAGAAGCGACTCTGCACTGTGAAGTCCAAAGTTGCACTGTTTTTTTTTTTTTTTCTTCCCCCAGAATCTTTATTACGGCTTGTGATGTTGGAGAAGAAGAGAATACAGCATGATGGTTTTTGTTGTTTTGCTCCCCTTTTTTTCTACATTCTGAGTTTGCCGAGCTAGCAGTTTGGAAAATTAGCTTTTGACTCTAAATTGACTTAAATAATAGCAGCACTCAATTTATTTGGCGTACGCAAACTAGTCAAGCCAAGAAAAAGAACGCTGCTCTGGTAGAGTAAATACAGCATGACGCAATGTTCTCTTCAGAATCCCTCCGCTGACTGTCATCACGCACTAGCATTTTTTTAATGAAATACGTTTAACATTCTTCAACTGCCTAATAATATATCAATATACAGCAGTGCTGGAACAATTTTTATAGTGGTGGTGCTGAGAGCCATTAAACCAAATTGTAAACTCTGTATTTAATGGAAACCACTTCAAGCCAGGCGATGCTACAGTTCCAGCACCTGTGTCAATATTCTGGGGGGTACGTCTCTCGTGTCTGAGTGTTGCCACATGCTCAGTGGGAGCGAGAGGGAATCGTTCACCTTTTCTTCACAGGGTCCTTTGGACTCAGCACCACTCCCGATGTGATAACCACCTAACGTGCATCTATCATAAGTATCAAGCTGCGAAGTCATATTATAATCACCGTTGATGTGTCAGTTAAGCAGGGAGAGACAAAAGATGCATATAAGTATTTGAAGGCTGTGAACAGCAAGAAGACGATGACTTATTTAGCACTGACTAAAGGGGCTATAAGTAGGGTGAAAATGTTAAATTTATTAGGGCTAGTCAAATAAGGCCTGATCTAAATCACACAGAAGTCAAGGGGTTTTTTCCCTTTGGATTGGGCCCCTATTAGAACAAATAAATAGGGCTGTCAAGTGATTAAAAATTAATTGATCAGTTGCGCAATTAATCATGTTGTTAGAATTTATTTAAATATTTTTGGATGTTTTCTACATTTTCAAATATTTTTATTTCAATTACAACAGAATACAAAGTATTTGCTTTATTTATATTTATTTTTGATTACAAATACTCACACTGAAGAAATATTTTTCAATTCACCTAATACAAGTACTGCAGTGTGCTGTAGTGCAATCTCTTTATCATGAAAGTTGAACTTACAAATGTATAACTATGCACAAAAAATAACTGCACTCAAAAACAAAACAATTTTCAAACTTTAGAGCCTACAATTCCACTCAGTCCTATTTCTTGTTCAGTCAATCACTCAGGCAAGCAAGTTTGTTTACATTTGCTGGAGATATTGCTGCCCCCTTCTTGTTTACAATGTCACCTGAAGTATGCCCAGTCATGCTGCAAGCATCATTCCGGAGGACATGCTGATAATGGGTTCTGCATCTCATAAATGTAAACACAAAATCACCATTTGTAAATTGCACTTCAGTATTTGAGATGAATTGAAAAAACTACTACTATTTTACAGTGCAAATATTTGTAATTCAAATAATATAAAGTGAGTATTGTACAATTTGTATTGTTATAATTGAAATATTATTTGAAAATGTAGGAAAAAATCCCAAAATATTTAATTGTGGTGTTTAACAGTGAGATTAAAACTGATTAATCACAATGAATTTTTTAAGTTAATTGAGTGAGTTAACTTCGATTAATCAACAGCTCTACAAATAAACAGAACAAAAAACTCATTAGTAATTTTGTGAATAAAAGCGGCATGTTTGGTTCACTGATTCATAGCCTGATCTTATTTTTCATCCAGATGACTGAACTCCATTAGCAAAAATATTTGTGCATCTCAAAAGCTTTAAGAACTTTCGCCCAGTGATTATTGGACTGAAAATTTGTCCCAAAACCGATCACTTCCTTGTTTTGTTTTTTTTCCTCTTTTTAGAGGCATCAGCCATCCAGTTAGGAAGCAGGAACAATATACCTTGTGATTTAGGTGACCATCCACTCCATACAATGAAAAGCAAATCATGACTAGTTATATTAATACCCAGCTCCTATAGAACATTTTGTCATTAGTAGCTCTCAAAGCACTTTACAAAGGTTGTCCATACCATTATCTCCATGTTTGAACCATGCTGAAAATTCTCTCTAAATTATTTTGACAAATAATTATGACCATTTGGTACATATGAGTGAATCAGAATAGAATCACAAATCATTTGCTATACAAATACAGTAAAGGCTAAATTAATAACAAATATTGATTTGAAATCAATGGCTTTGACTAGTATTAAACATTTAAGCGAATGCTGTATACATCAAGATACAGATCTTAATAGTGAGAGATCTGTTAGACTCTGGAATAATCTCCAAAGGGAAGAGCTGGGAATGCCATCTTGTGCGATATTTTCAGATGGACAAAATACTTGAGAGAGAGAGAGAAGGATGGTTTTGTGGATAAGGCATTTGTCTGGGACTCCTGAAACACCACAGTTCTGGTGTTGCAAAATGCTTCCTGCGTAGCTTTGGGCAAGTTGCTTAATTGCCACGTGTCTCCATTTCTCATCTGTAACTGGGGATAATAATTTTCACAACACTCCAATTAGGTAAAGAATTAATATATCCATGTCTGCAAGGTGCTTGGATGTTACTAAGGTGTATAGAAATAAAATGTACTGTAAGGAACTGTTGTGTGCTGGCAGAAGGATGGATATAAGTACCTAATAAATAGCACTGGTAAAAGGTTTCTTCAACCAAATAATTTTCCTGATAAAGTAGGGTGGTTGTGTGTTTGTTTTGTTAAGAAATTGACAGTAATTGGAGACAGTCAATTTTGCCAAACTCTTCCTTTTTTTTGTTGGAAAAGTTTGAAACAATGTTTTAGTTTTGACTGAAAAATATTTCCACATTTAAATGTTTTTGAACTTCTGTTCTGTGATGATTTTTCACTATTTAAATTGCTTGTCATGTGTTGGAAGAAATGCTGAAATACTAGAATATCCAACAGGATTGAAATTCTGTTTCGGAACAGCACTACTAATAATCTAACATAGCTAAAACTCTTCCCCCTACTACTGATGAAATTCAACCCGGATCTGAACAGTCTCCATGCTGGTTTGGGGCATATCATAGTCCTACAAAGAGATTCTTATTTCTTTGTTGAATGTGTATTTTATTCTCTCTGTTGTTCATCTTGACCTAGTGAGTCAGTTCCCTGTGGATGGTTATGTACAGAGGAGATATAAAGTTTAACCAGTTCTCTGAGTTGTGAAAAATACTGCTGAAGTTGTTTTAAGGCTCACAGGACTGCTGGTATGAAGGGAAATGGTAATCAATGCTTTATACTCTAGTTGTGAGTTTGGGTCTCATCTGTCAAAGTAAGTGAGGCTAGTGATGGTCATTCCTAACCCCTGGAGAGGGCTGCCTTTTGAAATCTAGCAGTACTGAGGTGGGGAGAATGATCAACAAGGAACTTCAAAGACCAGATTCAAGGCTTAACAGTTGGTGCTGCTCTGTGAATGAATACATACAGAAAGCAAACACCAGGGATAACAGCTGTAGAAAATTCTTGAGGTGCAGGAAGAACTGCATATGGCAATTGAGCAGCCTCTATATTAAAAAGGTTGTCTGACACAAAGGGGGACCAGATGTCCTGATTTTGGGGCCTTTTTCTTATATAGGCTCCTATTACCCCTACCACATCCCTAATTTTTCACACTTGCTGTCTGGGCACCCTAACGTTTCCCAGCAGTTGAAATGGGATAGCTTTGGCATTTATATTCCTATTTTAAATGTGCTAGGAACCATTTTTATCAACCAAAACGGGTGATTTCATCCCTCTCAGCCAAGGAAAAGGAGAACAATGACTACTTCATCTGCTGTAAACTATACTGTGCCCAAGCCAAAATCATTGTAGCATGCAGGACTTTTCTGGACTGGTGTTATGGGATGACACCAGTACCATATTGCAGTAATAACGTTTCACACTCCTGGTACATCTAGTATTCAAGGCTCCCAAAGTGCATAGCAAATATTAGTGAACTAATCCTCACTAAATCTCTCTTTTTGGGGGGGAAGGTCAGTATCACTATTCCCATTTTACAAGTGGGGAAATGGAGGCCCAGAAGTTAAGTAACTTCCCAAGGTCACATACCGCACGTATGGTGAAGCCGGTAATCAGGTCACCTGACAAACTTTGTGTTTCACCATGCTTCCATCCCACTGCTGAACCTTAACCTTCAGTGCTTTGGTTTCAGCCTGGCAAACCTGGGTTTGTTTGGATGATCAGGGCAAACTGGGTAATGAGAAATGACCCCCAGTGACAGCCATTTCTAACAGCCAAGAGCTATATTTATCATATTGGGCCTGACACTCCTAAGTACTCTGCATAGAGTTTTATGGCTGGAAGGGACCACCAGTTCAGCTAGGAATTTGCACTGATGTCAGCTGAAACTCCGCTCATGAAGCACTTGCGGAGTTTGGCTCATTGCTAGCAGCACAATACTTTGCTCTAAAGCAAATGTCTGAGATTTACCACAACAAAGTCATGAGTTACAGCCCACAGATATGATTGCTGTATAAATTGCACACATTTGTGGGGAATGACCGCTAAAACCTTTGCCCCTCAACTCTGGGGACACAGGGTTCCATCTGTAGCAACAGTACCCTTTCTTTGTTTCTGTGGGCCAGTCACTAGGGGTAATGTCATTCACTGACTAATGCAAACAAAGCCAGTATGCTAGTATTTCATGCAGCAGAATGGGGGGAGGGGGTGTGTGAAATAGCTTTATTTAGTCTGATCCTTTCAGTGCAGTCATATTATAAAAATATTACATATGGTGATGAGCAAGCTGTTTTAGACAAAATAAGACCCATTAAACCACAGTGTGTTTAAAAAAACTCCTAAAGATTATTAACAATCAATATCCTTTTCTTTTTCTCTGTGGCTGTCTGTGGGATCCAGCCAAGATTAAAGCTGGAAATGCTCAAACAGTACACTAACGGCTACTCCCAGGCTGTTTTTCTAACTAGCGGTACCAGAAATCTTGCAAAAGCGATTCCAACCCAGTTTTCTCAAGACCCTCTCTAGCCTGTAGTGCAGACAAAAAAGGGATCAAATTCGTTTCTGGTGCAATGCCATTGAAATAAGTAGGTTGCACCAGGAATGGATTTGGCGAAAGAGATGCTTAGCGTTCAGATAAGAAGTGATTATGCATCTAGAGTTTTGGGTGCATCTCTGAACCAAAGTTGCAGAGTGCTAGATGGGCTTTGGCTCGTGATTGCAGATTCCCTTCAGCATCTGGATAAAAATCAAATTTGTTTGGTGTAACTCCTTGCTCATGGCATATGAATGAACCCGGGCGGGGAAGTGGAGCGATCATTTGGCGCAGCTTGCCAAGGGGATGCTAAGGTGATGAGCATGGTTAAAAAAAAAAAAAAAAAAGCGCACAGAGCGAGAGAGAGGTAGAAAATGGTGGATCGGATATCATTTTCTCTAAATTAATTTTGCCACAGCTGTTTGACTTCAGTTTAAAGACAGCAAGTGGTCTCACTGCAGAAAAGGCGAGTGAAGGGTGAAAAAATCATAAAGTGGAGAGAGACAGAGTGTTGAGGCACCAAAGTTAAGTGACTAGCGCTAATGATCTTGTTCAGGTCTATGAGCAGCTGTTGCTTTTTAGTTGTCCCCCCCTCAACCCCTTCAGTAGGGAATGAAATTTGATTGTCTGACATCCAATGGCTGGAAATTCCCTACTCTTCTTCTCCCCTGCCTCATGCCTTTTGAAGTACATCTGACTATGCCACTACTTTGCTTTGGAATATCGTGGTTAGTATTGGTGATGTATTTTGTTTGTCGATACACAAAGTGTCACACTATAGGAATATTATGTGGGGAAAGCATCAGTTTTCAGAAACCTCTCGTGAAATAATCTTTTGAAAACAAGCTGTGAACAAAGCAAGCTGGACAAGAAGGACACTAGTATGTTAAAATAATAACCCACACTGCTCTAAAATCGAAATATCACCGCTTCAGGCTACTATTTTATTCTTTCCAGCCCAACCTTATACCTCTATCTGGCCATCCGGTAGTGTGTTTCTAACCTCTCCTGTCTCTCAGGAGGAAGGGGAGTTGGTGAAAATCCGCAAGATAAATTTTAAGTTGAAAATCAGAAAAGAAACCTTCCCAAATCAAAGCCTATTAAGCTGTGGAAATAGCCCAAAGGAAAGCGGTGGGAGCCCCATCGTCTGAGTCACTTTAATACATCATTAGATACTGTACTTGCCAACATACTGTAGGATGCCCTGTTGCAATGGCAGAGCAGGGATATGTCAGTCTGAAGCCATAGTTTGGTTAGCTTAGGTTACCTGGATCATCTTGCTGGAGAGATGGCTACAATAGCTACTTGCAGTTTTTGCACGTTGTCTGTGCATTGTTTGTAAGGTGGTGGGAATTCAGCACAGATAGGGGACCAGGATATTTGAGTGAATCTTTTGCCATATTGACTTATCAGTAGAGCTGACTGAATAATGAATTGATTTTTTTCAGTTTGGTGGCCAAATGGAAATCTGGAATGGGGGAAGGTTCATTTTTTAAAAAGTTTTGGTTTTGATTCTTGCCAAAATAGAAAAAAAAATCCCTCCCAAAAAGGGACTTGGAATTGTACCAAATGTTTCATTTAACCCAAAACACTTTTTTTTGGTTTTCGTTTTGTTATGGCTGAATGTTTGAGTGTTTTACCTTTTTAGAAATGTAGCTAGATTTTGTTTGTTTTAAACAAAATTCATCTCAATGATGAAACCAATCCACTTTGACTTTCCATTTTTTTAAAAATTCAGACAAAAAATTCAACCCAAATTCACAAACTGCTTTGGTCTGAAATTGCATTTTATGGTGAATTTATTATTTGACCAAACATTTCACCCAGCGTGGCTGAAGAATAAAATTTTACCAGCAGTAAGGGGGAAAATTGGCACTTTAAACCTTTCCTCAATTTGGAAAAAGTGGCGAGCGCTGCGATTAACAGCATAGCTTCTTTTTCAGTTAAAGTGGTACTTTAGAATTGAAACTAGCTTCAGAGCCAGTGTTTTGCTTCCTATCTCCAGAAGATCTTGAAAAGATAAGAAAGTTCTATTTAAATTTTTCTATCACTTGTGTGTGTAAAACATACATTTTCCTTGTAACCATAGTCTCCGCTAGGAGGAAGGCATACTCCCAGAATTCCCCAGGCATGCAGAGGAGACACAATTGTGGGGGCAGCCAAGCCAAAAATTATTTGCCAAAATTGCTCATTAAATTGATTTGAAGAATAGCAGGAAATTTTTATGGACAACTTGCAATCAGGATAACAGGTGAAATTCATCTTTACATGCTACAAATGAGTTGCCTATCTCTTTCCCACATATATGCTCACACAAACTTTTTTCCTTTGTATAAAAAGTGTACAAGTCCCTGAGCTAAATTCCACCATCTGATACAAGTGCACAACTTCCCTTAACTGCGGCAGCAACGCAATCAAATTCCAAATTGCAGGCATCGGTGGCCAGTTCAGATTTGCAAGCATTCATCTGAATTGTGAGGATTAGAATCCAACCCCTAGTGATATGGAGTGCACACCAGCCTCAGTTACCCGAAACAGGGTCTTGTCTCTTAATGTCTATTAGTTGCATTGATAATTCACTTAATTACACAAATGCATTGAGTGCCCCTCCCCTAACATTCAGGTAAACAAAGTTGCAGCCCCTGGAAAAATTCCTATTTCTGACCGCTCTGCTCTGAATTTCCTGGACTCTGCAAACAGCCAACAAAATTGTATTAACTTGCTTTCTTGATATTTAAGGCCACTAATAACTACAGTAAAGATGAGAAGCAACTATAAATCTTCTAAGGCCATCATTGTGATTAGTATATGCAGTACATAAGAGAAACAAGTACAGAAGTGGTCATAAAATATAGAAGGTTTACCCTTGATACCATCAATAAAAGCAAGTGATTTGTGAATCCCTGGGGTCTGTTGCATCATCCATGCATAGCTTCATTTAGTTTCCTGTGTGGCTTAACAAGTCTGGTGGAAGGGAAGTAGTTTTGGTGAGTAATTGGCAATTCACCATGTAATCCTTAGTCTTGTAATTAGTCATACAAACTAGAGATGTTAAAGTCCCATTGTGTTATCCAGTCTATCTCCCTGGACCAATACAGGAGTGAAACTGGCAGCATGCTTCCTGGTTTTCTTTCCAGTCTAGTTTTTAAAACTTTTCCAGCAAGGATTTTTTGGGGGCATTTTTTTTAAGTTACAATATCTAGGTTGCTTAGTGGAAAGAGCACCGCACTGGGACTCAGACATGGCTTCTGTTCCCAGCTCTGTCACTAGCCTACTCTTGACCATGGGCAAGTTGTTTCTTCTCCCTGTGCCTCAGTTTCCTTATGTGAAGAATGAGGACGATGATACTGTTCTTTGAAAGTGCTTTGAGATTGACTGGCAAAAGTGAGGTAGTAGTATTTAACTCTTTAACGGTCACACATGAACAGATACACTGTACATGCTGCCGCCATCTTTCTTTGTTGGCATCCTCTGCTGTGTTCTGTACTTTAGGTAGTAAAGGTTTAGTACAGGAATATTTCATTAGTCTGCAAAGTGCCATGCACACCTTTTGAGTTGCAAGTAATACCATACAGGCAGAGAAGACAGCAAAATGACTAGTTGCACTGGGTGACTGTACGTCCTGTACTTTCTTCCAGTTTGCCCATGGCCATCCATTTGGGCAGTGAAGGCACAAAGGCTTGACTTCTGTGCCCAGGTTGAGGCTGACTCTTCTGGTTTGACTCAGAATATCATGGTGCTCTGGGACGGCCCCAGGTGGTTTTTGGCTCCACTCCTAGTTGGAGACATCCTGAATCTGGTGTTTAGAATGGGACTGCACTAAGGAAGCAGTAGTTACTACTTTTTGTCCTTGGTATGAAGCAGAAACCACTTTCAGTGCTACCGGTCAATAAGCTCCTGGCAGTGGATAAGAGTGAAATACCAATGTTAATTTGACTAGCTCTGTCAGCAACATTGATCGTGAGAGGTAACTGGCATTAACATGGTCTTTGGCTGGAGTGGACAATTAGCCCTAATGTGGCTTCAGTCCTTTTTAGATGGAAGTTATACTGCATAGCTCCTGTTAGTTACTGTTTTTCTATAAACTCCTAATTTACTTACCAGCCTGGGCCTGCTTCAAAGTCCCTAAATCCCTTTGGAATAAAGGCTTAGGCTTGTAAATTGGTTACACATGGCAACACTGAGCACAACAATGGTTAAATTACCTTTAAAAATCTGTGTCCAAGTACTTTTGTTTCTTTAGCAACTTCCCTCCAAGGACTTCAAAGTACTTTACAAACATTAATGAATTCAGCTTTTCAACTTCCTGGGAAGTGGGCAGTACCATTTATTAAGATGTGGCAAAATGACTTACCCAAGGTTACCCAGAAAATATGGCAAAGTTGTGAACAGGTTTCCTGACTTCCAGCCTTGTGCCTTAACGATAATCTTCCTTTTCCTTTCTTGTTATGAGACTTGCATGTAAATAAGAGATGAAGATAATGGTAGACATATATATTTACCCATGATCCAGAATGGGTCTAATGTACTAAGATATGAAAATGCTGTTTCATTAGACTGCTTCTCTTCCCTGCAATTCTGTGGATAAGTCTCTCGCGTGTTAGGTTTTCATAACTCTTCAGCTGTTTATCTATTGTACAAAACCAAGGAAAGACTGGGTCATACTAGGTGCACTCCCAGGGTCCAAGAGGGAATTTCTTAGCGTGTGTTCTGTGATGTCTTCTGGCTGACTTGAAGGTCTCTGAAATAAATGAAGCATGCACATAGAGTAGCCTTCCTGCCATTGGACACATGGTGTTAACCATTACATCTTGACCTTGAGCTTTTGTGGGTTAGAAGGTTTGGCTCTGCTGCCCTTTCTCTCCTTGGGGCACCAAGTGTCACCTCTAATGCTCTTGCTGTGTCTCCAAGCAAGATCAGGGGCTTGTTTTAGACTCCATTATAATCCAGTGTCAAAAGCCCCAAGCTGCTCCCTGGGAGCCACCTGTGTCAATTCCCTTCTTAACAGGGCTATTTGAAGAAGTGTTGGTGCCTCCCAGGAAACATGGAGCCGGAGTTCTACTTGAGACAATTTTGCTGAGGCACCTGGCATGGTTTTCTCTTGTTTTCCTGAAAAATCCAGAGGACAAAACCACAAGCTTTAGGCTAAACACCAGGAAAGATTTTCTTACTGAGATTTATTAGGCTGGGGAATAGATTCCCAAGGAAGCTGGTGGAAACCCTACTGCTTGGGACTTTCAAAGCAGACTGGTAAAAAAAAATCCTTCAAAAATGGATTTCAAAGCAGACACCAGATGGGAAAAATCTTGCATTAGTAGAGACTGGGGAAATGGACTAGATAGCCTCAAAGGGATTTCTTTTTATATCTATTGCCTAAAGATATTTTTATAGAAACAGGAGCATTGTAATTAGTAGTTCACCAGCTTCCTATGCTTATGCAGTATTAAAAATTGGAAAATCTCGGTCGTTGTGCTGTGCTACCTGTTGAAGAAAGGCGGCATTACAGGGATGCGACAGGAGAAGTCTGAGAGACTCAGAAGACTCAGGAAGCGCTATCCTTTTGCTAACATCCAGGAGCATTTCTGGACTGGTTTCAAGGCACTTGTATCTTAACCCAAATATCGTTCAGCGTGCTGCATGATGTTCCACATCATGACTCAACATGATGACTTCATTGGTAGTCGTGTGTAAAACTTCCCATGGGGTGATATCCTGGCCCCATGGAAGCTGATGGGAGCTGTGTCAGGGACTTCAGTGGGGGACAAGATTTCACCCCTGTTGCTTAAACACAGCATTATTTATCTGCAAGGTTTGGTCAGCTTTGTTGTTTGTTTAAAGTCATGATTGTCATCATTGGCATTGTAATAGGAATAGGCAAAGGAGTTTAGGAATAACTGATTCAAAGCAAACTCGAAGATCACAAATAAAGGGTTATGACTTCAAGAGTAAGTGAGCTCCAAAGCAAGAAAGTGTGCGAATGGGAGTTGTTTCAGGAGATCATTAGAAGGCCCTAGAGCATATGTGTATGCTACTGGACTAATGGAAGTGTTTGTTGCTCAATCTTTTAAGTATGAACTTTTTTCCAGTGTTGTAGAGTGTCTCCACCTCCACTGAAAGTCTGTGGAAGCTTTAAGAGCAGCATGGTTAAAAATCGGGCCCGGTTTGTGGGCAATTCCTGTAATCAAAAGACTTTTAGCTGCAGAATGCTGTTGCTGTGCTGACTAAGGATTATAATGCAAAGATCGTTCTGCTTGAGTCAGAAAATGTGACGCACAACTAAATTTGTTCCTAAATACCATGTTTATTTCAAAATTCTCCAGGCAGTATCAGTTGTGCTTTAAGGAATATTTTCAAAGCTTACAACTTCTGCTAATGAGATGGTGATATTGCTTCAATTATGTGCTGTAGGGCAAGAAGGGGAGCTTAACTGAGTTTTAAAATTATAGCAGTCATTTTAAAAGTAGCTGCCCTCCCTTTGTCTTTAAATGAAATCATTCCATCTCATTTGCCATGTCAATGCCATCATCAGCTGGGAATGACCACTCCTTGCAATGAGCCAGCACTGACGAGACCTGTCCGTGTGAGCTTTCTGTCTCACTAAATGGAGAGAGTGGGGAAAAGATGCATCTTCTCATCCCTGAGACCAAGATTTTGAACAATTCATTCCTGAGTGATTATAAATTCCTTTCAGCAAGATCATGTACCCCTCTGAAGCACAGCTTCACTGGAGCTCCCCTGCTGCACTGAGAAGCAAACTGCGACCGCATTCCATATTGTGCTGCATGTTCCCTCACGTGTCCAGTCGGCTCTGCTGCCTAGCACGTGGGGATAAGAGGGATGGAGCTATTCCCCAACCTACTCTCTGCCCACTTTCTCTCTTGTGGGTGGCACATCAGTCATGTAGTTCCTGCTCTACTTCTAGAACCTGAGGCCTTAGTCGGGCCTTATAAAATCACGAGTTAGGCTTAAAAAGCATGAGACTGTAGTTTTGCAAAAAACATACATTTTAGGCTCATTTTATTAGGTTTCTGAGCCTTCAGAGTGCGCCTGGATCATATTTTTAAGCTTTTCCCCTGTAATGGAATACTAACCTGTATTATATTGCTCAGCTACTAGGTGGTGCTGTGTGTAACATATCTTAGTTAAATGAACTTCAGCCATAGCTGGTGGAGCATTTAAAGGATCTTATACCAGACGTGTTCATCATAAGCAAGCTCTGCCACCAGTCCGTGTCTGGTAAAGAAGAACATGACATCCCTTGAACGTTGAGGGCTAAAGGCTTACAAAAAAAAAATCAGATTTTTTCACGAATCCTGGAAATGTGGCTTTAAGAAAAAAACTAAATATCATGAGACTCAAGTTTAAAATGTGACTTGATAATACTGAATCTTTGTTGCCTCCAGTGTCTCTGCACTCATGCTAGTGGTAACTGGAAACAAGCCAAGAAATATTGGCATTTTACATTTTTGCTCTATTTAAAATAAAACATTTTCTTTATTTTATTAGCACAGAGCAAATCTGAATCCTTAGCTATCAAATGGTTCTGATAGTGACACCAACTGGTACGTGTCTGCTACAGAGTTCCTAACTTCAATAAATACACCCTTGGTAATTGGTATTTATTCACTTGTTGAACTGGTCACCATCTTAATAAATCTCTCTGGAATTCCTTGCATTTATGATGTTTACATCAATCCTTCCAGGATTATTTTAAAAGGGTTTATAGCTAAGGAGCAAAGCAAAGTAGCAGAAAAGAATCTTAAATTATAGTGGTTGGCAATCTATTAAACTGTACTGCAAATGTAATCGCTTTGACTTATGAGGACTGATTTGTTGTTTCACAAAGCAACCCTGTACTTGGTGGTACTTCAGCTACAAAAGATGCTATATAAAATAAGTGACGCACCCAACCTCCCTCACTAGGTGTTTACTGCTATTAAAAGTAGATCTTGTTTGCTTCACTGAAGGTTTCAAGTGAAGAGAGATCTCTGTCTTGGTCCATATCCATCTGGAAGTGTGAAGTCATCTTCTCCTACACACGAGAAAATAGATACAGGTTCCTTTTTCTCATGCAAACTCACTTGATTTTCCTGTCTGTGGTCAGTTGTCATTGGTATTTTTTCAGTCTTCACTTCATGCATCAAGAAACATGATGATATCTTGTGGCAATGTTGGTAGTCTGCTCTCAACGCCAGGATCATTTATATGATGCCCCTTCTAATGATTAAAAAACCTACAGATTCATGTCAGAAAGTCAAGGAGAGGCCAGGAAAGCAGTCAGATTCATGATTAGTAGTAGCTTTAGGAAAGCAACCACTCTACAGGAAAGAACAATATTGCCTGACTCTAACACTGTTAGAAGTATTGAACTATCCATAGTAATTTACAAACAACTCTGCAGTTTCCCAGAAAAGCACCTGGGGATTACAGTGGATGAGAAGCTGAATATGAGTCAGAAGTGTGACCTGGTTGCCAAGAAGGCCAATGGCATATTGGCCCGTATTAGTTGGAGTATTGCCAGCAGATTGAGGGAAGTGGATTATCCCCCTCTGTTCGGCACTGGTGAGGCCACACCTGGAGTATTGCATCCAGTTTGGTCCCCCCATTATAGAAGGCATGTGGAGAAATTGGAGAGAGTCCTGTGAAGAGCAATGAAAATTATTAGGGTGCTGAGGCACATGGCTTATGAGGAGAGGCTGAGGGAACTGGGGTTATTTAGTCTACAGAAGAGAAGAGTGACATAGGATTTGATATCAGCTTTCAACTACCTGAAGGGGGGTTCCAAAGAAGATGGATCTAGGCTGTTCTCAGTGGTTGCAGATGACAGAACAAGGAGCAATTGTCTCAAGTTGCAGGGCGAGGGAGGTTTCGGTTGGATATTAGGAAACCCTATTTCAATGGGAGGGTGGTGGAATCTCCTTCCTTAGAGGTTTTTAAGGTCAGGCTCAACACAGCCTTGGCTGGGATGATTTAGTTGGTGTTTAGTCCTGCTTTGAGCAGGGGATTGGACTAGATGACCTCCCTGAGGTCTCTTCCAACACTAATATTCTATGAACTCCTCCCACAAGTAGTCTTTCTGAATTGTCATTTTGTCCACAGGATGAAATCGTCTTCATGCTGTCTCAGTTCTCCCATCAAGGCCATTCTTTCTTCTCATCAAATTTTCTGGCCATCAGTGATCTCCATTTAGATGTTGTCTAGGAAAAGTGGTTGAGTTCCAGTTAGGGCTTTTAACTCCCCTCCCTCACCCCAATCCAGATGCATCTCACAGTAGGTGAAATTCACTCTGGTGCAAAGGGACAATGTGAGGCATATCCACCACTTCAGTCCCATATAAGCACTCAAACTAGAGCTTAAATGGGGTTTAATCTGTGCAGAGACCTCAAGTTCTCCCTTTGTACAGAGCTGAATTTCACCTGCTATGAATTTGAAACTGAATAATTAATTTTTCCTTGTTTATTATTATGATTAATTATAGTTAACCTGACCAAAAATTAAACCCAGAGCTCTTGTGTAGCACCTTTCATCTGTTAATGACAAACTGCTTCTCAAAGGAGGGTAAATATTAAAGCTGGGGGAAAAAACTTAGGTCCTCTTGCCTAAAAAACAGAGCTAAAGGAGAATCACCATTAGTTGTTAGCAGTATAATGCCTATGAAATCTGCTTTAGTGGTTTTGAGTCCATCCAGCAGAGGGTAGTGGTGACATATACACAGATTAGATACTGGACTAAATCAATTAATGTATCTAACCAGTAGGTGGATTATAGTATGTATAAAGCTGTCAAAAGTACCTTACCTTTCATCTTGAAGTATTGTAAAGTATTATTATGAATGTACAATATTAGTATTAATCTGCATGAGGTTTGCCATACCTTTCACTCCATGCCTGTCATTCTCCCTCTCTCTTCCCTAAAAAGCTTCAGTGACGTAATGCAATATAGAAACACTGAAATTATGACGCCGTCTGGCCTGATAAATGGGGAGCTAATAGTTTTACTGTCCTCTCTCCCCTAGAAGTCAATACAGTACTGAAACTCGGCTAAGGTACACGCAGTTGAGTGGCAGATCTGTGTACCCTTACGTGACCTCTCATGTATAATATCCAGTAGTGAAACTAGACCCATGGCTCTTAATCTAAGGACTTGTCTACATTATGGTTTAAGTCAATGTAACTTATGTTGCTCAGAGATGTGAAAAGCCGCCCACCTGAGCGACACACGTTACATCGACTTAAAGCAGTCTCCACACCGTGCTGTCAGCTGGAGGCACTCTACTGCTGAAATCACTCCACCGGTGGAGTAATTATGCCATTGGGAGAGCACTCTCCCATGGATATAGCATGTCTACAACAGCAGCGCGGCAGTGTCGGTGCAGCACAACAGTGTAGACTCGTCCTCTGACTTTAGTGTCTTGTGTTTCTGCACTATTTGGGTATGTCTTTACTACCCGCCGGATCTGCGGGTAGCAATCTATCTGTTAGTGAGAAAATCGATCGCCCGCAGCGCCCCGTTGACTCCCGTAACTCCAGCTTGACGCAAGGCGCAAGCCAGAGTCGACAGGGGAGCGCGCCATGAGGACGGCAGGTAAGCGAGGCGCAGGGGAGCGAGGCAGGTAAGCGGGGCGGCAAGGGAACAAGGCGCAAGCCAGAGTCGACAGGGGAGCGTGCCGTGAGGACAGCAGGTAAGTTGGCTGAAGATACGCCGACTTCAGCTATGTTATTCACATAGCTGAAGTTGCGTACCATCAGTCAATTTCCCCCCCACCGCTCCCTGTGAAGACCAGCCCTTTGTGAACAATAAGAAATCTGGAGTTGCATGTGATTGGCTCATTATGAAAGGAAAAGTGTTTCAACTTCCCCTTTGGGGGTAGGTGGAGGAATTGTACAGGTTTAAATAAATGTGCTGGCAAGTATCCAATCTCAGTTGCCTGCCTCTGAGCCATTGCAGTGATACACCCCCAAGAGAGCAGAGTCAACAGAATAAGAGTAGCTTTCCATTTCCCCACAGCACTTTATGTTCACTGACTGAGGAGGAAGGAAAAAGGTTTCCCAAGAAAAGGAGGTGAATATATTCATTTTCACCTCTAACATCTTCCTCACCTGAAACCTGGCTCTAGCAACAAACTGGTGGTATAACCGTTGATTCCCTTGGGGGGAAAAAGAGTCTCGGATGTGACCCATAGCATATTAGCCTGACATGGCAAATTGGATTGGCCACTGGCCAGAACCTAACCATGTGTAACCTACTCCTCTTCTTCCTGCCTCCTATTGGTAACATTTGATCCTTATCTTCTGCATTGCAGGGAGCATCATAACTTGAGGCTGCATTTGAAGAAGTTCTTTGCAGTCTGCATTTGGTTTCTGTAATGGATGTTCTAATTTATATTGCCTTATTCTCTTCTCACATGACTGGTGTAAGGAGTGAAGCTGTTTAAACGTATTGAGGTGCAAAACTGTTACAAATTAGATGAGACTTGGCCCTATTATATTTTTGTGACTGTTTATTGTGGGATTGGAGCTCTGTACGATAAGCAAGGTAAGACTTGATACAAGTGTTTTGGATTTGTATTATTTTTCACTGCGGGTATTGGATTCTGCCTCTCTCCGTTTCTGTGGGGCAAGAGTCTCCAAACTATGGCCCAAGGGCCAGATCCAGCCTGCAGCTTCAATTTGTCCAGCCCCACAACCAACAGGGGAGAAGTGAGCAGGCAAAGGTTGCTGCAGCTGAGCAGGCACGGACCCCTGCCATAGAGTAAAAATACAAGCCAGATGCTTAATTACATCTCCAGTAAATGGAGTAAAGAAGATAAAAATAAAATTAAAAAATGTGAAATAATTTGTAATGTATTGACAAATATTTTGTGTGATTTCACAGTACCTGCGTTGATTGTACAACTACTTTTGTACCTGATTTAGAATTTAATGCAACACTGACCCAGTAGAGTAGTGTTGTTGTTCTTTCGCTTTGCATATATATATTTTTTTCACAGTGGTTTCAGCCCGCAAAGCCCCTTCAAAAATCTAATATGGCCCTCATCTCAAAGTTTGGAGACCCCTGCTGTGGGATATAAAGCTTTTGTCACCTTGATGCATGTTATGTGGATAGGGATAAGAAAGAAAGAGACCAGTCTCTTAATTGTGATTGTGTGTCATAACTTTACTGTACATGCTTGCAACCTAGGACCTTTTGGTGAATTGAAGGATGACGGCAGGAGGATGCCTGGGAAGCTTGCATTGCTGCTTGTTTTCTGTGGACAAATAAAGCATCCACTCAAGTCCAATAGTCAAGTACATCAGGGTAAATGAAATCCAGATCAGGTTATAACATCCCAGGCTGCCGGTCTGTCTTCCATTAGTAAAGGAAGGAAGGATGGTCCTGCAGTTAGGGCATGCTCCTAGGAGTTCAATTCCTTGCTCTGCCACAGACTTCCTCTGTGACCTTTGGCAAATCACTTTGTGTCACAGTTCCCATCTGTAAAATGGGGCCAATAGCAGTGCATCACATGGGTGTTGTGAGGACTAATATATTAAAGATTGCAGAACACTTTGGAATCTACTGACAAAAGTTGCTATAAAAGTACAGTGGAGCCCCAGTATAACGCACCTTGGTATAATGCGAATTCGAATATAGCACAATTATACCATGGCTCCCAAGGCTGCAGGCACCACTGTTCTCTGTTCCTGGCAGGCGTGGGGGCTGTGGCTTCCAGAGAAGCTGTGGCCTCCGCACCTACTGCGGCCCCCACACCTACTGGGACAGGGAACTCCAGGGCTGCAGGCGCCGGTGTTCCCTGCCCCCAGCAAGTGGCAGGCCATGGCTTCCACAGAGAAATCTGGGGCTGCAGCCCCAGAGTTCTCTGTCCCCAGCAGGCGTAGAGGAGCAGCGGGGGAAGAAGTTGCGGTCCCGCGCCTGCTAGGGACAGAGAACCCGCTATAATGCGACCCCACATTTAATGAGATGGGATTTCTTGGGTCCCATTTGTCACATTATAGCAGGGCTCCACTATATGCACTTATTAAATTTATAAAATGTTTTAAAATACTGAGTGGGGATGCACAGACAATGACCATTTTCAAGTAATACACATGCTCTAGGGTAGAACCTCTCTATTCAACACATTATGCTATTTCCTATCAGCAAGAGTCTTGAAAGAGTTTTCTGTAAGCGTAGAAAACCTGCATTTACACATGTGTATAACGTTTCTCTGAGAGCTTTAATGCATGAGATCTAGCATACAAATTGTTCAATCGATGTCTTTTTCAACTAAGGTAACTTATTCACTCTGTTTGCTAATGATACATGTTGCTTCAGCTTGATAAGCCATGCAGCAGGTTAGTTTTTGTTTTATATATGAATAGGAAAGGGAAAGACTTGCTAAGGGAAGAGAGAAATTGCCTGACCTTCATCTTTAAATCTCATGGAAGTGAACCCAAACCTTCAATTATGGGTTGACAGTGGTTGGATAAATACTCCACTTCTTTCTCTGACTTCCAATGGACATCCTACCTCCACTGAAAATCAACCCTGGACTTCAGCAGAGCTGGCAAACTGAGCTAAAACCTTTGTCACCTATTCTCATGATCAGAAGGTTGGGAGGAGACAAGTGTTTATGGCGGGAGGAGTGTCTGAGAAATGAAAGCTCCAGAAGATGAGTCTTGGACTCTGTATAGCATCTCCAAATCCACAAAGAGGACGTTCCTGCCATTTAACCCTTTCCTTCTCCTACCCCCGCCCCACACACAATGTGATCTCACTATAGGTAAGCGATGCCCATGGGGTCAGAGAGAAGGAACTGAGTTAAGCATCGCGGGACTCGTTGGGGTCCGAAATACCCCTGAGGAGTCAGAAGTGTTGCTGAGAACAGAGGGTGAAATTAGCATCTTGCAGAGGGTTCACATAAGATGTTTCTGTGCCATCCCACAAACGTAAGGTCTCACCCTGGTGCTCACCAGCTCAACTACTCGTTACAGGGTGACACCAACAGCCCTTCCAGACTCGTGTCTCTCCTGAGCTCTTAACTACCAGACATTTGGACTGTTCCCCTCTGGTTTGTTCCCTGGTAGTTCTGAAACCAGTTCGCCAGTTATCAGTTAACTTTGGTGCATACGTTCCACCAGGGGTGAAAGTAAGACTGTACGGGCTGGCACAGCGTACTGCTAAAAAATGTCTGCCGGTACCAGCCCATACAGCTGACTTTAAAGTGCTGCCATGACAAAAGGCCCTGCTTAAATGTTGTTGCCCCTGCCCCCCCAGCCCACCAATGTGGGGGTGGGCAAAAGGAGAAGCTACCTTGGGCCGTCAATTTAAAAGGGCCTGGGCTCTGGCCGCTGCTGCTGCTACCGCAGCAGCTGGAGCTCTGGGCGGTGCAGCCCAGGCAGTGTGGATGGGCTGGCTGGAGGATGCTGACCCCTAGCCCTGCCCCTTCTGCATGAGGCCCCACCCCTTCCAGGGGGCAGATCCGGCCCCAATACAGGTAAGAGTTCAATTTTATTTTCACCCCTCCACTCCGCACAGTTTGCAGAACAGAGACCTGCTTGGGACAAAAAATAAACCAATGTTTATTTAACAGAAACCACAACCCTTTGATATTTCCCGGATGAGGGAGGAGTTCATTTAGCCTTCAGTGCTTGGCCTTTCTGTAGTGATGATAATGAGGGTGCCACTTGACAGGCAGAGGGTAGTTTTTTGGGACATGAACATTTGTTCATCATTAACAGTATTGGTTCACTTTTTAAAATCTAGTTGTTGGGACCTAACCTGTTGGTAACTGAGCATTCCCAAGGTTGATTAGGTAGAGCAAACTTTCCAATGAATTTAATGGAGTCTCTGACTCTTCTGATGAGAAAACTGGATGGGGGGGACCCCTGGACAGGCTGAAAATTATATTCAATTTTTTAAAACCCCCAATGTACTCTAATTTGCTTGAAGATGCTCATTTTTCAGAAGTGGAGGCACCATATTGGAGTAAAACATTTTGGCTGCTGTGTGTCTATATGGGAAGAAGCACCACTTAAAAAATTGTGCCACTTTGCTCTTGTTTTAAAGAACCATCTTGCCAATAATTAAATCAAATACCACACACACTTTTCAGCTACAAGGGCTTTTGTTGTGACTTAACAGATGGATGTACTACTATTTTTTTTTTTTTTTTTTTTTTTTAATGGGGTGGTTTTTGCTGAGTGTCTGCATTGCATCATTTCTGGTTGAGCACAGGCAGACTGATGAGCATGCTGGCACATTTCAGTGTGGCCCACCTGCAGGTAGGAATATACTTCTCAATACTACTATTACTATAGTAGGCACTGGTGTGATTTGTATGGCACTACCCATTAGGCAACCGCCTAGGTTGCCTAATGGGTGGTGCCAGCCCTGCCTTTGCTGTGCCACTCGGAGCAGCATGTCTGGCAGCCGCACTGCCTGGCCAAAGCCAGACACGCTACCGTGCTGCCCCGCAGGAGCGCGTGGCAAGCCGAGGCTGTGGGGGTACAGCTGGGGAGGGGCTGGGGGTAGCCTCCACAGCGGGAAGCTCAGGGGCTGGGCAGGATGGTCTCACAGGTCGGATCTGGCCTGCAGGCCTTAGTCTGCCCACCTTTGAGTTGGGGCTGCTGCTGCCTTATGTCCTGCTATGAGGCAGATTCTGGAACTCCCCATGGTTAAGGGCCTTAGACTCAAGTGTTATGATTCGATACAGCCATACAAATCACACCAGTGTCTACTGTAGTAATAGTAGTATTGAGAAGCATATTCCTACCTGCAGGTGGGCCACATTGAAACATACCAACATGCTCACCAGTCCGCCTGTGCTCAACCAGAAGTGATACAGTGCAGACACTTGGGAGGCAGCGGGGAGTCACCCGCCAAATTCTGGCACCAGAATTTGGAGGGTGACTCCCTGTCGGCGGCAATTCAGTGGACGCTCGGATGCTGCTCTTTGGCTATCGGTGCCCCCTCCTGCGCTTGCCGCAGCGGGCGGAAAAATAATTACCGCCTAGGATGGCAAAATATCTTGCGCCGGTCCTGGGTAAGGGGGCAAGGGTTAGGCGGGTTGGATAAAGGGCAGGGAGTCGGGGGTGGTGGTCAGGGAACAAGGAGCGGGCGGAAGTTGGATGGGTCAGGGATTCTGAGGGGAGCAGTCAAGGGGCAGGAAGTGGGTGGGGGTCATTTAGAGGGTAGGGCCAGGCTCTTTGGGGACGCACAGCCTTCCCTACCTGGCCCTCCGTACAGTTTTCCAACTCCAGTGTGGCCCTCAGGCCAAAAAGTTTGCCTACCTCTGCCCTAGCTAATGCTATGCAGCAAGCAGTAGGGGGTACTGCAATGGTAGACTGCTAGCATTCTTCAGCCGAGGCACTAAACCAAGGTTCCCTCTGTCTTTCACTACTACCTGTGTAGGGGGAAGCTGACGCTCTTTGTAAAGAGTTGAGGATAACCCCAAGTTTCTGGCAGTTCCATTTCTCAGTAAAATGGCTGATTACTGCCTTAGTCTGTGAGTTTTTCTGAGTACAGAATGGCTGCTGCATTTGCCAGCCAGGTTCTCATGGTGCCAGTCTGACTCATCACTGTATATGAACAAATGAACACCACTCTACAAAACCAAAAGACAGTAGACTCCTTGGACTCCAGTGAACTCTTAGTAGCTGTACTTTTCATGGAGTGTTCTGCTCCCCCTCTCCCCTCCCCCAGGCTGTGGAGTGACAGCAGAGCTGCTTCTGTAGCTCTTTTGTCCCTGCTCTACAATGGGTAATGGCCAGAAGATACATATAATATCAGCTCCATTATCTCTGCCCATGCCTCATCCCCAAACCCCACTGCATGGGATGCAGAGGTGGTTTCACGGGATGCAGAGGTGGTTTCATAGCATGCAGGAGGGACACCGCTCTATAAGGATCCACAAATCCTGCCCCTCACATCCACAATGAAACAGTGCAGCCCTGCAGAGTTTGGGAAGTCTTGAGGTCCACAGAGTAGTGGGAGAGATTTTGCCCCTAATGAAATGGCTCTCTGGAGCAAAAGGTAAGGTGTGTTATCAACCATCTGCAGTGGCGCTGGAACAGTTTGTATAGTGTGGATGCTGAAAGCCATTGAACAAAACTCTAAACTCTGTATTTGATGGAAACCACTTCAAGCCAGGGGGTGCTGCTGCACCCCTAGTTCCAGCACCCCAATCACCTGTGCAACTATGGGAGTGGCCCAGAGCATTTGAGCAGCAAAGGGGGGCACTGTGATGGTGGTAGTGTCCAGAAAGAACCCAAAACACTACACCGATGGATTTACAAACTGTGTAGGAAGCCCCTGAAATGCAAGTTCCTCTGAGGTCGAACAGAACAGCTGTTTAACAGTGCAACAGCAACACTGGCTAAACCTTGCATTGCACCTGCAGCTGCTAGGATGATCTGGCTGGGGCTGTGGGGCTATCCTTCGAACAGTTATGAAAAGGGCCATAGGACTTCTAATGACTCCAAGTGGTCAGGTTGTTGGTTGTATGTCTCCTACTAAGGAGAGCGGCATCATCAGTAACTGAACGCCTCCAAATGATATACTGGAGCATTTGTTCAGTGCTGAGTCTGACACAGCTACTCAGCAGGATTACTTGCCTTTCCATGCTAACCTGGGTGTGGGTGTCAGACTCTGATTGTGTGCCATGAGTGCAATTCACAGGTGAGGGCAACCTTTCTGCCTTGTTCTCCTGGAGTTAGAATCACTCAGCAGTTCTCATGCTGCAGTCACTGGTGCATCTACTGGGTAAATCTGCCTCGATGCCTGTGTGGATCTAGTAAGAGGATCTCTCTTTAACCACTTAAACAGGAGACTGGATGGCTGAGGGCCATATTAATGTGATATTGAGACTTTCACGTCTAACATGCTTGAATCTGAAACCTACAGGCTGATCAACGAACATTTATGCCGTATCAAATGAATGGGTTGTTCCAATTCAGTCTCTGAGTGTGTCCACATCACACAACCTACTGCCACAACTGGTACAGGTTGGCATCTCTTTGGTTGTTTCAGCAGCAAGGTCAGGGAGATAAAATGGGCTTTGGAGAAAATATCTAGCTAACTCAGTCGTGTCAGACTCCAATCTTCTGGCCTGCTTAGGATATTTATATGATCCTCATGAAAGATTGAGGCTGCATTATTCTAGCGTTTTGTTTTGTTTTTTTCCAGAAGAGTAAGTTCTCAGCCAATGTTACTGAAGGTTTTCTTGCAAAGAGTTTTACGTGCAAAAGAAATGGAGTAAAACAATAGTGACTCAGGCTTCAGGGATGCTATTTAATTTACAGTGTGCTGCACTTTTGTCTGCATGTAGCTGCCTAGGCAAATTGCCTAACAAAAAAGGACTTGTGGTGGTGGTCCAAAAAATTTCCTGCATCATCTCCCCCTCCCATCCCCCCACTGGGAGATACTGAATGCAATTAATTTTGGCAAGTAGGGCCCAATCATGAGATCTGCTAGCTCCTGATCAGGGCATGTAAGTCTAGTCGATGTATAAGGACCACTCTACTGTTGGTCTGTGTGTAGGCTTCCCATTCTTATCCATGGGAGCTCTACTGTGTGCTGAGGGAGAATGTAAGTCTTAGGAGGCCCAGGAGCTGTTTATCAGAACTGCTGATCACCCACAACTCCAAGTGAAATCCATATAAGATGAGATCTTTGCAAATCAGGCCCACAGAATTGATTTTAAAAATATAAGCTACCCTCTTCACAAACCGAGTCTGTCATGTTTTTGAGAAAGTGCCTATTGCAGATAATAAGCCATTTGCAGGACACAAGAAGAACTTTCATTGGTCCTGCAGGTAAGGGCAAGAACCATGCTGCATATACCTGAGCACCATCTACTGACACTTTATCTAGTAAGTATTTACATACATTATATATAATATATATTAATAATAAAAATATAATATAGATGGCCCTCATGTAGAGGGCACTCCTGAAGTGCCTGTCATTCATGGATCTAAGAACCATGACAACTTTCACCCTAGAGATGGTCCTTCCATATCATGATTGAGGCACATTGGTGGTGTACTGTGGGGGAAGTTTGCCACACCATAGCCTATATTGTCACTATTCTGAGATTACATGGAGAACCTCGTGTCTCCAGGACACTCAGTCTGGTACCTTTTACCAGAAACGAATTTACTTCAGAAATTGTAGAAAAGTTTTTAAAAATCCCCTAGTCTAAATGAAACTGCAAGAGCAAAGGAGATATTCTGTGCCCATCTTCCTGATATAGTCAGGGAGGGTTTTTTCTTGTGGGGATCAATAAGCATATGGATAAGGGAGGTGCAGTGGATATAGTGTATTTATATTTTCAAAAAGACTTTGACAAGGTCCCTCACCAAAGGCTCTTAAGCAAAGTAAACAGTCGTAGGATAAGAGGGAAGGTCCTCTCATGGATTGGTAACTGGTTAAAACATGGAGAGGGGGGAAAGGGTAGGAATAAATGGTGAGAATGGAGAGAGTAAATGGTGGTGTCCCCCAGGGGTCTGCACTGGACCCAGTCCAATTCAACATATTCATAAATGATCTGGAAATAGGGGTAAACAGTGAGGTGGGAAAATTTGCAGATGATACAAACCTACTCAAGATAGTTAAGTCCCAAACAGACTGTGAAGAGCAACAAAATGGCAGCTTAAATTCAATGTTGATAAATGCAAAGTAATGCAGATTGGAAAACATAATCTCCACTACAAATATAAAATGATGGGGTCTAAATTAGCTGTTACCACTGAAGAAAAAGATCTTGGAGTCATTGTAGATAGTTTTCCGAAAACATTTACTCAATGTGCAGCAGCAATCAAAAAAAGCTAACAGAATGCTGGGAATCCATTAAGGAAGGGACAGATAATAAGACAGAAAATATATTGCCTCTATATAAATCCACAGTACGCCTACATCTTGAATACTGTGTGCAGATGTGGTCGTCCCATCTCCGAAGGATATATTAGAATTGGAAAAGGTTGAGAAAAGGGCAACAAAAATGATTAGGGGTATGGAATGGCTTCCATATGAGGGGAGAGTATAAAATCGGGACTTTTCAGCTTTGAAAAGAGACAGCTAAGGTGGGATATAATTGTCTTTAAAATCATGACTGTTATGGAGAAATTAAAGAGGGAAATGTTATTTACTCCTCATAACACATGAACTAGGGGTCACCAAATGAAATTAATAGGCATCAGGTTTGAAACAAACGAAGTGTCTGTTTTGTGAAGAAATAAGTCAACCTGTGACACTCCTTGACAGAGGATGTTGTGAATACCAAAACTATAACAGGGTTCAGAAAAGAACTAGATAAAGTCATGGAGGATAGGTCCATCAATGGCTATTACCCAGGATGGGCAGGGATGGTGTCCCTAGCTCCAGTTTCCAAGAAGCTGGGAACAGGCAACAGGAGATGGATCACTTGATGATTACCTCGTCTATTTATTCACTCTGGGGAACCTGGCATTGATCACTGTCAGACAGGATACTGGACTAATGGAACTTCTGCCATAACCCAGTATGGCCATTCTTATGTTCTTAATGTCATCATACTTTTGCTGTGTGTGGAGCCTGGGGAAACTAGCTCACGCTCTCAGTAAGGGAAAGGTCCCTTCATCCTGCAGAATAGTTTGAAGCAGTGTCTTTCTTCTATTATTCAAATGGAGGGGTTCTGTTTATTCAATCATCTAGTCCATTGGTGAGTAACAGGTGCCACTCATCTGTGAAGAGCTTAAATTGGGGCATGGGCATCTTTCAGTCACTGTAGCAGTGAGAGCCTCTTCAGCAGGATTTTATATTAGCAGTAGCTCATGGAATGAAACACTTTATTTTAGTATGTCTCCACTGGACAGAAATGAAAACTAATTAGCATTCCAGGCTGTTTTGAGTGTAATCAGAACCTATTTTGTAATCTTTTATCTGTCCAAATAGTAGCAACTTACTTAGCTAAGAGGTTGTTGGCCCTGAGACTGTTTCATTTCAAAGAGGTCAGAGTTTATAGCTGGGAAATAAAATCCCCATTTTTTTCCCCTTTTTAAATCTCCTTTTTTCCATCTGCTGCTGCCACCCCTGGGCTGACTACTCATCAGTAGAGATACTGTCTTTCTAGCTCTCCTCCATCATGCAGCAGAATTTTAATAGCTGCTTCTCTCTCCACTGGATTTTAGAATTCATATCTGCATCATTAGAGGAATACTGCTGCTTGTTACTTGAGTGAATGGTCTGAAAGCTTTGTGACCTAGTGGTTAGAGCAGAGGATGGCAACTCCTGGCCCATCTCTGACTGACTCACCTTGACTGTGTCTCTACTGATTAGGTTTCTGAATTTCTCCCATCATTGATTTAGGACCCTTTTCTAGTTCTGTCATAGAACCACTGGTGGCTTCCCTCCCCAAAGGAAGCATGCCTGGTCACTATGGCTGTATAGCCATAGCCTTCCCATACTGGCTGCTGGCTGGCACAACAGTGGAGTAGGGGACTGCATGCTGCAATTCCTGGAAGGAGGAGTGAGATGCTCATCCCCATGTTTCCCCAGGTGCACCCAGAAGCACTTTGCCTGCTCCAACAATTGCTCCTGCAGCCCCCATATAGCCCATAGCGTGTGACGCATTTAGAAATCCTTTGGAATGAGCGTTACAGTTCAAATGTGAGGAGGAGTAGTTGTTTTTTGGGGGAATACAGAAGGAGGAAGCTTCCGAAGTTCAGTTGACTGAGCTTCACAGCAAACTTTCTTTGGATGAGCTCTTCTGATTTGACTTGTCGTATTGGAAAGTCAGCCGGATTAAAGGATCAGGTCACCTTCTGCTTGAAGAAAATTAGCTGAAATCCTCAATAGCAGCTGCAAGGAGTTCTCTGGCAGGGACGGCTGGGTGAGATTTGCACCAATAAGGGGGAGGGGGGACTTTCAAAGTTGGTGTGTGCTGCAGATCAAGCTTAAAAGACTCCTCCAGACATGGGTAGTGAGGTGGAGCATCTTGCTCTGAGGTTTTCATCTGATTAACTCTGCTTGATGCCACCAGCGAAATACAAAGCCAGGCATGATCGGTTTAAAGTGTTACTAGGGTGCAACATGGAGGGAGAATGCCAAAGGGGTTTTCTGCAATGGGACTTTTTTGGTTGTGAAAGGGTGGGTCTAATAAGAATCCTAACCTAAGTCATGTGAGGGGAGAGGGAGAGTAAGAGGTTTGCTGTGCCTACACTCAGCTCTGCCCACTTACCTTGACTGTTCTGCCCATGCAAGTCAGTCCATACCTGCAGTGCCCCTGCTGTTCCATCCGTGATGGCCATCCCTGAAAACTCACCTTCATTGTCCCTTTGTTGCCTGCTAATCCTGAACCTCAGCCCCTCTTGCTCTAATCCTGGACTCCCTACACTGCTAATGCACTTCAGTCCTAAACTGCAGGACTGCCTGGTATTTCTGTTCTGCTTGTTCCCTATCTATATACCCCCATCGTAGTGTTCCGCCAGTGCACCTAATTTGTGATCCACAGTCCCCTTTTCCTTGCTGATTCCCACTCCACCCCCTTCTCTCCCCACATACAAACACACACACTGCCATTCCAATCCTGAGTCCACCACCCTTTGCTTGCTGTTCACTCAGTGTTCTTCAATCTAAACCTACAGCATCCCTTGCTACTGCATTTCTGTGATCTGAGGTGTGTGTGGGGGGGACATTTTGTGGCAAGAGCCACTTCCTGCAGGCCTAGGATCTGCTAAAGTTCTCAGGGGAGCAGGACAGGAGCTTGTGATACTTCAAGTCAGTCAGAGTGATCTGTGATTTCCCCCTTTCCAAACGTTGCATGTATGTTCTCTGATTCCTCTCTGCTAGTCTTTCAACTGAAAGTTACAGAAGTCAGTGTCTCATCTCTGACCAAATTTGCTACTTGCTCTGTTCTCAGGTGTTTATGATCAATTTTAAAAAGCAGTATGCAAATCTCTCTAAGCAAGAGGCAATCCAAAGTGGGGAAGCAGTGAATACTTTTTTGGGTGTTGGGGGTGTGGTGGGGGAAAAGATGGGGTGGGGGAGAATAGACCCACCTAGGGCCTGATCTTCAGAAATGCTGGTCCTCTCCAATTCTCAGTTAATGCAGTGGGAGCTTTGGTGACCAGCATCTGTGAAAATAATACCTTTTTATTGTAAACTGTTAACCTAGTTTGTTTGACTAAAGTCAAATGCAGAAATTGGTACATTCTCTGTCAAGGGACACTCTGCTTGACAGAAGAATGGACTTGATATCATAAGTCAGTTCCATCTCTAATGTGTCTGATCTATGATCTTACTCTGCTTTAGGACAGTGGTTGGTTTATGTGATGGAATAATCACCTGAAATAGAATATAACACACTGCAGTGTTCTTTCTAAGGCAGAAATGTCCCAATTCCTTGTGCCTCTTTGTGAAAGTGTCTATGCCTATTCCCCTGTGTAATATTAGAAAGATAAAAATGTGCACCTGTACAGCACCTTTCTTGCAAGGATTTAAATACATTTCATAAGCGTTTGGTGGATTAGGTGTCACAATTGCTTCTGTGGGATAGGTCAGTAGTATTATCCCTGTTATGCAGATGAAAGAACTCAAGGCCTGGTTCTGTCTTAATAAAGTTTAAGTCATTTGAAATCATGGTAGTCGCACAACTATGTAATTTGGTATAAGTGAGAACTGAATCAGGGTCTGAGGCAGAGAGAGGCTGATGGACATGCTGAGGACTCTGGGGGATGGAATCCATTAGGCTCTTCCACAGGAGGCAGGGCAGTCGTTCTTCCCCCTGCGGGAGAACTCTAAGAACCCACCGACTTGAAGCTCATGGAGCTTCTGCTCCTTTCCACAGGAATGACTCCTGGAGGGGAATAATCGTTACCCTCGGGCCTCACTCAGGTGCGCCTCCCATTGATTTCACTAAGCATTACTTGAATAAGGATTCAAGCCACAACAAATAATATGGTGTACTAATGGGAGAGGAGCACTGTAACTGCTAATTTTATAAGACCATGACTAGGCGTCAAGAATGGTTCATTTGATTATCAAGCTTAAATACATATTTCTAAATGAAAAAAGATTTATATTACACTGGCTGTTAATAAGTAGACAATTATCTGTGGGGTACGGCTGATCTTATTAAAATGCAGGTAAATATGATTAATTTTTAATCATCAGAGGTTAGTAAAAGTTCATTGTGGTTTTGCACTCTGTGTGTGTGTGTTGGATTGGTGAAGGGAAAAGGTGAGTGACTAAGAAATGTCTTAGCATATCTGTCCCAAAATAAAGGCTTCCTCTTAAAACACGTAATTTACCAGTTAATAGACTTCTGGCCATATGTATACACAAGTTCAGGCTGAGTCTCTAGTACTTCATGTCATATTTACATCTCTGTAAATCAGGGTGACAGAGTCCTGTGGCACCTTAAAGACTAGCTAAAGTATTAGAGCATAAGCTTTCGTGGGCTAATACCCACTTCGTCGGATGCTTATTAGCCTACGAAAGCTTATGCTCTAATACTTTAGTCTTTAAGGTGCCACAGGACTCTGTCACTTCTGCAATTCCAGACTAACACGGCTACCCCTCTGATTCTTGTAAATCAGGGTGTAAATTACTACAATGCTGATCCGGTAACACTAGCTTTGTACTGACTTTCATAGGTATAAATGCTATCAAGGTGCAAGGGAGAGGAAAATCAGGGCTTCCAACTTCTAAGTGGGTCAGTTCGGAAACAGGTTGTGGCTGCAGAGAAAATAGTAATGAACCTGAGTGATGTATTGAGAACCATGTCTGGGTTGCAAATTCACTCCCCTCAATCCCACACAGAGATGTCAGATCACGGCTCATTCCACTGTTGTGCTAGTGTGAATCGGGAGTGACTTCACCAGAGTGAATGGAGTGACGTGAGTGTTAGGGCATGTCTATGTGGTGCAGCAGTGTGCATAGAAGGGTGGGATTTCTAAAGCACTCCAATGTGTTGTGCACTGACAGGCCCATGGACCCTGCTGGTACAAATTTAACTTTTTTATTCACACCAGCAGGCGCTACATGGGCCAGTTAGTGTGCAACACATTGATGCATTTGGAAATCATAGTCCCCCTAGTATGCATTGCTATGCTGCGTAGACGGGCCTTAGGGTGACAGAAGAATCAGGCCTCTTGTATATTTTAAACCTTCGGTAATACTCTCATACTCAGAGAGGAAAGAGATGCAACAGTAATCCTGAGCTGTGTTATCAGATGTTTCCTCAGCTCAGGAATTCTAGAAGATGCTACTTTTTTCCATATTTACTGTTTCCTTATAGATGCACTTGACTGGGTATGTGCCCATGTGCTAGGCTGATTACAGGCTCTTCAGAAACAGATACATGGGACTGATTCTCATTTACACTGTCAAAACGGTGTAAAAGGGCAGGGGCACAATCTAAAGGGGTCTAAGTGTAAATGAGAGATGAGCCTCAAATTAGAGATTGCTCTGGATCAGAGCTCTGTGAATCAAAACTGGGATGCTGTTCAATTCACACTGAAGGCTTATTTTTTCCTTTTTGGGTTTTGGTTTGGCAGCTTTGCACTTCTTGTTCTAAAAATAGCCAGTGCTGAAGATGACTAAGCATGAACAGATTCCTTCTCTGTTTGATGCATTTTTCCATCATCTAGTTTGACCACAGGGTTTGTAAAGGTGTACACTTACGTTCTCTCCAATAAAGAGAGCCTTAAAGACACCTTATAATTGGTCATATGCACTTAATCATAGGTTTCCCTTGGTGTTCTGAACTGAGGAGAGAGAATATGTTTTGTGCATGGAAAAGGTCATGCACAGTGTAGTATTTTGTTTCATTCCTGAGTGTGGTTTCTTATGAATACTGGTTGCTTTGTTGAAGGGGGAGTAGGGTTCATTAGGACTCTATTCACACACTGCTCAATGCCTACTTCTCTCTCAACCATGCTAGTTTCTCCCCCTTCTTCCCACAGAGGCCATCCTTTTATGGCATGTTACCTTGTGGGAGAGGGAGGATTGGTCCAATGGATCAGCACTGATAGCAACCCAACGCCAGTTTCTTTCTCAGCACTTAATTAACACCTACCTTCTCCCCACCTCTCCCTCTCATGACTTTGTTGCTCAGTCCAGCGCATGTACAGATCTAAAAGTAACTCAGAGCAAAACTTGGTCCATATACAACAAACTTGGTCCATATAACTCAGAGCAAAACTTGGTCCATACCATTTACTTTTTTAATGTTGTCTGCAGTACTTTAATTGTCGGGATGGTTTATGACCTGTGGTTATAAAGGTGGTTGAGTTCCCTACAAATCAAATCTCAGGGTTGCCAACTCTCGCGACCTTCATTATTTTATTTCAAGCTCCAGTTCCTGGAATCATGGGCTCATGTGAGAATTGCAGCATTCATCATCAATAAAAATTTTCCAGCCCTTAGTTACAGTGAGAAATTTGAAGACTTGACCTCTAAAGGTCTCAAAAACCAGAAGTCAAATGAAAAGAACCCCAAGTTTACAATCTTTTCAAATCTCATGCATTTTAAGCAAATCTCATGATTTTTGAATGGTGAGGGTATACCATTATATCCTTCTCAGGCCAATTTTGGTGCACAGGGAAGAAACTTCTCTTCCAGCCCTCTGTCATTAGCTGCACCTTCCATCTTCTCTATGGTGGTGAGACTGACTGACTATTCTGTCCTTTCTGATAAGAGTTCTTCTGAAAGTTTCTTCTGGGCAACCTTATTTCCCCACAACAACTGGTTTCCTCTTAATAGCTTCATATGGAAGTCTGTGTTTTGGCCTGCCCAAATATATACTTTCTGATTCTGGTGGAAATGAGCTGCTGCTTGGTAGTTTAATGCATGTCTTCACTGGAGAGGCAATCTTTCCAACCAATGCCCAGAATCTTTTAAAGGCACTTTATTTTTTTGAAGGTGTCTCCTTTTCTGTCTCATTTTTTTGGTAGCTCTCCCATTCTTGCTGCTGTATGCTAGCACTGATTTGAGATGAAAATTCTCTGTGGTGTTCTTTGCTACATATGTTTGATTTCCATACATTGTTTTAGTAAACCATTGTGTATGTTTGTCATATTTTTGATGTCACCTCTTCCTTTGAGGCCTCTGGCCGATGTGGCACTGCCCGGGTAGATGAAGTATTCTGCTTTCTTTGTATTTTTGCCATTATAATATGATGTTACTGCTTTACATCTGCCTTTCAAGGATGTTTGTTTTTGTATAAGTTCTATTGAGCCCACCTTGGCCTGCGGTTTTTGCTAGGTTCTGCCTTTACATTAGATTTGCAAAAAACATTTGCAGAAACCCCCCCCCCCCCCTTTTTTTTTTCCAAAATTGCCATCAAATTACACAATCAGTTATTCACACAGCTCTACCTAGTGTAGCGGGGCCTTGATCCCTGAGTGGGGTCCTTAGTGACTACCACAGTAGAAATAAATAACAAGTATGGGTGATTTAAGGGGCTAAATTCCAGCCATAACAAGCACCTTAGTGAATGAATACTGTATGGAAGGGATTGTTCATTTTGTTACACATTTAGTACTAGGCAAACCTCTGAAGCTTTGGGGACTCGGTCCAGTTAAGGTTATGTAAACTGAATGCTTTATCCAAGGTTTAAATTTCTGTAGTCTATCTAGGCCAAAAATCTTTGGAGAAAACAGATTCCCATGAGAATTCCACCCTGGCGCTTTTCTCAGGTGAGTCATAAATCCCACGTGATAGCCTTTTCTGGTATTATGTGGGCGCTTCTGTTTGTAGAAGAAACTCCTATATTTCCCAGGGAAAGGTACTGGAAGTAAATATAATATTCCCCAGCTGAGCAAAGAGCAGGTTGCTGCAGAAAATATGGGGGAGGGGGAACCACCCCAGCCCTTGCTCCGTGTCTTGAGTAAGCAACAAATAGCTCTGCTAATGTATTTTAAATTACTCAGTGAAAGATGTTTTGCTTTCCTAGAAGAGATTTATCAGCTAAAATACGCCTTTGTGGAATGTTTTTGAACCTGAACTACATAACAGAGGCTAGTAAATACATCCCACCAGCAAAGAAAGATGGGCTGCGGGAGCCATTAGAAATATAAATTCTCTGGCTTTACTGCAGTGTTCTGCTGGCAGGTTCTACATTACTTGATTTAAAACGAATTCCTCATCCTACCTCTTGCTGCCCACCGTACTCATGCTTGTCTTGCCAAAGTCGGCAGGCAGGTAAGCCAGGTAAATCAAAGGTTGGTTTCTGCAGCTCCTTAGCAGTCCAATTATATATTTCTACCAGTGCTGCAAATGTGTCACATTTATTGGGCATAGTGTAGGACTCAAAACTGGAAGTCTGGATTTGAAATTTTACCCTAAGATAATATATACTAATAAAAGTGGAGTCTTGGAGTTTGTCATATTAGTGCTTTAGTTTTCAGTGACCATATAACAGCACCGACATGGCATGTTCTGTGGAACAGCTGCTCTCAATCTTTCCAGACCACTGTGTTCCTTTCAGAAGTCTGATTGTCTTGTGTACCCCTAAGTTTCACCTCTGTTTAAAAACTACACTTAAAAATGACCTGTTTTTAAAATAAGACATAATACAGAAGCGTCACAGTATACTATTATTGAAATATTGCTTACTTTCTCATTTTGCCATATAATTATAAAATCAATTTTGAATATAAATATTGTACTTGCATTTCAGTGTATGGTATATAGAGCAGTGTAAACAGGTCATTGTCTGTTTGATATATTTTAGTTTGTACTGACTTTGGTAGTGCTTTTTCAGTAACCTGTTGTAAAACTAGGCAAATATCTAGATAAGTTGACATACCCCGCCGGAAGACTTTTGCATACCCCTAGTGGTGTGTACACCCCTGGATGAGAACCACTGCTGTAGACCATCTGAGTTTCTGAGGCTAAATGGCTGTTAAACATTGGGTCTGTTTTAACTCTTGCAAATAATTTGCCACATTCTGCCTGATGTCACAAGAAAAATGTCCCTGACTTTGGAAAGTAGAATATTCATTAGACTAAATTACAGAATGGAATAGAATTTAGTTTTACACAGTGTTCTTTACGCTGAAGGGATCCCCTGAAGCATTTGACAAATCCCCAAGTTGCATACCAGCTGGGGCCTGGTTTTGTTGCCTCCAGTGCAACTCAATGATTTCATTAGAATTGCTTCTGCTTTACAGTCACGTAAGAGAGATTGTAATCTTGCAAAGACTATAGGCAAAGGCAAAAGCAACAGCTCTGATGTACTTGGAAGCACTTCATAGGCAGCCTGGGATGTTTAAAAGCTATTTTACGGACAGGGGAAATGAAGGCCAAAGACCCAGATTTATATAGTAGGGCAATGGAATTATTAGATTCCACCTGCACAGCAATTCTATTTCTCTCCCCCAGGGGCTACCACCATCTGCAGTTCTGCACCTTTACACAGCGGTAGCCCTCCAACAGTGATGATTTGCAAGCAGTTACCACAGAGCTGTATCGATACTAGGACTTTTACCCACATAGCTATTCCTGCAAAGAATCACACTCCTTAATGCTGAAGGAGTTAAATGGTAAAACTTAATTATAAACCAGGCTTTAGTTCCCAGAACTCATGAGTGCTTGAGGTGTGCACATTGGACTGTTGTGGGATTACACGTTATACAACATTGCAGTGGGAGTCAGGAGACTTGTACACTCTTCCTGCCCCTTACTCCGAAACAGCATACAACCATGAGCAGCTCATTTCTCTCTCTCTCTCTCTCTCTCTCTCTCTCTCTCACACACTCACACTCACACTCACACCCCTTGTGCTTCAGTTCCCCATGAGTGAACACGGGTAATTATCAGAAAATATGAACTTTTTATTTTTCATGGGAAACTTTGAATTTTCAGACACCCCCTCCAAAAAAAAGAAAAAGAGAGAGAAGAGAGAACTAAAAAATTTTACTTGAAAACTTCTGGCTGAAAACCAAAAAAATTTGATTCCGAAGCATCTCATGGGAGCTGTATGGGTGACTCATGCTGCTGGTTTGCTTGCTAGGCCAGGCTCCCTTGCCAGACTAGATCTCCTATGATCTCCTATCTTGCTGAGCTACTGCAGTGCCTCATAGGCGATGTAGTCCAGCTAGGGAACCCAGACGATAGAAGAGAATGAGGGTACAAGGCACCTGAACTACATTGAGCACTGTGGTGGTATAAAAACCAAAGTGTTTTTTGTTTTGGCTATTGGGTGTTCATTTTTTTGACAAAAAGTTGAGACAAAACAGATGCTGATCTCTAAAAGTATTCAGTCAAAAATCTAGTGGGCTTTTTTAAACCATTGCAATGGAAAAATTTTGACCACCACAGTAGTGACACTTTGCTGCTTTTGCTTCAAAACTGACAGATAAAAATGTGTATTTAAAAGCTAAGTATCATTACTGCTGCTAATTATTATGAGTGCTGATTGAGCACGCTAGCCTGTGAGACCTGTCTGATTGTTTAGGTCCTTTAGTATGCTGATCAGCACAATAGCAGAGGTGTCCTGAAGCTTTTGTTTTGAAAGACATGAAAAGATTTACATGAAACTAGCACACAGGTAATTGGCCCAAAATTCAAACTAATTTTTCCCTATCAACTTTTCCAGTGTTCCTTTTGATTTAGATTTTTTTGGCATGGTCCACTGGAAAAAGGAAAATCCTGTTGTAAGCATCCAATTGAAGTAGGGTGACCAGATGTCCTAATTTTTATAGGGAAAGTCCTGATTTTTGGGTGTTTCTCTTATATGGGCTCCTATAACCCCCCACCCTCGTCCCGATTTTTTCACATTTGCTGTCTGGTCATCCTAGATTGAAGTGATCATGGAAATAGACTCTGCTGTTTTGTGCATGGGCACAGCTAGAAGTTCAGGATGTGTGCAGCAGTAGAGTGCTCCTGGGTTCGTTTACATGATGATGGTATTTGGGAATATATGTACTGTGGTTCCCGCTGTTTCTGTTGCCTTGCAGTGTGGGTACATTATCATTTAGAACATGAAAAGGTAAAATTCAAAGTGTTCTGAGGTGTCAGAAACCTCTTGTGAGTAAGACCCACCGCTACGAGTATTCTCTGCTTGGTCAGAACTAGGGGAGAACAAAGCAATTCTAACAAAATAAGAACGGGAGATAGGGAGAAACCAGAATCCCAGCTCTGCACTTCCCCAAACTTGCAGGGAGTGTAAAATCTGCATGTGCTGAAATGATTTATTTTTTTATTTTTGTAGTGCCTCTGCACTTCTGGGTACCAGCCAGAGCCAGATCACGGGGATGCTAGCCGAATGATACATTTGCAGTGTTAATGGCCTGCTGAGAAGAAGCAAAGATCAGACATCCATATGAGGAAGCCCGTTGTAAGATTTTCAGCTGCATTTTTGCATTCTTAAGAGTTTTGGAAAAAATATTGATTCTTTGGGTGCTTAGCTGAACTGAACCTCCATTTACCCATCCCTAGTCAGAACCCATCAAAATACTGGTTTGCTGTCCCCTGCTTATCCAAGCCTCACTGTTTGTTTATTCAGCTGGTTAATACACACGGTCAGACTGCAGTTGGGCAGGTTGAGGGCCCATTGCCTTCCACACCTGCTGAGCTCCCCAAATCTACCAGGCTGAAGCTCAGCTCCATGGCATTGAAGCAGGCAAGCATTTGTGGATTTTTTTTTCTATCTCTAGAGAAAATTGGGGGAGAAAAAGGGGAAATCATAGATTTGAAACAAATAGGAAAGTAAACATGGGAAACTGCTTCTGACTGCAACCCTGAAAATGGTGCCTATGAGATAACAGGAATGCCATGGGGAAGCAGAATACTAGACACTTGATGAGCCAAACTCTTATCAAAATAATAGGCTCTCACCTCCATCTATCTCACTGTGATATCTAAAAATGAAAGTGTTGCCTCTTTGTTGCTATTTTGATCTCTCTCTGTCTCCATTTTGTCTTAAGGGTTCTTTCAGTCCCAATATCCTGCAGTATTTCAGCACTGTCTCACTTACTGTAATATAATGTTTCTGTTGGGGTGACCAGATGTCCTGATTTTATATGAACAGTCCTGATTTTTGGGTCTTTTTCTTAAATAGGCTTCTGTTACCCACCACCCACATCCCATTTTTTCCCACTTTCTGTCTGATCACCCTAGTTTATGGGCGCACACGTGCTGTAATATAAACCCTCTTTCAATGCTGCATTGGATGTGAAAGACCCTCGAGACAGAATGGATATCTGCACTTCTCCATAGTCAGTTTTTTGCTGGTAAGAAGAGCGTATCTTTTTGACAGGAACTCAGTTTTATCCACTAGGTCAGGCGACATGATTATAATCTGGTCTAAAAAACCTCTGTAAATCTGAGTTCAGCCGATAGGGCAGAAAGTTCTGTGTATTAGATGGAATTTTAAGAGTTTATCAACATGAGCTTGAAATGGTTGCATCATTCCCAAGTAAATAAGAGAGCCTGCCCCCTGGCTGTGGCTGTCCCTGGGATCATAGGGGTGGGTTGCAGGGGGCTTATCAGAAATGATGATACACCCACCGTCAGGGCATCTTACTGAATCAGCCACAGTGACTTGGTCTCTTCTGGCACTTACGTTTCGGGGTGAAGTGAGGAAGATGCTGTCAGCACGCTGGTGGCAGTTATGCTATGGATCTGATGTATGGACCCCTAGACTTTTTTTCTACTGTACATCTGTTCAATAAATGCAATGATCAAATCACCTCCATGGCCATGAGTGAATCTGCAGCATCCCCTTCTGCCAACTGTGCTGTGTGACCTGGATGCAAAGGAGGAGAGCATTCTCTGTGTGGCACGGACCCTCAATGCACCTGTCTTGCACAGGCCGCACATCTCCCTGAGCTGTGCTATCCTACAGGGTCTAATCTAGAGCTGCAGACGTAAGAGCTTTATCCTCTGCTGCGCTGCTCTCAGCGGTTCATGTCCGACTAATCCAGTGTCAGCATAAAACCAGCTTTCTCACTCTATGCAGAGGCTTTTAGCTGCCTGTAGCTGAATTGGAAACAACCAGCCCCCTCTCCCCCCTTAAATGTAGGTTACACAGTGCCTGAAGACAGCCGGGCTGGTGGGTGGACTTTGAGCCCTTTGACTAGGGCGCATGGGTGATGATTCTTTTCACTTCCTTTAGTGCCTTTCACCTGGGGATATCCGAGAGCTCTGAAACCTCTATCAATCAGGCCCCAAAACACTGCTCTGAGGCAAGGAAGTGTTAACAGTGCGGTTTTGCAGATGGGAAAACTGAGGGTTTAAGGGCAAAATTTGTCAAAAATAGATTGATTTTTGGGTGTCCAAACTGAAATATTTAGGGCCTCCTTTTCAGAGGTGCTGAGCACCGCCAGATCCCAGTGTTTTCAATGAGTGGTGTGGGCACTCTGCACATATGAATATTGGGCCTCTTTAATATGTCTTAAATGGCTCAAATCAGTGGCTACTCTTGAAACTTTTGGCCTCTCTCTGATTTTGCTGAACGTCACCCAGTCATTTGGCACCAGAACTGGGAATGGAACCCAAAAGTCCTGATTCCCACTTCTCTAACCACTAGTTTGTGGCCCCTCCCAAATGGAGTAAAGGAGATACTTTTTATCAGACACCTCCATATCTAGGCATGGACACATCTGGGATACAGGCTGTTTTTGGTGGCTAATAATTGGACAGAAGAGTAATGGAGTAGAATAGCCACTAGTGAACCTCCGAGTGCTTTGGGTGTCCAGTTCAGATAAGCACCTGGAAGGTCAAAAGGTGAACAAGGAAACTGGAAGAGTTCTTGGTTGAGAAATCATAAAGGATGAGTGTTCTCAAAGAGTTCTGAACACTTCCTAGTGAAGCTGCATCAGAAATACCATGGGACATCATTTTGTGGGTTGCTTTTGGGCTTACATGTTCAGCTGTTATCAGGATGCTCAGCGGTGCCAATGAGCCTGAGGGGACCTGGTATTTAATGTTTTCTGGGGCCCCACCCCTCCCATTTCACTTTATTTAGACATGTTTTGGGGACCCCTCTGAACTCAAGGCCCTAGTACAATTCTCTCTCCTTTCATTAGAGCTGGGTGCCAACCTTAAATGTAAATAGGTAAATGAGGTGTCCCACTGTCACCACGTGGGTATTAGCCCACGAAAGCTCATGCTCTGAAAAAATTTCAGTTAGTCTTTAAGGTGCCACAGGACTCTTTGTCACTTCTGCAATTCCAGACTAACACGGCTACCCCTCTGATTCTTGACCACTGTCACTGTTTTGCTGTTCAACCCATTTTCCAGCTTTGGTTTGACTTTTGCCATTGAGTGCTATTTATTGATCATTTATACATTGCCCAAAAGTGTACTTGGCTCTTAAGACATGTAGGGCCTCTTACTGCATCTGGCCCTTGTGCAGGGAGAAGGGGGGAAGCAATGAGCCTGGTCCCTCTCCCTCCAGAGCACTCAACAAGAGCAAGATGCTACCACAGCTGCTGAGCTTGGGAGAGTACAGCGACTGCCCTCTCCCTGCACCACCGAGAGTCAAAAGGAGCACCAGGATGCAACAGCGCTGTGGTCTACCTCTTGTACAGTATTCAAGGTCCTGAGCAACTATGTCAAGGGCAACAAACTGCAGCATCTAAAAGGAAGGTGACATGTTTGTAGTAACCCTGGGAGGTGGGAGAGGGCTTGTGCTTCCTGAGGAGCAACCATTTTCAGAGCTTTTCTGGGAGTCGTACAGTTCTCTTATCACACCCCAACACAGGCCCGTGGCATGCTCTGGTCTGGTCCTTAATAAAACAGTCCCAGAAAGCTTACCATGAAAGGCTTCAGTTCTGCTAGGTGCTGAGTGTTCTCAATGCCTGTGGACTGCGGTGAGTGCTAAGGGCTTTCAGCACCTTTGTGGCTCAGGTCTCTAGTTAATGAACATCCTACAGGCAATGGAAAGAGTGAGAGGATGGAGAGCAAGCTTTTTTTTTTTTTTCTTTCTTTATTCTTTGCCATTTTTCTCTTGATCCTACAATTCTGATTCCTTCAAAACCAGTTCACCCATCGCTGGCTGCTAGAGAATAGAGACCTCTTTCTCCTTGTGTGTGTGTGGAGGCTATTAGTTTAGTGCCACTGATTGTTAAAATACTTTTGAGTGCTACTTTCTCTGCCACTCACTCAGATTCAAGCACAATCTTAATGGCCCAGAGTAATGACATGGTGTATCTTCCTGGTCTGAGATATCGGAATGCTCTTAGTCATATAGACAGTTCTTGGATTTTTACAGGGATAAAGCCCCCCCACCCACCCACCCACTCAAAGCACTTTTCATTCCAGCCTTGAACTGTGTTTGTTTTGAGAAAGCAGAAAAGCATTTCATAGAAAAGTCTCCCTCCTATATAAGTGGCACAGTTTATAGCTCAGAAATATCACAACCTTTCCTGAGCTTGAGGGGAATTCCCAATGCCACCCAAGGGGCTAAAATTTAGCCATTTTTGCCCCACAAAACAGGTCCACTGATCAAATTAATGACTAAACATGAAAGTAGAATCATGCAAAGCAGAGATGAAAGAGCCATGAACATGCTGAAAATATCACAGTATTGGATACTATAGAAAACCCTAAAAAAGACATTGCACTTAAATCAGTAAAACTTTGGTCATTCATGGGTGTGAAATGTTGGTGCCTCTCATTGGGGTTGGATTTCTTTTGTCGGTGGGAGAGCTCTCTCCCGTTGACAAAGAGCGGCCACACTGTACAGCTTTTTGCAGCACAGCTGTGTTGCTAAAAGGTGCATAGTGTAGATGTAGCCTTGATCTAGTCTCTCTCCGCCTTCCCCTTTGTGCCAGTGAAGATTGTTCCCTATGTTACATTTTCCAAGTGCTTCACTTAGTTCTGTTTTACATACCCGAAGTGATAAGACTCCATCCATTTCCACTGGGAGGGTATTTTATAGCTCAACTTTTAGAAGCTTTTCCACTTATTTCAATTTCCTTTTCCCCCATTTATAAACCCCCTTCAGCTACCCTTCTTCTTTTGGATCACCTTAAATAATTACTCTCCGTCCTGGTTTTTAATCTTCAAACGCAGACAATGATCCTGTCTTCGTCCTTGCTTTGTGATAGTTGAGCTCTCTTAATCTTTCCTCATAAGTATATTCTAACATTTTTTTTGCCATGAACACTCTCAAATAATAATCATACATAAGCAGGTTCTCACCATATTCTGCAATTCATTTAACAAGTCATGGGAAGTAACATCACAACTGTTGGCTTGAGAGAGTTTCATTTATGGTTTCTAGCGGACCTCAAATTTTGTAGGACAATGACTTTTTATTTTTACAGATCTGACCTATCAACACGTCAGGATAGTTGTGCAAACTGGGTCTGGAGAGCTTGACTTCTCTTGAGCATCTGGATGTGATAATATTGTGTCCTCATGTTGCAATATTAAGATAGTATGTGATGATGACGTGCCTAGACTCAGAATTGAGGTCATCATGTAGTAACACATCATGGCATAAAGATGCTAACGTTGTCTAGCAAAATTGCATCTTGCTAGGTGATCAGCTTGTCCTGCAGAACAAATACCATAAGCAGGAGGAACCTTAGATACGTAGAGCCAGATTCTCATTTATCTTAATTCTCATTTACCCTTTATTCCACTCTGGCAATGGAAAAGAGCGTTAAAATGAGAGCAAATTACAGCGGCACCCTCTTTAAAGCCCCTTTACGCTTCCACTGCAGTGTAATGAGGCTGTAGTATAAATCAGAAAATGGCCCATCATGTTCAGTTTCTGGCCAAAGCTTCAAGGAAGGCCAGGCTGAACCAGTTTATATTAAATTAGACCCTGAACTTCAACCATAACTTGAATCATTTTAAGGTTTGCAAAAGTTCCGCTATTGTTTTAATCTTTTTGACATCTCTCCTTTTCTGAGTTCTAGCCAGGACTGGAAATGTAGGTGCCAAAATACCCACAGTGAAGGCTGTTCACATGAAATCAGCAGCCCTGCTAAGGTGACTGTTTTGTGCACACTAAGTCTAAGAACCATTTTAAGTTCATCTGATACTATTTTCAGGGTATCTGTTCCAAAGAGCTGAAAAAAATAGATGGAATATTGAGGAGAAAAGAAAACAAGTTGAAAGCAATCCTAGAAGCACTATTGAAACTTTTATTTTAGAAAAGCGATTTCAGAGTCTCTCTCTCTCCTTTGATTAAATGTTTTCTGTTAAATCCTGAAGCATCTGGGAAGTGATGAACTTGTGTGTTTACATCTGGATTCATGCAGAAAGCCAGCAGGGGTCAGAAGGCACCAGCTGTTGTGTGATCTCTGTCATTTCTCAGCATGGCTTTGTAAAGCCCCGGAATCTGACGTACTGAAGTAACAGGTAGCACTAATGCACCTCTTGCACACTCCATGGCAGGAAACTGATCAGTGGGGAAATATCTGTGGCTGATCCCTGCTCCAGGGGTGGGCCATTTTCTCCCTCCAATGTCATCTGAGGTGGGAGAGAATCTTTCTTGGCCTCCAATGTGGGAATCAGTTTAACCCTGTGCCACAGGCACCGAATGACTATAATGAAGTCTCTAATCCCATAATTTCTGAGATACAATTGCTATCTAATAATTATTAATTCCTCCTTCAATCCCAGTCGTGCAGATTTTGTGGGGGGATTGAACCCTTATATGAGTTCAGTCTAAATATATATTCATTTCCAAAGGTATCTAAATGTTTTAAATCAGCACCACTATAATGGAGTTAATTGATACTGTAACGGGCTTCCCCACCTCCACTAGCTGGATTGCAGTTGGGCATTGAGAGAGCAATTGGGGGAGGGTGAGTGGGAATGGAAACAGCCAATATGCTGTAACTTTGCCAGCTTGTTCTTTGGGTGCTGCTGGTGGTGGATTGCCTGTTGAGGCAGACACTTGTGTGTGAGGCTGGTGGCTGCACTAGCGCATTGGATTTTTAGATGTGGTCTCACCTTGTTCCTTCAGCTACCCCCAACGTTACGATATTTTTCTCAGTATTTGTTGGAGATGGGTGACCTCCCACAGGTTTGATGTACCTGAAAATGTGGCTATTGATCTGAACTAGAGTAGTCTTCTCTTTGGAGGCTAATAGTATGTTATAGAGAAGGAAGCTGATAAGACCACAGTTCTGCAGTCAGATCCTTGTAGGCAGACCCTTAATGTCTGTATGACACCGTGTGGGCACACAAGCCCATCCAGGTAGCTCTGATTGTAGGATTGTGGCCTATAGTCTCTCCTTTCAGCCTAGTGCCTGTTATCATTTGTGGACTTTTAAAATCATGCATCGTGTAGAGGAAGTATGTGGTTAGGGACTTTTTGGTACCATGGATTATATCCCCAGTAGTTGCTAATGACTTTCCCTGAGTCATTAGGGCATAGCATTATAAATGCCTATTTAGAAAATGATTAAAAGAAATTCTAGTATTAATGGTAAACATTCTCCTAGGTAGCTATTATACAATCAGAGTAGTCAACAGTAAATAACTCAGCAGTAATATTCCTCCTGTTTCCCCAAAGTGCTGAAAATGATTTAAACTTTTTGCATGGCTAAACAAAGACATTAGCATTTGGAAAGGTCTTTGGATGTCTTGACCACTTGCCTCCCCCCATGCCTTTCTAAAAGACATGCTCTATATCAAACAGAAGTGCTGGGCTTGCTGCAGAAATTACTAAGTGAGGTTCTATGGTCCGTGATGTACAGGAGGAGAGACTAGATGATCATAATGAAACCTTCTGGCCCTGGAATCTATGAATGTATGAATTACATTCTCCAGTCTCTTATCCAGAGAAGTTTTAAGTGACTTAGGCAAAGGGGGCTACCAGCATCACTCTCCATGAGAGAGTATTCTACAGTCTCATAAACTTCAATATTAGGACATCTTCCCAGATATTCATCCTACATTTCCCTTTGATCAGATTCACCCCATGCCACCTTTTGGGCCACCCTAAACTAATGCTCTCCTTTCCTGTGATTTTAAAATCTCAGATACTTGTAGACAATTCTCCTAGCCTCCATTCCTCATCTTTACCTTTTCCCCTTAGCCATTATGAGGTGAAATACACCTCTGCAGAGGCCCAGTGTAAGCCAATGGGGACCATGTGATACGGGTTTGTCTCTGTGCCAATCCACTGGGGATATGGGTCTGTTACAGTCTCCAGGTACAGAGCCTTGGCTTTTACCTCAAGTCCCCCGTTCAATCCTGGTGTGTTGGTCAGGAGTACAGCTGTCAGACCAACAGAAGGTTTAGGCACCATTTAAATCTATGTAATCCTTGAGGTAACATTTGGCTGGAATTTCTGCTCCTTTGCTCCCCTCCGTGGCATACAATGGAGGGCAGTGTAGAGCCCACACAAGGGGCCTCTGCCAGGAGTTGAATTTACCTTTTGGCTTTTTTTAAACAAAATCCATTTATGATTTTTATGGGCAGAAAAAGAAAACAGCCCAAACCTGGTAAATGTGGATTTGTTCATTATACACTTCTATGGACCAGAATAGAAATTGCTGAACCCTATTAGCTTTCTGAAAGCACACAGCGGAGACTTTCTCCTGGGCTCAGACCTTTCTGTGCCAAATTTCAGCCTGGAGCACAGTTTTTCAGATTGTGGATTGTGTTTTTGTTTGGGCTGATCTGTTCCTGTATGTCAGCAAGAAAGCAGCCCTTTGGGTTCACATTTGGCTTCAACAGTGTCTGAAAGTCTGAGTTTCCCCTAAAAGTGTCTAGAGTGGAGGATTAAAAACAGCCAGGAGCATTTTAATTATTTTTATGATGTGACTTTGCAGGGAAGGGGAGAGATGGAGGGAGTAACAATCCATAATGTGATATTAAAAGGTAAAGAGAGCAGAGAGGAGCAGTTTAGACTTTCTATTGTGTTGAGTTCAAGTATTCTAGTTGCAATGTTTAGGAATTAGTCATTTGTAACTTAAAACATGGCAGAGATAATAAAACACAAATAATGACTTGCTTTGCAGGAGGCATGGCAGCATCAGGAAATTATTACCGGAGGGGATGGAGGTGGGAAATAGGCCAGAGAATGCAGTAGTTTTGCCTGAAGCTGAAGTCATATGCATCCTTGCTGTCCAGCCATAATCTCTACCCCTCACCAGCTCAGTGCTTTAGCTGCAGTCTGTGTTCCTCTGACTGGCCAGATATTCTGATTGCAACTATTAGCTGTCTGAGCAGGGAAGTTTAGGTTGGTGCACTTTAGTCCCTCCTATCCTCTGCCTGAGGTACACAATAGTTGAGTTTTTGAGGGCTATAATATTTTGGTCTCATTCTGGTTGTTGGCTTTAGTGTGTAAGGTGCTAGATGGTGCTAATGGCTTGTGATATTCTGGAGATTGGCTCAGATGATCTGATGGTGCCTACTGGCCTTAAACTCTTGACTCTAAATCTTCCCTCCCATCTTTTTTTCCACATGTCATTGTCCCAGTCCCTAATAGCAATAGTGGGCAGGGAGCGGGAGGGGGAGGTAGGAGATGGAGACGCTTGCAGGTGAAGTTCCCTGTTCATCAGTGCCAATAGCTTTGCTATGGAGGTGATTTCTCTATTTGGTGAAGATAGCAGGTCCATTAGATTGGGATTCCCACTGTTGATCATTAGTAAATCTGTGGGAAACTGGGGGTTGAGGGGGCAGCAAGGAGGAAGAGAGACAGAATGCGCTTGGATGAGAGGCTTGGATTAATGATCTGATTCCGGAGCAAAGCCACTGAAGCAGGAGAATAAGGGCTGGGGAACAAGGCTCCTCCCTGGTACAGGGCAGGGAATGGGGAATGTGTGTGGGAGACTGAAGAAATGGAAGGAATTAAAGGGGTCAAGGGAAATGGCATGGAGGGAACAAGGAGGCCAGAAAACTAGTACAGTGGATCATGAGGGCCATGTGGGATAGATGCAGTAGATAAGGAGCTACGATGGAAGGAGAGGAGCAGGATGTAAATTAAATAAAAAGTGCTGAAGGACCTGGAAGGATGGTTCTAAGGACCAGGAGTTGGGGGAGGTCAGAGATGGGGAAAGGTGCTCAAGTCCAAAAGTTGTAGAGGTAGGGAGTGGCTGCTGAGGACAAAGGAGAAGCATGAAAGGAGGTGAGGCACTTGCGGGGAGGGGCTGGTGGATCCGGGAGAGGGAGAGTCTTCTCCTGGTTAAGTTCTAAATGTTTAATATTTCTTAACACTGGATCTTCCTTCCACTCCCCTTGCCGCCTATCCCACACAGCTATAATTCCACACAGATACACCCCTGTAGGGACATGCAAAGGCCTACTGGTGGCGGGTCGGGGGAGCTCTGCAACAGTGCCTTGCAATGCCTTTCGGCCCCTGCAGGCTCCCATTTACAGTTCATTGCTTTCCATGTGCCATGTATTGCAAAGTCTCCAAATACACACCATTAACTCTGACCTCCGCAATACTGAGGCAGGGGTGAGGGTGGGAGACTGTTGTGCTTGGGTGTGATTGTGAGGATCTGGAGGTGCAGAGTGGTTCTGTGATGAAACTAAAGGAAGACTCTCGTGAGGCCAAGTAATCTTAGAGCATTTGGGTATTATGGTGTGTGGGTGAGAGGGCTAATGAACTGAGTTTGGTGGTGATGATATTGCCCTCATGGGTGATTTCCTTGATGTTAGTAATTTCCTTGATATTGAATGCACTTGATTTAGCTTCATAGTAACTGAGGGCCTCATAGTAAATGAGCCAAAGCCCATTGAACTCAGTGGAAGACTTTTTCCATTGATTTTAAAGGGCTTTGAGTCTGCCTCTATATGTTTTATAGACTACATATGTGTGAATGCAGTAGAACTTCAATTTTACCTACCTCTCCCATGCTGTAAGAATCCGAGGCTATTTACTGATTTGTACCCTCAAACTTAGTGAAAATTTTGCAACACTGTCAATCATATGGATAAGTGAGGAACATTACTGGGCACTGATTAGATTTCTAAGAAACACTCCAACTCTGTGTATCTATACCTTTTGCTGCAAAATCTAAAATTGCTTATTTCTGTGCAAATTGTACAAACCATTTGCTTTTTTAAAAATCAGAAGATGGTTTAATGTCAGCAGGGTAATGGATTTGCTACGAATTCCCTGTGTTTTCCCTGAATTCAATGTGATAACCCCAATCTTGTCAAATTTTGCAAAAAAGCCAAATTGTGCAGATACAAAAGAAATTCGTAACAATTTTCATGAATAATGCAAGGAAAAATGCTCCGAGTTATGCATAGTATGAAGCACTGAAAGGAGAATAGAAGTGTTTGGTTAAGAGATGATTTCTCGCTTTCACATTTTTGCAGCTAGGTTTCTTTCAAGACAAGTTTTCCCATAGAGTACCATCTTCCTGCATCTACAGTGGACCCATTTAGGGGGTGAGGGTTGCCATATTGTTACTTTGACTCAGGTCTGTGCACTGCAGTGTGGATTCTAGAACCCTAGGTTTGAATGTGGGTTAGAAAAGTCTTATCATGGGGTTAAAATACAATGTAGATGCTCAAGCTCAGGGTTCCTTAACACAGGTCACCTTAACCCTGAGCGTGCATTGCAGGGTAGACATACCCTAAATGATATACTGGTAGTGGATGAAGAATGGGGAGGAGAACTTTTTTCCCCATAGGTCTCTAATGGTCCATTCCCCACTTATCTCTCCCTTCTATGCAAGACTTTGAGGAAACAGTGATTTCACGTCACATCCTTCTCTTAGACCAGACAGCTATACCATGTGATGGATTGTCAGCAGAGGACTAAGAACACTTCATGTGTGAAGGATAGTGGTGACACAGATGGTCTTTAGCTGTTACTTTCCAAACACAGTGCAGGTCCATTTTATTTCCTGTAACCCTCTCTTTAGACAGTATCTCAGTGGGAAAACCGTGGTGTCATTCTGATGAGCCTGGCTGCTTTTCTTGAAGTATATCCCAACTTTTCCTCCCTGTCTTTGGACTGGAAATACTGAAAGATCAGTCTGTCTTAGGAGGTTTCCAGTACCTCCTTGCCCTTGTTGGAGTCCATGAGACCATCTTTTCCTATATTATTTTTCAGCTTTTGTTTCTCATCCTATCCAAACACATGAACTGTGGAGCTGCATGAAAATTTAATGACTAAAAGTAAAGTTATGCCAACATGTTTGAATCACTTTTTGTTCAGATGTACTTTATTATTTGAATTGGAATCTGCTCGTTCACCTGTAATATGTAAGATTCTTCACTTCCAATGCTAACCTCTTCTGTAGTGTTGCTGTTCACTGGTAAATAGCTGCATTTAGAGTTAGGTGAATTAATTCCTCCATATATGCTGAGCCAAATTCCAGCAGAAAATTCACATCCACACCTATCCACAAAATCACAATGAGTGGTAGAAGAGTCAGGAATAAACTGGCTTCATGTATTCTGGCACCACTGAATGATCTTTAGGGGCTTTGTGGGGCATAACTAAGTGCTCAGGGGCTGTAACTCCACACATTTGTACACTTCTAATCTGTCTCACAGTTCCCATCCTAAATCATTTCACATGCAAAAGCAGTAAATAGTGCAAGGAGCTGTACATAGGACTGTTTGTAGCAAGAAAATGGGCACAAATTATAGCAGTAAATTGTAAATTGTAGCATTTATGTGCACCTATGTGGTAATTTTAGGGCTGTGCATATTACCATGTCTCCCTCCTAGAGGCCTGTCCTAATAAGCATTGCAGATTGTTACTTCACTCTCAGCTAGCAGAGTTACTCCTTGAGCTCAAGTCTTATGGTTTTTGTGCTGAAGATCCCTAGGTTTATCCCTGGCATAGGCAGCAGCAAAGTGGTGCATTTGTTTCTTGATGTCGTCTTAGTGGTGTGCCATGATGTTTTTAATAAGGCGTGCAATTCTACACTTGCATGCCTTAGGTGATCCAAAATGGCATCCTCCATGGGGTGTAATCTTGCACGTACTGTGTGTGCAGGGTCATGCTGTGTGAAAGATGTCATTTTGTTCTGCCATGTGCGTTCAGGGGCTGGACGGTTTCATGTTGTGAGTCAGATGCAGCCCATGTTTAATTCTGAGTTGTGCAGTGCATGCCTTTGGCTCCACAGACAGCACACCACTGAGTATGCTAGAATTTGGTTCCATTGGTTTGTAAAGCTTAGAAGTGCACTGAGATGAAAGGAGATACACAAATAATTATCATCATTAATAATTTAGTTAGATGGGGTGGGATCTGAGTTACTACAGAGAATTCTTTCCTGGGTGTCTGGCTGGTGAGTCTTCCCCACATGCTCAGGGTTCAGCTGATCACCATATTTGGGGTCAGGAAGGAATTTTCCTCCAGGACAGATTGGCAGAGGACCTTGGGTTTTTTGCCTTCCTCTGCAGGATGGGGCACAGGTCACCTGCTGGAGGATTCTCTGTACCTTGGAGTCTTTAAACCATGATTTGAGGACTTCAATAGCTCAGACATAGGTTAGGGCAGGGATCAGCAACCTTTCAGAAGTGGTGTGCCAAGTCTTCATTTATTCACTCTAATTTAAAGTTTCGCGTGCCAGTAATACATTTTAACATTTTTAGAAGGTCTCTTTCTATAAGTCTATAATATAGAACTAAACTATTTTATGTAAAGTAAATGTTTTTTTAAATGTTTAAGAAGCATCCTTTAAAATTAAATTAAATTGCAGAGCCCCCCCAGGCCGGTGGCCAGGACTTGGGCAGTGGGAGGGTCACTGAAAATGAGCTCGTGTGCTGCCTTTGGTACCCGTGCCATAGGTTGCCTACCCGTGGGTTAGGGGTTTATTACAGGAGTAGGTGGGTGAGATTCTATGGGCCTGCATTGTGCAGGAGGTCAGACTAGATGATCATAATGATCCCTTCTGACCCTGAAGTCTACGAGTCTAACTCAAATAATTAAGATCAGTGCAGGGGGAGGGTTTGTACTAGAACATCATGCTATTTAGAGTGTATTCACAAAAGCCTCTACATATATCCATCTTGTGCATGATCCAGAGTCATCTGAGAGTTTAAAAGCAAATGGGAATCTTCTTACAAAATGCCCTGTCATTTGCTGGTTTTTTGCGAGGTCCATGCAGTCATCTTCTCTCTCCATATATTCTCTTCCCTGAAAGCCTCCTTTCACTTCACCTAGAATCAGAAAAATAAAGGACATGCCTTATATTTAAACCATGATGGGCCAGATTCTGATCTCAGTTGCAGTCATGTAAATCTGGAGTGACTTCATGGACGTTAGTGAAATGAGTGTGATTTTACAATGGTATATTGTCTTAATTTGCTCCTGTTCCTGGAATTCACAGTGTGTTAAAGCTTGGGAACTTGATTTAGCATATGTTAAAGGCAGCATACCTGGTCTACAGTAGACCTTAAAATGTGTTAATTAGCACTCTAATACCATACCTGCAAATTCTGGTCTAGACAAAGGAGGCTATTTACTGGTTTGTACCCTCAAACTTAGTGAAAATTTTGCAACACTGTCAATCATATGGATAAGTGAGGAACATTACTGGGCACTGATTAGATTTCTAAGAAACACTCCAACTCTGTGTATCTATACCTTTTGCTGCATAATCTAAAATTGCTTATTTCTGTGCAAATTGTACAAACCATTTGCTTTTTTAAAAATCAGAAGATGGTTTAATGTCAGCAGGGTAATGGATTTGCTACGAATTCCTTGTCTTTTTCCTGAATTCAATGTGATAACCCCAGTCTTGTCAAATTTTGCAAAAAAGCCAAATTGTGCAGATACAAAAGAAATTCGTAACAATTTTCATGAATAATGCAAGGAAAAATGCTCCGAGTTATGCATAGTATGAAGCACTGAAAGGAGAATAGAAGTGTTTGGTTAAGAGATGATTTCTTGCTTTCACATTTTTGAACCTAGCTTTCTTTCAAGACAAACCATCATGTTTTTGTTTTATTTTTTTTTTCTTTCCAGCATGCAAAAAGATAACATGAAACCACAAAAGCTGTTTGAGTCATTGTCATCTGAGTTACCCCTCCTCCTCAGATGCTCATATTTAGGGATTTATTATTAACCTTTCTTGGATAAAAGATAAGAAATAAAGCAAAAATCTTGGGTCACTTATTTCAACTTTCAGTTAAAATAATCTTGACCTGCGGTGTGATGCTGTCTGTTTGCTATGAGCTACCTTCTGGAATTAATTCTCACTACATTCTAGTGGTCAGTTTCCTTCCAGGGAAATAACATTTGATGATATGTGCGGGTCAGTTGCTGTTACTGTTTCTTTTTGGTCTTGATGGGGCTTGGCTTTTTCTTTTCTGCTCCTCCCTTTCCCCAGCAATTTCAAAGATCCCCAGCCACACTCACCTTCACCTTTGTCTCCCAGTATCTGCACAATGAAAGAGAGCGTGTGACGAAGGGAAAGAAATCTGAAGTGTCCCAACATTGTGACATGGGCAGCAGAGCACACATGCAAATACAAAGCTCCCAAGCAAGTAGAGTGCTACTCCTTCTCGGCAGGGTGTCATTGCAGCTCACAGCCTCTCTTATCCCCTGCAGGGAGAGAAATGAAATCTTTTTTTTTTTTTAAAAAAAAAACAACCCACCAGCAGCCTTGTTATCCAGCTGTATAACATGTAGCAGCAAAAAGTAAGGGAGACAGGAAGGTGCTCCTGTAGGATACCGTTGGGGAACAAGGCTGTGTCAGTGTGCTGGTTAATAATGCTTCATGAAAGGGCCTGAAGAAGTACTCTATGTGGATTTAACAATCCAGTTCTGTGCTGGAGTATACCTAGTATGGGACAGCTTAAACATTGAAAATATAAGGTCCAAATCTGTTCCTAATAACTCAAGTTCAAAATGTGGCCCAGTGAATAGATTTATTACTGACATCTGATGGGTGTGTATAGAGTCATAGAATTGCAGAGGTGCTTATCTACATGTAGAGTTATTCCAGAACAGTTATTTTGATTTAACTCCTTGTGACAGTGCTTTCATTCTGGAATAAGAATGCCTTCAGATAATTCAGAATAAGGCACTTTTCCTCTGGTGTGAATGTCCACACATGGAGTTAATCAGGAAGAGTTATTCTGCTTTAAATTTACACTCCATCTTACCGGCCATGAATTTCCCTGTGTAGACAAGCCCATAGCATGTGGCATTGTGAACCCCAGCATTGGTAAGAAAGATTCTGAGATCATGATTTGGCAATAGTTTAGTTTGTTCGTTCTTGATTCTGGCAGACAAGACAAGGCTTGCTGTGCTAGTATCGCCAAAAGCAGCCCTTGGTTTCCCCCATTGGAGTAGTCATAGGATGTTTGAATCCCCCGTCCCCTGCCCTTGCAAGAGCCATCTCCACTTCACACACTTCACAGGCAGTCTTCTACTGTGTGCAGGTCTGTTAGTATGGCCTCATTCTTCAGCTGACGTTGGAGGTGGCTGAGCAAAGCCTGCCAGTGTGGCAGTCCACCATGAATGCCAAGTGGACCAAGGAGTTCTCTTGGACCAAGACAGGACACAGACAAAAGAATGGGAGTGGTGGCAACTTACTGCTGAGGAGGGTGGATGTGGTAATATCAGAACAAAGATCTTTCTCCAGGTCAGTGAGACTGAAGCCTTGAGGATTCAGTAGTTTGTCTTTGCACTTTCTGAAAATTGGGCCCTAATTTCGTCAAACACACCAGTCAGGACAGGAGCATATAGGAAGATACAACACTCCCTGAATAACTTGTAATTTAAGGCCATCACCTGAATTCTGTTGAACTCAATGGGCTTCAGTTCAGGCCCGAAGAAGACAAGCAACATATGCAGAATAGACAAGATGGAGACAATTGCTGTGTCCTCGACAGATGGAGATTTCCACTCTATTCCCGTTTCCTGATTTGCAGCGCTCATTGTTTTGTGGCTCAGGATATGCTGATTATTGGCTACAACACTCAAAGCAGGAGTTCCTCACATTAGTCCCTTATAACCGAATCCCAGCATTTATTAACAGCTTAAAAAAAGAATGACTAACAGTAGGCTAGAATGGAAACCTGCTGACCTGACTGTCTAATGGTGCAGATCACGACTGGGGGTGCAGGAGCTCTGCTACTCTCAAGGTATGTCTACTTTGGAGGCATAACATCCACCTGTAGAGACATATCTGTGCTAGCTCAGATTGAGCTTACTTACCAAATATAGCAGTGTAGCCATGGTTGCGTGGGCAGCAGGACAGACTGGCCACCCGAGTACATACAGGAAGCTAACCTGTCTCCTGCCCATGCAGCCAGAGCTAGACTGCTACTTTTATTGTGCTAGCTCCATCAAAGCTATCATGGCTCTACCTGAGCTGGAAATTAGCCCTTTAGTGCCAATGTAGATATCCCCTTAGCATGCCAGTCTCCATGGCAGACAACTTGTCTTGGCTGCCTCCTGGGAATGAAAGCATTGAGAAGGGAGTGAGAGAAAAAGAAAACTCCCTTGGGTCACAGTCTCTGCTGGCATAAATTCCGCTAGCTCCATTGACTTCAACAGAGCTGTGTTGATTACACCAGCTGATGAACTGGCCCATTGAAAGGAGCATCTCCCCCTTGACTTTGTGAAAACAGTGCTGTTAACAAAGTGAATCTCTAAGAAGCTAAAAAGTGCTTGGGAATTCTTTGGGTCTCCCTACAAGTCTGTGCTGAACTATTTCTAGCACCTTTAGAAAGAATTGCTTGGTTGATACTGTGCATTCCATCATGTGTTTATAAAATTTAATGGTGCGCCAGGGAATTTGTCCATTTTGATCAATGGGGGCTGAGGAATCACTGTTATAATTAAAATGAATCACTGCAATTTTCCTGTGAATATTTGTGTAGCTACTGTGTTCTGGCTATCTAAGCCCAACTTCCTAGTTATAAAATAGCAGAGTGACTCGTGTTATGGGCAAGAATCCGATGCAGCCATGCAGCGAGTAAGGCACTTCCTCCTACATTACACAGCCTGCGTAAAGGCCAGCTAGAATTGCTACTGAGTTTCTCAACCCTAGGATCAACTTCCCTGAAAGAGGGCAGCAAGAAGTATGGAGCAGGCTGAGCCAATGGCTGACCTGAGCTGGCTAGCTGTACAGGTAAGGTGGAAGTATGCTACAGTGCTTAAAGGGTGGGAGGGGAGTGCAGATTTCTCCTCCAGTGCACCAGAAGTGCTCTAGAAAGCAGTTTGGCTTTTTGAGGCAGAATATTTCCCAGTGCTGCTCCTGGATGGGTGCAGCTTTTTATTGGCTTCTAAAGCAGCATTGTGTCCAAATGCCTTGATCTAGCACTCTTTGAGGAGTGAACAGTCTCTCTGTCTGGAAAGTGGACATGCTAAACAGTTCAGCATGCTGTCTATATGAGCAGTAAGTACAATAGTCACTCTGATTTTTGAAAATGGAGGGGCTGGTTCCTTTCAGAGTCATTAAACCTCAATAAGTGTGCTTTAAAATAATCCAATTGTTGCTCTAGTCAGAGTGAAATATCTTGTTGAATCTATTTTTAAAAGTGCATTTGAGAATCATCTTAAAGGTATTTATTTGGGTTGATCTGATTTACCAGGACAACTTTTAATGTCCTGTAATGGAAAAGGAGAGAAATGGAACAGGGCTGAATTATGTGATGTGCTGGAATGTTGAGGCTTTGCAGAGATGAGAGAACCTCACAAATAAACAGATGGTCAATGGCCTAATGCTTTGCTTTAGGTGAACATGACGGATTTATTCTTTCAACCTGGAGAAGGAACTGCAAAGAGGCTGAAACTTCAGAAACATATAGCACATGGGCAGCCTGGGTTTGTTAAAGGGATTCAGTCTAAGCAGATGGTATTAGAATACAGATATATTATTAGGCAGCTGTTTCCCATCTTAAATCTAGAAAGCATACGATTTAGAATAAATTCCCTGAAGGATGCTTGGATCACTTACCAGTTTGTATGTCACACTCTACACAAAGAGATGTCTTTCTTTTTAAACCAGACAGTGGGCCATAGTCTTGCATTGGTCACAAAGGTGTAAATCTGGAGTAACTTCATGGACTTCAGTGGATTTACACCAGTGGAACTGAGATTAGCATCTGGCCCACATTTTCATTTCAGAGCTGGCTGCTTAAGGATAGGACATTAGTTAAGGACTAATACTTTTGTTTTGCGTGTGTGTGTGTGTGTGTGTGTGTGTGCAGGGTCATCAATGGAGAAAAGAAGTAGTAGATGAGTTATGTGATCCTTGCTACTAGACAGGAGTAACCTGGGTCAAGTTCTCTTTCCTGTTCTTCACCTTTGACCTTGTGCTTATGCACCCAACAGACCTCAGTATGTAGCTTGAAGCCCTTTGTGTCAAACTGGGCTAAGTTTTGGGATAATCACAGTGATTTAGGGGGAGATTTTCAAAGGTATCTCTGGCATTTAGGAGCATAAATCCCATTGTCTTGCGCTTCTAATATTTCTGTCACTTTTTGAAACTCTCTTCCTTACTTTTTCTGGTGCAAACATTGTGAAGCTGGTCAGTTTCAGCTGGATATCACAGAGACTTTTTGTCCCTTAAAGGCTGGGTTCTCTTCTCCCATCTGGCTCCTTTACATTTCTTAGGTAGTGGAAAGGAGCTGGAATCTGGCCAGAGCTGGCCAACTGAGAATTCCTCTGGTGTAGGGAGGTTCTCACTCAATTGTTCCACCTTCAGCTTCATTCAGCAGATGTTCTAGGGATTGGGGTGCTACAGACCTGCTCTGCTCAGCCTCCCTTAGGGACTATGCACAACTGACATAAGTTAGAGCAGGCCCAAGGTGGTTGTCACTCCTCCTGGAGCTCACATAAATTGTTCCACACAATCGGGCATCATTAATAGCTCACTGAGACCCCTTCCTTTCAATTTTTTTGTGCCAAGTGGATCTCAGTGCAGAAAGGAATCTGTCCCTAAAGATTTTGTAGTGTTGCTGATGTCGTAATGGCCACTACATGCCAGCCCCGCAGTGACAGAATTTCAGCACTGAGTGAACAATCCCTGTTGAGTATGTAGCATTACATTATCCTCTCTGGAATCTAGGGTAGATCTTGATCAGATCAAAGGAAATAATTTAGCTGATGATTTGTAATTCTCTAAAGCAGTTTCACACTTGCAAAAGATGCTCTATTAATAAATTACATACTGATTTAACAGGGCATTTCCAGCTCTTGTTCTAAAAATCTAAGGAACCGCACTTTCATCACATTCATTCTTTATCCTTCTGATTCTTACTACCTTCTGAAAAGCAAAAGTGGATTATTCAATCTTGCTGAAGTCTTTGTCATGAGATTTATTTTTAATTTCTTATTTGTATGACAAGTGCATGTTACCAAAACTATTAATTGTTGGTTCTGAACCAAAACTCGACATCTGATCACCCCAAACTGGGGGCAAGGGGATCCTAAAAATCCAAGCAATGACTTGAGGCCACTTATCCCTGCCTTTACAATGGGCTGAAAACAAAATCTGGATCAAAACTAAACCTGAATTTTGGAGTGTTTGAAATCTGGATCCAAATTTTGTGGTTGGAATCAATTTCCAATTAGTGAGTAGTGGGTGAAATTCTTGCCTGTGAAGTGGGTTAACACAAGGCCTCTGCGTCACTTAAATGTTCAAAATAGGGCTTAACTAGAATGTAAGGGATATATAGGCTTTATGCTGGTCCTCTGCACAGAGGAATTTCACCTTATTCTTTATCTGCATAGTGTTTTGGGTTAGCTAACTATTGAGCCTGTCTGTCATAAGGGTGGAAGAGATGGGAGGCACAATAGTAGCTAAATTATCTCTCAGAACCACCTCCTCTGTAAGGAATATGCATAGATAGTGAGTGGGGGGGGGGACGACGACTGGGTTATGTAATAAATCAGCTGTCAGGGATGAAATATGCAGCTAGCAAACCAGCTCAGTCCTGGAAAGGTCAAAATGTCAGGACTCATTACTAGACTTTTTAGAGAATTTCTTTCAACTGAAACTTTTGATTTTTGTGTGTGTGCCCAAAAACCTATTCTGAGCATTTGTACTTGGTTGATAGTGTACTATCAGTGGATGTTGCACAGGGTAGACGGTCTCTGCCTTGTTAAAGAGGTGCTGTCAGATTGGGTAGGTCCCTTCTCATATTATTAAAAAACAGAAGGGGAGGAAAGAGACAGAGTGGTATGTGTGTTTTTAAATGGACATACTTTCATGAATGTGTTTAAAATTTCAGTGAAAATGGGAGACTTTGAGGGATGAAATTCCCTAAGTAGTGGAAACCCAAGAGCAACAGTATGGTGTCAAATTTGATATGTGGAGCCTAGAATGTGAAACGGCCTAGGAAAAAAAAAACCAGTGCAACTAGCATAAGTCTAATTTCCCTGTCCAAGCTGGGTGAAATGCAAGCAGCAAACCCAGAGGATATGGTGAAAAATACATTAGATTTTCTTTCAAAACTTTCATTGTTTAGTAATAACACTTCAAGATTTAGTCCACTATTTTCTCAGGACCTGATCCTGCTTATGCTTGCGAGTAACTTAACTGAAAAAGTAGACAAGACTATTCAAAAGGGGATCCTGGCGGCTCTGGTCAGCATCGTTGACCAGGCTGTTGACTGGTTGGCAGTGCCACGCAGCAGGGCTGGCAGGCTCCCTGCTAGCCTCTGCACTGCGCAGCTCCCGGGAAGCACCTGGCATGTCCCCCCTTCAGCTCCTATGTGTAGGGGTGGCTGGGGACGCTGCATGCTGCACCAAGTGCCACCCCCCACAACTCTTATTGGCTGGGAACCGCAGAGCTGCCTAGCTGTGCCTCCATGAAGGAGCCATAATGCGGACATGCCACTGCTTCTGGGAGCTGCTTGAGGTTAGCGCCACCTAGAGCCTGCATTCCTGGGCCCAAGTCCCCAGCCCCAGTAACAGTGGTAGGGGGGGATGGAATGAGTGGGGCCTTGGTGAAGGGGTGGGGCCTGGGTGGAGCCTCGGAGGAGGGGCGAGGCAAGGGTGTTTGGTTTTGTGTGAATAGAAAGTTGGTAACCCTTTGTTGGATGTTTTGTGCCTCATTTCTAATGAGTTTGTCTGGCTTCAGCTTCCAGCCATTGGTCTTTGTTTTGCCTTTCTCTTCTAAATTTAAAGAATGCTCACTGTAAAGGTACTAATGCACTGTAAGCAGGTCTCCTCTCACTTTGATAAAGAGCTCAGTTTGTTTATTTTGTGTCTCAATGGAATACATTTCCTCCAGCCCTTGAAATCATTTCTGTAGCTCTTTCCAGCACCATCTCCAATTGTTGAACACCAGAACTGGATGCTGCATTCCAGTAGTGGTCTCACTAATGCCACATACAGAGGTAAAATCACCTTCCTACTTCTGCTCATTATGCCCCTCTTTATACATCCAAAGCTCTGATTAGACTTTTTTTCTGCAGCATTGCCCTGGGTGTTTGTTCACTAGCTTCTACACTATGACCCCTAAATGCTTTTCAGAGTACTGGCTTTCCCAGATATAGTCCCCCATTCTGTAGGTATGGCCTGTGTTCCTTATTCCTAAATACATTTGGCTGCATTAAAACACACTTTGTTTGAATGGGCCTTCCTTATCAAGTGATCCAGATTGCTCTGTGTGATTTCCTCATCCTCCTCATTATTTACCACTCCTCCAATCTGTGTGTCATCTGAAAATTTTATCAGCAGCGATCTTGTATTTACTTCCAGCTGACTGATAAAAACATTGAATAGTATCAATGACCGTGATGAGAGTAGCAGAACAATAGCATTGACTCTAGCCTGAAGTGTTGTTAGGAAATATAACACACAGTGTGAACGAGGCCTGAGATGCAAATCTTGCTGTGTCTCAGATTTCCCATCTGTGATTTAGAGCATGAAAGTGGGAGTCGGTAAAGCTGGATGAAAAACGGGGACTTTTGTGAACATTTCTGGGGGGGGGAAACTTGACTTTTGAAACTTTTCAACCACCTATCAGTTGTAATCCCAGTGCTGCCACTCACTCACAGTGTGACCTTGCCATGGTCACTTTGCCTCTCTGTATTATTGCCTACCCTACCCATTCATGGGGGTGGGTGGGGGAAATACTTGCACTAGCTGATGCAGTGAGGATTTTGAGACCCTTAGATACAAGGTGCTGTATAAGAATAAACTGCATATGAAATTCCCTACATTTTTTTAAAAAAATATGAATAAGGTTGTAAATCTTGAGTGCTCATCCCACAAAATGACGCCACACTAGTTCGTAATGAAGGGGGGGAAAAGAACAAATCTGGTAAGAGATTAAAACATTTGAAGAGCCTAGTAAGGTTAATTCTGTGTCTGTGCACCACTGCCTTCCAATGAAAGCTTTGCAGCTGAAAAGAAGACCTCGTCTCCACAAGTGTGTTTTCCTTAGTGACATGAGTTTCTATTGTTTGTTCATGCTCTCCATAACAGGGAAGACCTATTTTCCTCTGAAGAGCCTATTTATACTGCTTTCCAATTTTCTATCTCAATGACTTTATGACTTGTCCTTCAGTTTTGCTCTGTTTTCCCTGCTAGAGGAGTTCTTCTCCTCTATTCAGCTCAAAGCCATAACTTGCAAACAAAGTCCAATGTAGAGCTTTCTTCAGATTAAACCAGGCTGGCGGTGTGAAGGAATCGTGCATCTCGCAAACCCTTCTCTAGGGCTGTGCAAGTGTTTCCAGCTTCACTTAATGCCCTGCTGAAGCAGGAAAAGATGGGGAATATAACACTTTTGTCCTGTCTTCCACATCCAAAATGTAATAGGAGCTGCAGAAAACAATGGATCAGTTATTTACATCTGTGTAACATTGGGCAAACACCTACCATTCTGAGGTGGTAGCATTTGGTAGGTGCAAATGACTTCAAGGTATAGGGCACTGGAGAATCAGACCAATTACACTATGGACAAGTAACACTGTTTCATATGAAGATAGATCCATTTGGTAAAATGTTTCATCCATCATGCACCTCAGCTGCATGGTTTGTGCCAGTATACTGAAAGAACAGCTCTTATTGGACCATTTCTGATGAGAGATTTGTGAATAACTTATTGTTGTTCATTTAACATAACTCAAAATTGGAAACTGCTCAGTTTGGGTGGTCCTGAAACCAAAAAAAATCAACATTTTTGGTTCACTGAAAAATTTTAAGAAAATTCATTGTGAGCCGAGGTGAACATTTTTGTTTCATTTTTGAGTTTAACCTTTTTTTTCAGTAAATGTGAGGTAAATTTGACAAAGAAAGGTCATCTTGAATTGAAAAATCAAAAAGTTTCATTGATAAAATGTTGAAACAGGACTAAAACATTTGGATTTCTGATTCCTCTGGAACCAGGATGTGTTAGAAATATTAGAATAGACTCTGGGTGGAAGAGGGCCTGCCCCACTTCTAGAACACACAGTATAGCTGGTTAAGTTTCAGACGACCCTTCAAACTTCCATTCTTATAGTTATCCATGAAACAAACCTTTGGCTCTTCAGGGGTCGAGCTGTGATAGTTTTCCAATTATTGATACGTACTGAACAATCTCACTCTAAAGTAATCCTTTTATATAAAGGTAATATTTTGTAGGGCAGGTTTTGAACTGGTTCAGAAAACAGAGAAGTGTCTGCATTCCCTGCAGACACTCAGATCTATTCCTGAGCAGAAACTCAAAAACGCTCACTGCAGTTTGGAAGGATGAGGGGGAAAAGTGGCATTAAGTCACTTTTATGACTTCCCCCATCATGGAACTAGTCAGCAACCAGTTTGGTCTCTGATGTAAAGTAGAGGGGACTGAGGGTACTTTTCTTGACACTGGCTGCCGAAAGGGCTATTCCAGGAGTCAGGGATTTCTGGGCATACAGTTGGCCTATTCATACTCCCTTTCTCCTTGTCCCACCCCTACTGCAGGGGGCTGGGCAAGGTGTGGTTTAGTAACTGCTGTGGCAGCTTTATGGGATTCCTCCCCTGCCCGCACCCCACAGGACCTGTTATAAAGAGACCTTGTCCATTGGCTTTCTGACTGCTAGAGGTGGTGTTGGGTCCATTTTGATGTGGCATGTAGGAGATTTCTCCTCTTTCAACTGCTAATCCCTGTTTTTGCTGCAGTGTATACATTACAAGCAGGATGAGTCGTTCTCTGATGTGCTTCTCCTCTATGATCTCTTTCTTGTTGACTTTCTAGAGTATCGAATCTTAAGCTGGGGAAAGGTAGCCACCAAATGCAGGGATTCACAACCCTGATCCCATTTTTCCTGTCAGTTTGGTTCCTGATTTCTACTGGCTCAGTCCCATCCATTTTGTAGGCCAGTATTGCCTTATAACCCATTGCATGGGATGCTCCATGCCTCTTATGAAACACTGTAGGGTCCAGTGTCTCCTTTAAAGCATTGTGGAGTCCCTGCCATTTAAAGCTTTTAAAAAGAAGTTGGACAAACTCCTGTTGGTGGTGGTTTAGGTTTACTTGGTCCTGCTACAGCCCAGGGGTCTGGACTTCATGATTTGTCGAGGTCCCTGCCAGCCCTACATTTTTATGATTGTGGGGCACCTCTGATGAGGGATGTTTGAGTGGCTGAATGCAGGGTCCCTGATCTACAAAGAGATATAGATTTATGTCCTTATCCAGGGATAAGGGATGGATCGTCCAGTGGCAAGGGCACTATCCTACAACTTCAGATACTGGGGTTTGAGTCCTTGCTCCCCCATATCCTCTCTGTGCCTCAGTTTCCCATATGTAAAATGAGGATAATAGCACTGCCATGCCTCAGTGGGGCATTGTGAGGATAAATGCATTAAAGTTTGTGAGAGTCTCAGACACTGTGAAATAGGGGGCAATGTAAGTTACTCGAGGGTATTCAGTGCCAAAAAATTCGGTGCCAAATAAATGAAAATTCTGCAGTGTTTCAAAGTTCTGCAAAATTGTTTTTGACAAATGTGGAGGGTCCAACATGGCATTGGGGAGCACAGACCACTGGCTGCACAGAAGTGAGAAATCACTGTGTAACTCACTCCTCTCCCCCTCGCTGGGACACTGACTCAGTGGTGAGGCTGCACCCAACCCTGACAGCGCAAGGACTGGGCCTGCCCCAAAACACCCCAGGGCCCTGCCCCTCTATACCAGGTGTGGGCAGGCAGGCTTAGCAAGACAGCATCTTAGTGTGGGGGGAACCAGGCGTGGGTTATGAGAGTTCTGTGTGGGGCAATCAGGGTGCAGGCAGCTCAGTGGGGGATCCAGGTGCAGAGGGGATCTGGCTGCACAGGGGCTTGTTTGGGGGAGTAGATTCTGGATGTAATGATGATGTGACTGCAGAGGGATCCATGTGAAGGTGGTTGGAGCTTGGCGTGTGGAGGGTCATCTGGGTTTGGGAGGGATGTGGGGTTCCAGATGCTGGGGGACTGGGGCTTAGTAGGGCGGGGATCCAGGTTCAACTAGTTGGGACTCGGTGGGGTGAGGATCCAGATGGCTCATCGGGGTAGTCTGGGTGGAGTGGGGTTCATTGGAGGGGTTCTGAGTACAGGGGATGAGGTTTGACAGGAGGGTGTGGATATGAGGGGGTCTAGATGCATGGGGTTGGGCAGATGGGGGAGCAGCTCCCTGTACAGGGATCCCTCTGCCTGCAGCTGAAGAGTGATGGGTGCAGGAAGCTGGGGGAGGGGAGGGAGTTTGTAGAACTTCCTTCAGTCAGGAGAGAAATCTGGGCATGAGTCTGACCCAGGCCTAGATGCCGTGCAGGGGAAGAGGAAATTCTGTCCTCCCCAGCCCAGCCGGGACTAGCAGCAGAATCCAGCACAGGGTAGGAGCCACCGGCCAGGTCTTCCCCAGTCCTGCCCCACGCCCCACAGGGATTTACCTTTCTGCTGGCTGCCCTGGGCACCCAAAACATACTGCTGGTTCATGTGACCACTTTTGTGGTTTCTCTTTGCTTCCCTGTCAGAGAGTCGTTTTTCTGCAGGGAAGCAAGGAAATCTTTGGGGGGGGGGGAATTCTGCGCATGCACAATGGCGCAAAATTCCCCCAGGAGAAATAAGTACCTTTGATAGCACCAAGAAGGCTAAAACAATACAGTTCTGGAGGTGGAGGTGTGGAAACATAAGTCAGCATGGGATAAGTGAAGGCCCGTGACTTAATTCACTAAGGGGTTGTCTAGAAAAACAGTGCATTAGGGAGCTTTGGTGTGTGACAGCAGCGTCCACACAGATAGCTAATGTGTGGCAAGCTGGGATGTAACTCCATCTGGCATTAGCCTGCTGTGCTCTAACTGTTTCTCTAGATAGGCCCTGGTATGACCTGCCAACAGAAAATGTTCTGACTGCATATTTCCCAGCCAGTCTGGCCCTGACCTTATCTGGGCTTCCTCCACTGAGGCTGTGGGCTGCACTGGCCAGCACTGGACATGGCAGAAGGAGAGGTGATTATGGGTAGATTCATGACCCATGGTACAATCTGCCCCTTATTCTCAGTATTCTCTTAAAGAGAAGGGTGAAATTAATTACACACAGAAATTCAGTCTCGCTTCCCCAGTTGTAAGTCAGGTTTTAAACTTTAATAGGGAACGGTGTGGTGTATATAATGTATGAGTCTAATTTAGGTAATTACATTCTGCCTACTTGAAATTCTCACTCTGTAGTTTCCACTGTGAAAGCAATTCTTCACTTCCCTCTCCTGTACCTGGCTTGGTAGGCAGCATGGCTGTCACAGAATGGCCATCCCTGTACATTTCAGAGGGGGGTGATTGACCCCTGTAAATATATATGAAGTTCTGCTCTCATTTATTGTACAGTCAGCTGGGGTTGTATGGGTACCACTGAGAGCAGAATCTGGCCAATATCCAAAAAAGTGTGTTGAGTCTTGAGATTCAAAGGGACTATATACATTTAATTTATTATCAATTAATAATCGTTCTTCACAAATACAGAACCACTTTTATCTAAGGATGCTTAACCAGATCACTTAATTTTACCTCTGTCCCTGTGAAGTACATAAAAATATTATCAGCTCTGTTTTATGGATGGGTAAACTGAGGCATAGAGCACGTAAGTGGCTTACCCACCGTCACTCAGTGAGTGAATGGTAGAGCCAGGAATAAAATCCTTGGAGGGCCACTGCCCTAACCACTAGATTGTTCCCTCCCATCAATCCCAAACAGAGAGAGCCTCTGTACTGTGCTCTGCAATGCTAGTATTCAGTTCTTCTCTGCTTGGAGTGCCTGCTTCTTCACTCTCTGAGCTGTTCTTGCCTCTTTCTGCTTCCTCCCATCTATGGTGTCTTGCTGTGTGTGTTGGTGGCTGTTTTCAGAGCCTGGTTTGCAGTAGGAGGAAAGGAAGCTAGCAGAGCCAGGTGTGCCTTCTGTAGAGTCTGCTCCCTAATCCCCTTCCCCATCTTTGATTTTTTTCCAATTCTCCTGCAAATGTTTCCTTCTAGAGATATTTACATTTTATTCATGCCTCTGTCAGGATTAATTTAGCTGTTTCGTGTTGCCTGTGACTCTTCATGTAATGTGAATGAAGCAACAGCTGGTAGGCTGGGTATTCCAAGGGCATGAACACTGGTGGCATCAGTGTCCTCTAACCAGAAAGGTGATGAACGCAACTGTTGTCTGGAGTAGAATTAGCTCTTCCCAGCATCCGGAGCGCTCTTTGCAGACCATAGTCCCGCTTGCACTGGCCCCGTGTCCCTCCCTGGACCCCGGTGCCCTCTTCCCTAGGGTGCTGCACCCCTGCAGTAACCCCACAGGTCATAAGGTCTCCCCTCCCCAGGGAACCTCCACCCTCTATCCACACCTCAGCCTAGGCAACTGCCAGTCACCACTTGCCCCCGTTCTCTGGGGCAGACTGCAGTGTAATTGCCACTCATCGGCAAGGAGGGTTTGGCCTGCTGCCTCTGCCTACCCATGGGCTGCCCCCTGGAACCCCAGTACCCCTTTTTGGGCCATCTCCTAGGCCCTGCAGCCTGGGGGTTTCCAGGCCAGAGCTCCCCCAGTTTCTCTTGCCTTCTCCCAGCTCTGCTCCACTCCGGGTACCCTGTCAAGCTCCCCAGCAGTCAGGCCTATCTACCTCCACAGCTAGAGGAGACTCTCTTCCAGGACCCCTGCTTCTCAGCCTTTTATAAGGGCCTGCTGGTCTGGTTGTGGCGTGGCCACCCTGTTGAGCCTGCTTCCCCAGTCAGCCTGGGAACTTGCTTGCTCCTAGCCACAACCCTATCCTGGGCTGTTTTAAGCCCTTCTGGCTGGGAGCAAGTGGTCACCCTGCTACACCTGGGCTACACAGCAACCCAGGGCAGACTGTAGGAAGAAGTGGGTCAACTACAGGCAGAGGTGAAGTACTCATCACATGATTCACTTGATATTTAGCTACTTAAAGGGCTGACGTTGAGTTCACTAATGGTCAGACAGTGGGGATTCTACTCTGTCATACCAGTGTAGTTCTATGGAACTAGTTAGGTGTCTAATTGCTGGTGTAATCTCATTCCGGATTTCTAATAACACGTAGACAGTTACCTCTGAAATACAGGTCTCCTTTTATTTTCCCCTCCCATTACATTGCTCAAAAGAATCTTAGTCTTCAAGAGATGAAGGGTGGCCTTTTATTTAAGGCACTGGATGGAGATCTTGGAGGATCTGAGGTCAATTCCTGGCTTTGTCACAGACGTCCTCTGTGACCATATCTACGTCATGTGATCTCTCGGTCTGTGTTCTTTTGTCAGTAAAATGGTGGTGATGATGCATCTTTTCTCCTGTTCTGTTTTATTTAGTGTGGAAGCTCTTTGGGAAAGGGAATGTCTTGTAATATGTATTTGTACAGCACCTTGCACAATGGAGTCTTGATCACTGGTGGAGCCTGTGGGCACAACTGTGATACAGTAAACCATTATTCAGATGTGGTTCATTCCTCCATCATTCTGCTGTAAGGCCAGCACTGTGCCACAGATCCCCAAATCACAACTGGAGTTATTTTTTTTTTTAAAAAAATGACCGAACAATTTGCCCAATAGTGAGGTCTCATCAAAATAAAAAAAAAATCCTTCAGAAAAATATGAATTTCACTGACATTTTCAGACCACATGAACATTTGGAAAGTAATGTCATTTCAGATTGACATTTTGAAAGGTTAAAAATATTTATACTTCAAAACTAGACAAATCTTTGTCTGATTGAAAATGTCAACCTTTGTAATTTCATCAGTTCCAAATCAAAATGTGTTTGGAACTCATCACTCCATTCAATGGTTTTGATAATTTTGACTTCCAAACAGCTGTAATCACAACCTTGTGGGGAGGATTTCTCCATCATCCATCTTGCTTGAGTACAGCCCATGGTATTGGGAAAGAATCCAGTAATGCACCCTATGCTATAATGGCATTACTTGATCCCATACCTCTTCTTTCTCATAAATACAAGAATTCTGAAAAAGAGTCCAGTCCTAGAAATTGTTGTTCAAAATGCTTCCAAAAGCTATACAAGCATAAGGGGCCAGATGATGACTGCATTATCCACACTAGTGGATAGTTAAGTACACAGATCTATAAAAGTCAGTGAGATTAGCCAGCTGAATAGCTGCTCACCAGCATGCATGAGGGATTCACAACCTGGCCCTGACTAACGGCTCACAATATCTAGATGATTTAGGCAAGTAAGATTAGAATAATTTTACAGATGGGAAAATAGGCATCATGAGATGTAATTGATTTGCTTGAGCTCACGGAACATGTCAGTGGAAAAGATAGGACAATTGCTCAGGAGTTCTTGGTTTGGTTCTTGGTTCAGTCCACTGTGCTGCTCTCCAGGTGCTCAGGAGGTAACCTAAAATGCATGATGTAGCATTAATTACAGAGCAGTTAGGTTAATAGTAGAAACTAGAGTTGACAAGGCCATATTAAATCATCAAGTCCACCACTATTAGTCATTCAGGATATCATTCCCTGTAGTGCTTGGTCAGTGCTTTTCTGGACTAGTTTGTTCAGTATTTTGTTCAGTTTAGCTTTGATTATTCAAGTGATGGGTCTTTCATGATTTATTTCTCTCTCCCTCTCCTTATTTTCCATGCACCTTTGTTTTTCCTAACTGCAGTTGGAAGTATAGTAAGAGAAATTATTTCTGCAATTGACCACAGGGTCCTAGAAATATTACAGTGTGTTCTTGCTACATGTCTAGCATAGCTTCCAGATAGAAGGACCTGATAAATGTAGATAAGCTCTCATTAAGCAGTGCTACCTCACTGAGATGTTGGAGCCTATTGGATTTTATAAACTAAGCAGAGGCAGTCTATACCACTACTTGGAGGAGCATCCTCCAGGGAAAACCAAAGTTTTGTTGATTCTTTGCATGGAACTTTTTCGTCTGAGCTATCACAGTGTTTCCAGGGGATACTAAACTGCCTTGCCTTGAACTCTAGGTGCCTAATCAAAACCATGGTTTTGACAATTGCGAACAATAGTTTAATGACTTTTTGCAAGACTTGGAACATTACCTCTTGTCCTGGTCCAAGTCCAAGCTGAGTGATCATTACATTCCGTCTACTTGTACTTAAAATTGCCTCATCATTTCCCATTGGGTATTATATTCTTTTTGTCACTTGCTGTAATGTTATGATGTGGAGTTCCTATGCATTGTTAAAAGTACAGGGCTGCATTTCTTGGGTGGGCAAGATGATTCATCTATATAGTTTGGGATTAATCTAGGTACCTAAGTATCTTCCATTATCTAAACCTTTTGATCATCATTTTCCAAACTTTTGAAAGTTGAGGCCCTACAGGAAAACAAATCAACCACACCCACCCTTGCACCCAAGTGTGTTGTTAAGGCCTTCTTGTCAATATCCCCAACAAGTCTTGCATATCCCAGACTGTGGGAAATGTGACTTTAGATGCTCACATGTTGTTGAGATTTATCAATAGCATTGTCTTTATGTGAAGCCATTGTGTTCCTAGTGCTGAGGGAGAATATATTCTTGGAAGCTGGTAGGTTATTATCCAACTCTCCATGAAGAGGCCATTGTGTTGCTGAACGCCTCCAAGGTGATATCAGTCTTCATATTAATGTCTCCCTTACTTCCTCTAATTTGTTTGGATGTATTGATATCATGCCACTAGCTGCTTCTCTTGGGCTAGCTGCATGATCCCAATGGTATGGAAATCAAATCATTTGTTCTTCCGTCAGGGAAGATCATCTGAAAGTCCTAGGGACTGTCCTTCTAGGCAATAAACAAAACAAGTTGCCAAGGACACTGCACGTACACTTAGCTGCATTCTGAATGCTCCCAGCACCCAGCTGAGACAAGGGAGATGCACTTCTTTTCGTGACTTGTTTCAGCATGGCACCGAGACTTTCAGAAACGCTCCATCATAAAGAAAATGGATGCAATCCAAAATGTGGGGAAATTAGTCTTTTCTTTTCTGCCTGAACAGTGGTGGCCTAAATTCATCCCTGCTGTATCCACATTGACTTCAGTGGACTTACAGAGATGCATTTGTCTTACTATTTCAGTGAGGAAAGACACTCTTGAAAGTGTTTTTAGGGGAGATTATACCCTTAGCCCTAAGTAAGGATTTATAGATTCAAAATCCAGAAGGGACCACTGTGATCATCTTCGCTGCCATCCTGTATAACACAGACCCCAACCCCCCCAACCCCCCCCAAAAAAACCTTTAAAGATGGAGCAATCATCATTCCCCCTGCCATAGCCACGGGGATTTGAACCCTCAAGTAGCAGCCATACCCCAGCACCACTAGGCCAGATGAGGAATAAAGTGCAGGCTGTGCTACCCCAGAAATAGACCTGAAAAGGAGGCACCCCTGTGCAGCACACTTCCTTCCCTGTCCCCTTATTGCTTGGAGATGGTAGAGTAAGTTACTGCAGTCTTTGAAGGAGTGCAAGCTTCTTCCCTCCTGTCTGGTCAGCTACCCTGGCTGGTGAATAGAAGGTCTCCTCACTCCTCCCTTTGCCACTTGCTCACAATAAAGAGGAAGGCCTATGTTTCATACCTGGCTTGGATCTAAGATCTGGATATGCTGAACCAGGAGTAATGGGGGCTTTACTCCCCGCTTCAGCAAAATAAGACAATACAATCTAGCCCCTAGTCAATTACAGCTTAATAGTGAAAATGCCATGTGTATCTCTCCCTACTGTGGATTTTTTAAAAGGAGGCACAGCAGGTGGGTTGCACAGTGGATGAGTGCATCAGTCTACCACATTTAAGAACTGGCTTCAGATCTATTTGGAATATCTCAAGTGAAATGCGTTGGTGGTATTTTCTCAATCCCTGTTGCTTAAGAGTTTACATCATAAATACCTTATAACTAAGCACAGCTGGCTTGTTTTACTCAGGAGAAACCTAGAGCTGAGTAAGTATGGAGATTGAACTACTGAGTTTTACCCATTGCTAGAGCTTTGGTTTGAATAGGCTTCTGGAAGCTTGAGTGAGTCTGTAAATCTTATTTGAACTATCCAAACTCTGAGTGTACAGAACTGGGCTGGAAATCTTCTAAGATGATGATTGCTCCTAATACTGATGGTACCTCCATTTCAGCCCCTGCACTCCCTTGAAGTCTGAATAAAAAAAATACTGTGGGGAAGGCAAGGTTAACCTAAACACATAAAGTTCAGTTTGGATTTGGTTTGTGTTTTGGCTGGCAGTTTGAGTGTTTGGTTCTCCTTTGATCTGAGCCGGTCTCTTCCTGACTGATAGGGGATTAACTATTTCTCACTACTTAAAGAAAAGGTTCCTGCAGGTCAGGGTGGAGCTACTGGGGCAGCATAGGGGAAATTCCCCATTAAGTTACCTAACTGTAGCTGGGAAGTAGATACTTTATTTTTTTAAAAGACCATGATCTTGTTTCCATATTTCAAATGATTCCTCATCAGAACCATTATAAATTAAGCACATTTGATATGCATACGTTGAAAGATAGAAACACAGAACTGCCTGATTTTATATAGAGCTATTTTTCAGAGCTTACCACCACACCAGTGACCATGGGCCTCATTTTGATCTTTGTTAAAACAGTGTAAGTACCTGCACATGGAGTTACTCCAGGTGCACTTGGAGCAACTGAGATCAGAAACTTCTCCGTTACATACAAGATGCTCTATTTTCACAGGGGTAGCCCTCACTTTAACAATTAACAACCCACTGAAAAAAAAAATGGCCCATACACCAAAAACTTAGTTTGTATTATCTTTTCTCATGTAAAACTCAGGGAGTTTAAACATTTTGATGGAATAAAAGGGTGAAATCCCAAAATACCCCACTGCGCGCTCTCTTTTTAAACCTAGGCTGCATTTAGTTGCTGTAATTCTTGAATACAATGTGTTCCATAAACAAAAATTGACAGAGGCACATTTGTTGAACTGTAATAACTGTTGTTCTTCCCAATAAAAACAGCTGTAGTTGTGCATGCTAAATATAATAAAATCTTATGCTTCAGGGTATAAATTGATTGCCTGTAGGGCCGAGGGGGTCAGGCAGCAATTTTTTCATTCATCTAGGGACACTGTGCAATTTGCTCTTCTGTAGCACTAATTACTGGCCACTATCAGAGGCAGGACTTGATGGACCACTAGACTAATAAGGAATGGCACATGCTATCTAATTATTGGTAGATTTGTATCCTGGTGCTACATGTTTGCATAGGGAAGTAATGGGTAATAAATTCTCTGATCTCTCCCTTGCATGTAGAAGCTTCAAGGATCTTGAGTTTGGTTGCTCGGGGAGAACACAGGCTGTCTCTCAGGATTAGTGGGTGGAAAGGGATGGAGAAACTTTGAGAGGGGAAGAGGCAGAGCTATCGCTCTGACCCCTAACATGCTGGGTGAATGTGATGGGCTTTGTAAAGGCCTACAGTCTATTACCTCTCCTCACCATGAGCAATGTAAGAGCAGGGTAAGAACTGCATCTCTTAGGGCTTGTCTTCACTAGCGCGGGGAGAGAGAGATTTTATGGCGATCGATTTATCGCGTCTCGTCAAGACACGACAAATCGATCGCCAGCGGCGCCCCCGTTGACTCCGTAACTCCAGCTCGCCAAAAGGCGCAAGTTGGAGTCCACGGGGAAGTGCGCCGCCGACCGCGTCCGCCGTGAGGATGGCAGGTGAGTCGGCTGTAGATACGTCTATTTCAGCTACATTATTAACATAGCTGAAATTGCGTATCTACAGTTGATCCCCGGCCCTAGTGAGGACCAGCCCTCAATAACAACTTCTTCCCAGGGCTCCTCCTGGGGTGACACAGTTGTGCACTGCCTCCTTTTGAGGCCTGAGTCTTACAAACCAATCTAACCATACCCGTAAAAGTGACTTGTTATATAGTTACATCCCCGGGTACATTTTTAGCCACCCGTGGGCGCCTATTCACTTTTGGTGGTCACACTTTAAACAAACCCGTGAACATTTTTTATTTATTTATTTATTTATTTAAAAAAAAGCTATTTAAATTAGAAGTCAGAAGGTCAGATTCTCTGTCATTTGCACCAGCACAGATTAATTTCAGCAGTTACTCCAGATTTATGCTGGTGTAACTAAGAGCAGAATTTGTCCAAGTGACTGAGTGATTAGAGAGGCAAATGGGATTTGGCAAATGTCAAGTTGTCAGAGACCTCAGAGGAATTATCTTGATCAGTGAAATTCCCTCTGGTGATCTGAAGGAAGGGTGGTTGTGTCCTGGTGAGACCATAATATTGTCATGTTTCCTTTCTTCCTCCCCAGAGGCATTGTGCTAGGGAGTGTGGTTCTGCTGTCACATAATCACCGTTTCCCTCTCCCTCCCCACTACCCATCCTTTCTTTGTGACACTCATGTATCATACTAAGCAATGACATTGAGTTTTATATTTCAGGCTTCTTTCATTAATCTTTGTTACAAAAACGAAGCCTCCAGAGGGGTTTGATCACTGAAACACCTAGGGAGTTTTATGGATTGACCTTTCCAGCTATTGAGAATCTAAATGAACTCCACACACAGTGGGACAATAGCATGCATCTAATTCTTTGCTCATGGAGAAGCATGTGTGTTATACAAAGAGCTCTGCTGCTGGCTCATTTTCATGTTGACAAGGGTTATAGAGACACAGATGGTGGATTGCACATCACAAGACTTTCTAGAGTAATTACTGGTGGCCAATGCTGCCATAGCAGCTCTTCTCCAGTAGGAAGTCAGTGAAGGGACACACACAAAATGAAGATCGCATGGCTTAGTAGCTAGGGCTAGGAGATATGGGTTCTATTCCTGTCCCTACTACTGGCAAGTCACTTCACTTTAATTGTAAGATCACTCCTTGTGGGCGTCAATGGAGGTTTAAAAAAGGCAGTTGAAGACAGGGTGGTGGCTTGGCTAATGGGCAGGGTGCCTCATAGACCTTTCTCCCTCTCCATGCATGATCATTCTGGTATAGCTGCTGGGAAGTTGAGTTCCATTGCTGCTGAGAACACCTGATCCCCTGCACATGCAACTCTTATAGAGCACACAGCGACTTCAATGAATTTAATTGTGGTAGTAGGACAAGGTCTTGGGGCGAGAGGTAATCTCTGAGACAGCCAGGCCCTGACTCATTGAGGACCTGGATGATCAGAATCACAACCTTAGGGATGATGGTGTGGGAGATGAAGCTAGTGCGGTGTGCAGAACTCGTGCATGTGTGGGTGGAGGGCAATGTTCCATCTAATTTTTGACAAGCTGTGTGTGCAAAAAAATTTCTTCTGTGCAAATTTTTGTGCTTGCGGTGTTTCGCCATGTGTGCAGGGTTTAGGATCTGTGTGCATGTGCATAGCTTAAAGGGAACAGTAGTGGAGGGAGGGGCATCTCTCAGATACTACAGTGAGGGACTTCTGCAATGGTGAAGAGGAAAACAATAGAGAGAACTGAGATTAAGGGCTTGGCTACGTGGCAAATTTAATGCGTGGCAAGCCAGGGTGCGAATTTAAATGCACTAGCCGGCTGCTCACTAACTTGCTGTGTAGACAAGCCCTTAGAAATGGGCAGAGAGAGATGGGATTGGGAACAAGGAAGAACTGTCTTGAACCTTACTCCAAATCTCAAACAAAACCCTTTTTCTGGCCCATAGATGTACAACTCCCTGTTGCAACCCCATTCTCCATATCCCACCCAGCCTTGTTCCTTCATCAGAGCCCAAGAGGCCCAGCCATTCCTGCTGGTCTAACTGTCGTTATATTTCAGTATTCCAGGGCTTCCCTTAGGGTCAAAACAGAAGAATGACTTTTATTGGGGGTAGTCTGGACAGCATGACACACTTAGTGTGTCTTCGACACTTTGAGTTGGAGGTGTAGCAGGAACAGCTAACCACACTGAGTACAGTACATGCGTAGTATCTTGGATGGGTAGTACTTGGGGAGATTAGCCTCTCCTGCTGCTTGTGCTGCCATGGCTACACTTCTATTTTTAGCATGCTCTCTCAGTCAGAGCTAGCACAGGTATTCATCCACCTGGGAATTACACCTCCAGCTCGAAATGTAGACATGCCCTTAGATAGAGCACATAACAAGAGCCCAGCAGGATGAGAGCACAGAATTCCTAGCCCTGCATATGCACATCAACAACATATTAGGAAAGATAGTGACCTTGTGGAGTCAGGGAGATGAGGGCCAGAGAGAGGGAGCTAGAGTCATGGGAGAGAAGGCAGGATATCCAGGGTGTCAGAAAGAGATATGCACCTGCTGGATTGAGGAGGAGGAAGGAGGGTGATCTCAAAAGGCATGGGATAGGCTTCACAGAAACAACCTCTTCTTTATTAAGGGGGAGGTTCCTCCAAACAGAGGCAGTTCCTCAGAGAACTTGAGCACTTGCAACTGCGATTGACAACAGGTGTTCATCTGATCCAGAACCCGCTGAAGTCAGTGGAAAGACGCCAGTTGATTTCACTGAGCTGTGGATCAGGCCTTGAGGGCTAAGCAGCAGAGCTGGGCAAAAACATTTTTGGGCAAATAGTTTTTCTCCCCAAAAATGCAGTTTCGGTCAACATGAAACTATTCACAAATTGGTTGAGTTCAGGGAATAGGTTGAGACTGAACCAAAAAACATCAACATGTTTTGGAAACATTTCATTTCAATCTGGATCAAAATTATTTTGACTCTTTGATTCATTGAATTTTTTTTAAAATTTGGTTTTGGGTTGCACCAAAACCAAAACTTTTTAAAACAAAGTTGTTTGGAATTGCCAGTGACGTGGAAAATCCATGATTTGCCTGGCTCTGAAATCCAGTTCAGCAACTTTATGGATTTCTCCCAATACTGCCAAACCTTTGCGTGCTTCTACTGCCACTGTTGAGATTGTCCAAGGACAGAATCCCTGCACCCCTACAGCCCATCTGCTAGAAGTGTTTCTATTATAGGGTCTATTATTTGTGCTGGAAGCAGATAAAATGTATACACTTGTGTGTGTATATTCATCTGTGTCACCAAAATCCTAGTCAGTGTTTGAGCAGTTAGTCTAGTGCATAGACAAGATAATCTGCTGACTTATCCAAGTCTGGTTTTGCATGCTTCGGCTGCAGACGGCTAACATATTGAGCGAATTCCTAATGAACTGATTACTCAGTTTAGCATTTTAACTGCCACATTTAACATCCTCTCCCCTCATAATCCCTTTAGTAGTTCAATATGGTTATGGCTTCCGGCCTTATAGTGTCACTCTTTAAAATTAACCCAGGGATTTAATCAGACAAAATCAGAAAAAAACATGAGATGGTGAAATTTAAAAAAAAAAATGATTTTTTTTTTTTTAAATCTTGGCATAGGCACCTTGGTTTTAGAGGGGTTTGTGACAAAAACAAAGAGTAAAATGCAGAATTTTTCCAAAATGAACATATGAAAGTAATTTTGTGCTCCTAATTTTTAGCACATGTTCTCACATGGTTGGTTTATTTTCTAGTACATTTAGGCCAGGACTTTCAAACGTGTTTGTCTAAAGTTGCATACCAAGGGAGAAGTGCTTGCCCTATTGAAGCCCATACCAATACTCCCCTCAACTTCAAGGGTGAAATCCTTACTCCACTGAAGAGTTGAAATTCACCCCTGTGCAGAGGGGCAGCACCTGCCCCATGCATCATTTATATTTCATTGAAGACCTCAAAATAGGGCTTGCTTATGATCTAATTGGGGGTCTTATGCCCAGGGATGAACTTCACCCCTAAATCTTTCTGGGCACTGTTGATGGAGCAGTGGACTAAGGCTCAGGAGACCTGATTTTCATCCCCCTGACACTGACCTGCTGGGTGACCTTCGGCAAATCATTTTGTCTCTGCCTCAATTTTCCCCATGGGTAAAATGAGGATAATGATATTGAGCTCCTTTTGTAAAGCACTTTGAGGGCAGCTAATGAAAAATGCTATATAAATGTTAGGTGATGGTGTTTAAAGAAGTGTGCTGGTTTTCAGTGATACCGAGGAGATACAAATCTAAATTGATTTCCTAATAGTGATCACGAAAGGTGAGCGAGCTTAACAGCCCCGGAAACAGAAATCCTTTGTATATCTACAGTATATGGAACAGCACTAGAAGTGACAATGCCTACCCATCCATTTGCCTCAACTCTGACCTCAAGGGGTTAATCCTAGTCGGGAAAGGCTGTCATAATCAGTACAATCTTATGCAGTCACTGATTCCTCTGTTGGGACACTGGCCAATCCATGTCAATAATTCTGATAGTTTTTGCATCTTGGATGTTTCTCCCCTATGAATGCGACTGAGATCAACTAAACTATTTCACAACAGCTACGGAACAGCCATTGGAGCATGAAGGAGACTGGAGCAGATTGTTGAAGCCACCACGAAAACTGTTCAGTTGCCCACATCACAGAAATAAGCATCTGTTGCCATAGCAACAGATGAGCCTCAAAATGTTTTTAAAAGAAATCTTTGCCTTTGGTTTGGAAGGGAGACACAGATATCAGTGGAGACGCATTAATCCAGACCATCTGCAGCAAGTGACAGTAATGCTCAAAGCCCTCATTTGGCAATTACCAAGGAAGATACACTTCAGCAACTGCTTATAAAATGCACTCACCAACCAGATAATAAGCTTTCAGTAATGATCAGCACAGCGAGGGCCTGATCCGGAGCCCACTAAAGTAAACAGAGAGACTTCCACTGGGTTCTAGAGCAAGCCCTGTTAGATTTTCACCACCACCACTGCCTCTGCTGATTTTTATAAGCTGTCAAGAAAGGTTGGGGTGCAGCTCCTCTTGGCATGACACTTTCAGTCAGTGATGGCCATAGACAGGGTATTTCTTTTGTCATCGTCGTCCTTTCTTAATGAATCGAGTAGAATCTCTTGAGGTTTGGGACATCTGGTTTATGACCAAAGTCAAGTAAATCATGAGGAGTATTTCTCACAAATGTAATAGTGTACTTCTGCAGCTATGTCTCCCCTCTATTCATTCAGCTTTATGAGAGTAAATTAGTATGCTATTTAAAGCAAGGCTCTATCTTGTCTCAACTATATGGCACAACCCCTACTGACTTCAGTGAGCAACACACAATATAAGAGAGGGGATAATTTAGGTATGCACATAGTCTCCCATTTAGATTATCATAACTAAGGAGAAATGTTTGCCACAAGCACAATCAGAGTTGAAAGTCTTTATTCTCCCCATTTCACAACCAGGGAACAGAGATTAAGGCCAAAGTTGTCAAAAGTATCCACTCATATAGGGTGCCCAGTTTGCGAGACATAGGGACAGAGTAATTGTGTTGTATAGCACTTTGTATGTTCAAAGCACAGCACCCATTGACTTCAGTTGCAGCTGTGAGTGTTCAGCATTTCTGCCGTGCAGGCCCCATGGTTTCAAGTGGGGCACCCAGAAACTAAGGAACACGGTAACCATGAGTACAAAGTTTGGTTTGCATGATAGAGGAAATCCTGTGGTGCAAGCAGGTATAGAATCCATTTCTCTAGGGGAACATTCAACTGCCTTAACCATGAAACTATCCTTTTTCTTTCTGCACTTTCTTGCCTTATTCACTACACACCATCCAACTTCTGCACCAAATGAGGTGGGCTGGGGGGCCATGGGGAGCTACAGAAAACAGCTTCCTTCACAACTCTGATTTATGCCCAGAGCAGGTTTATTGTGTGCATGGAATGAGGCAAGGGTCTTGTGGAAATATAGTCTGGGATTAAGTAATTGAAGTCTGGATCATAATGCATAGGCAGAAGGGGGTGAAACTGAGGTTGCACAGGCAATCTTCTGGCATTGGCATTTCCTAGCTTTTAAGTATTTGATTTTGCAGCCTTAATAGGGTTGTTTTTAAATGTAATTTCATAAGATTTGTAAAACCAAAACAATTTTCATCCTGTGGAATCCTCTTGAACCTTCCTCCCCTTCTACCGCACCTCCGGGGCATCAGATGGGATCTCTAAATCCACAGCACAGTCGTCTTGAGCTAATACAATTACTGGGAGCAATGGTAGGCCGTTATATTCTGCATGGACCTACCACACGAGAAGGATGAAAGGACACACTTTGCTAGTGAGTTTCACAGCTATTTGCTAAATGCAAAGAAATGGTGAGATTTAGGAATAATAGATCCACTTCCAGGTTTAGTAGGGGAGTGTTTTCCAGTGGTTACAGACCCTTTTGCCCTTCTTCCCCCCTCCACTCCGTTGCTGTCTCCTCCTCTCCTATTTCCTCCCCACCCCCAGGCTTCTGCCCGTGACTATCAGCTGCAATCCCCACTTCTGTTCCCCCCCCCCTCCAGCTTCTGCCACTGTGCCCCCAACCTGCATCTCATTCCCATCTCTCTCTGCTGTTCCTCAGCCCTCTGTATTCAGTCAGGTACTTTCTTCCTCCTCATTGCCTCCATACGTTCACTGGCAGTCTCCCTGTTTTCAGTTATGGTGCCTGGCATCACAGCAGCGCCTAGTAGCCTGGAGCAGCAATTACATGGAAGGCCTTGCTTAGCCCTTGCAGCTGTGGGCTGTAGTATGCTCAGTCCCTCTGTGGGGATTGTGCATAATGAGTCTATTCTGCATGTAGGAGCTCTGTAAGGGGCTGGAGCACAATTAGTTCATATGTAATCTTTGAAAATGTTGCAAAATTCTAACGAGTCTCTCCTGAGCACCTGTGAATGGAATTTTTTTAAGTGTTTAAAACTTAACCAAATTTGGATAGTGTGTGTTGTGCTGTGTTTTGTCCACATACACAGCAAAAGGCCCATCCCTGACACCAGGATAACCTCCCTGCCGATTTCAAGCCCTTTCCCAAAAGCATGGAGGTGCTAGAGCTGCCCAATGAAACTGTTTTAAATCTATATGGACATGGGCAAAACATCATATTGTCCCCGTATTTTGTTCTGACACAGCTGAACTGTTGTAGCTGGAATGTCCCTTCCTCCCCCATCTCCTCCCCCCCCCCCCACCCCCAAATTCAACTTGAGAGAGACTCCCAGAATGGGAAACTTCAATCTGAACAGTTGACCTTTGGTAGAGTTGTAGGGAACTGAAACAATTTTTTGTCTTATAATGAAAAGTGTTGGGCAGACTTGACTCTAGGCATCACTGCTTGCAGCATATATGATTCTTAGGAGAACAGACCATATTACTGAATAGGAAGCTTTTAGTGAACAGTCGGCCAGGCAACACTAGGGATCAGAGCAAGATATACAGTGACCTAGGCAAATGGATTCGAAGTGGGAAGTCCTAAGTTTGAGACAATAGGGTGATGGAAAGTGGGCAACAAAAGCCCCCTACAACTTTCTGGCAATATTTGTGTGGGGGAAGGCAATGGGATGAGGCCTGGATCTACCCGGAGGGCTCAGGAAGAGTGAAGAGGAAGCAGTAATTCAGTATTCAAGAAGCCATAAGATGACTCCAAAACAGAAAATCCCCTCTCTTGGGGAGCATCTTAGGAAGGCTCATTGGGTTTTCCACTTCCTTGCTATCTGGATAGCACCAGTGGTTTCATCCTCCCTAGTGTCCAAGACACAAAGGGATCACTCCTGTAACATAATCCGCTGGAGCTGATAGGCACTGAAGATGCTCAGTACCTCCAGGGATTCTCACCATCTTGTAGGTGTGAGCCCTAAATCAGAGTGTTTTTGTCCCAAATAAATTAGTTTATATTGGTGCAGGGTGGTCTAGTCCAGGCCTGCAAAACTTGGAAAGCAGTGAGGGCCATATTACTGCAAAAAAAACCAGCTGCAGGCCAAAAAGCCCCACCCCCATCTACTTCCCCCAACCCCACTGCTTGGCTTGCCCCACCCCTACTTACTCCCCTGCAGGCCACACAGTGAGCCCATGTGGGCTGCATGTGGCCCCCCGGGCTGCATATTGGGCAGGCCTGGTCTAGTGGATAGGGTACAGCACTGGAAGGCAGGATACCTGGCTGTTGTTCCTAGCTCGGGCATTTCCATGTTGGGTGACCTTGGGCAATGCATTTTACCTCTGAGCTCATTTTAATCATCTGTTAACTCCTGTTAACAGGAGTATCTTTGTGTAGCTCTACTCATTGTGCACTGAAGTTTCTAAAATGCAGCAGCATAAGTCTAGCACTAAGCCCTTGCTCTGAACTCCTCTTCTCGCCTTGTATCTCTTCCCCACCCCCAGTTCCTATCTGCAAAGCATGATGACTTCTCATTTTTTGCAGTGTTACACACACCAATTAATCCCCTTTCTCACCCTGGTTCCTGCTGTCACCTACTTTGCAGCCAGAAGGGGTTTCTGCTGCCAAATAAGGCCCCCCTCTGTTTTGTCATCTGGTGTCAGTTCAAGAAATCTGTCCCCGGCTGGGTAGCTCCAGGGACTGTTTCCTTAAACACATCCAGGAGAGGCCTAATACCAAGAAACTCCATTGTAACCCAAGGCCCATAGATGTGTTTAGAGAAACAGATAATGTATTCACTTCCATCTGTGTAAATTACTCTGAGCAGTGGAGGTAATGTGTTGCATGAAGTGCAGTAAGTATGTGTTACCATCCATTGCATTGTGGGTTCAGAGATTCATTCCAATGCTTGCTGAATGTGAAGACTGGAGACACCTCTAGATTGCGCAGGTTCCTGTGTGAGCCCCCAGACAGGGTCCAGTACCATGTAAAGTGTTTGGAGAATACAGACTGTTGTGGGCAGAGAGGCAGGTTAGAAGCCCTTGTCAGAGTTGCAGGCAGGTGTTGTCAGTTGTGATGGTGTCACTGAAAGCAAGGGGAAACCTAGGGGAAGATTTGGCAGCTGGTGTAGGGGATTGGAATAAAGGGTGTCTGCTGCTAGTGATCCAGGCTGGGTTTGGCTATTAAATTAATTCTTCTAAGACTGGGTGCAGAGGGAGAGAGATGGAGTTGGAAACAGTAGTTATTTAAGGAGAGATGTGCTGACAGGGCCCAGAATAAGCCTCACACAGTAGAATGTTAAATCTGATGAAGAATGTCTGGCGCTTATGACCATAATCCCCCTTGATCCACATGGCTCAAGGCAGCATGGTATATAGAATTTAATGAGTTATTGTAGCTAGAGCTAATATCTGTATGGTTTCACATCACTAGGAGTCCCAAACAGAAAACAAGCCTAGAATATGCCCCTTGGATTGAGAAGGTCAAAGTTTGTTTCAGCAGGTATTTGGCACTTGACCACCACCCGGGAGCTCTGTATAAAAGCCTAGGAGGTGAAAGAGATGTGAGCGGTATTGATTGTTTTACTAATTAGCGATTCTTGTCTGGTATCACATTTTTAACTGTTCATCTGACTATTCCCAGATATTTTTGCAGTGGTGTAGTGGCACTGTATCAGTTCAATTAGTGTGGTGCCCAGTTGGGGGAACACGGATTCATGGATTTTAAGACCAGAATGAATCATTGTGATCATACAGTCTGACCTGCTTGACACGGGCCATAGAGCCTTACCCCATAATTTTTGCATAAAGACCATAGCTTACATCTTTTAGAAAAATGTCCTGTCTTGACTGACTTGAGCCTACAAAGGATGGAAAATCCACTGTAGCCCTAGGTAAACTGTTCCAGTGGTGGATTACCCTCTGTATTAAAAGCTTGCACCTCTTTTCTAATCTGAAATTGTCTAGCTTCAGCTTCCAGCTGCTGGATCTGTGTCTTGTTCTGTTAGATGAAAACACTGACTTCAATCGGAAATATCTTTCCAATGTTAGTACTTAAGTTCCATGGGGCAGGGACTGTCTTTGTTTTGTGTCTCTTACAGCACTGGAACAACAGTGTCCTGGTCCGTGACTAGGGCTGCTAGGTGTTGCTGCAATACAGATAATAAATGAAAGCACTGTCCCCTTTTAACGTATTTGATAGAAAAGATTTGGAGAAAGTGAGGAATAAGGTCTAATGGCAGCTTCTCACTTTTTGTGCATTCCTGTATTGGTTGCAGTGCATCTGTCAGTGCCTTTAAACAGAAAACTTTCCAAAGCAGAAAACTACATGGCATGTTTTGGGGGGTTTTTTTCCACTGTAGAATGCCTGGGATATTTATGGTCTATTTACAGGCCTGATCCACCTCCCACTGAAGTCTATAGGTAAGCAGGATCTGGCAGCAGCAAGTCTCAAAGCCTAGATCTCTCTAGACTAGGGCTTGCAGAGCTCACGCTACAATGCTGAAATAGCTGCGTAGGTGTTCAGGCTCCGCCTGAAGCAAGGGCTCTGAAACATGGGGAGGGGTGTGTGCTTCAAATCCTGAGCTCCAGCCCAAGCCTGAATGTCTACACAGCTATTCTTAGCCTGATAGAATGAGGCTCTAGAGCCAGGCTCGGAGATTCGCTGCCATGGGATCCTGCTTGCTGTGTAGATGTATCCTATGTGATCCTTAACATTGATTTCATTGGGAGTTGGATTGATCTTTAGATGAATAATCAAGTATAGTAGCTAGTCCTGGCGAAACAGAGCAGGCATGAGTAGATGCAATGTGTACTTTGGGGCTTGAGGGGGCTTAGGGAAAGAATAGAAGCAGAATCAAGATCTTCCAGTTCACTGAGTTGGCTTGAATAAACAATTCACGTTAATCCCACTAACTGTTTGCCTGCTACAGTCAAAACGCTACATCACGATGCAAATAATCCTTGGTGATTTGTAGGCAACATCTGTGTAGTTTTATTTTAAAAGATTTGTGTCTCTAGGTTTTCATATGGCCCTCATCCTGTTGGCATCTCAGTGCCCAAGGGATGATGGCTCAAGTATCGTTGCTAAAGTATATTGTATTTTCCTTGACCATGGTCAGAAGACATCATGTACTGTACAAATTGCCTATGCCTGGTATGCTTGCCCCTTGTCCAAACCAACTGTAGGTGGGTTTTTGCTCACTCTCTTTAAAAGGGGAAGTTTTCCTTAGATGATTGCTAATCAACTGATTACATTTAAGCCAAAAATACCTACCATTCTGCAGTATAGAGTTACTCTTCCATCCCCGTGAGGATCCGTGAGGATTTTTTCATTAAGGAGAGCTTTGGAAGATGATTAGCTGATTCTTGGACAACTCTTGATTAATTGTATTAGTAATTATATTACTAATAACAATAAATACTGCTTTGCACTTATGAACACCTTCCATCTTTGGACAGCAAAGCATTCCAATCCATATTAAGGCTCACATTACTCCTGGAAGAAAGCTAAATATTAACATTTCTATCTTGCAAATGGGTAAATTGAGGCACTGGGGGCTGACCCTCCTCTAGAGAAGTCAGGCTTAAGCCCTGATGAAGCGAACCACCCAAATCCACAGTGAGTCAGTTTTGCAGCTGAGAATAGGGCCAACAAGTCCTCACTCCCAGACACCACACCCCCTCAGCCCTTAGGCAACATTATCTACCTAAATTTGCAAATTGCCTTTCTACACAAATTATTTTTTTGTAAAAGCCTCCAAATTGAAACAAAATCCTGATCCTTCCCATGTGCCTAACCATTTAATCTTAGCATCGGAATCAAAGCCCTGCCTAATAACGTGGTGGGGGGCGGGAAGGGAGCAGGGTTAGCATCAGACGCTCTCAGGTGGAGGAAGCAGAATGAAGACAGTATACTGACTTCTCCCATGAGCAGAGAGAAATAGGAAATCTGAGGTCACATAGAATAGCCACATCTTCGCAAGGAATATTTTGTATTTGGCCACATAATATAGGCAGCACTCCTGGCGTGGCACAAAGAAGGGACATCTTTAATTGCCGTGACATAAGAAATAAACTAGCTTCAGGGATCACAGTTTGCAGCAGAACCCCGAGCACTCTTTGTATGTTGCTCATTCAGACTGATTGTCTGGCTGTGTTCATGAGGTTTAACGAAGCCCCAGGGTGAGAGTACTGGAGGAGACAGAGAATTGTGCTGAAGCAGATGGCTCTGACCTTTAAGAAGTGTATAATGGCTGATTGGGTGACTTGGGGGGTTGAGAATGGGACCAACAGCAATCTATGTGTAGATCACTAGTTCAAAGTTAGTGTGGGTCAATGCTATTGGCTTAGTCTGTGTGCATTGAGTTGGTGGGGGTTTGGTCAAGTTCTATCAAACAGGTGTCCATGTCAGAGTTGGCACCAAGTGGAAGCCATATTGGCAGTCTCAGGTAAGGCTACGCTGACAACATAGCAAATGTGAAAAATGGGCATGGGGTGGTGTAATAGGGCCCTGTGGAGGGGGAGGAGATAAAGTCCTGTATAAGACAAAGCCCCTAATATTGGAATACTCCCAATAATAGGCCATCTGGTTACCCAAAGGCAAAGATTAAATGGGTAGAGGAAGATGAACTATCCCTTCACCTGCTTAAATACCACAGTAATAGGCGCCTAAGAAATACTGTACCTAAAATAGACATCCCTAATGGGGTCCCATCCAGAACACACCACACCACACCACATGGATCGGTCAGTGTGTGGAAGATTCACACTGCTGCTGGCCGTGCTGGCCCAGTTCTGTGGATAAACAGAAGACCTCATTCTCCAGGGCTCTCTGTGTGGTACTTTCCCCAGCAATAATATAATGGGCCTGGTTACAGGGGAGTTACCCCAGAGACTAGTTTGGCCACACAGGTGCATTATTCCTAGACAAGGCCTCAGGCCTTTTCTAAATGTGAGCTAATAAAAACTCACATTATTGTTACTGCCGCACCTGCATAAGTGGAGAGAACTATGCAATATTACATTGCAATATAGTAAGTACTATACATACAGTATATGTATGGTTAGAACATAGGACAAGGAAGCGCAAGATTTGGCTCTTAATCACAAATCTGCCATTGGCTCATAATGTGACCAAAGGCAAATTAATTCCCTGTGCTTCAGTTTCTCTAGAATAGAATGAGGATAATAATAATAAACCTGGTTTGTAACACACTTGGAAATATTTAAGTGAAAGGTACTATATTATAGCTAAACATTGTATGTTACTGTCTCTATGTTGTGATGGAGTTAGACCAGAAGGGTATAGGAGAGTGCTAGAAGGCAGGTATATCAGCCTCAGGATGTGCAGGTCCCTGTTCCCTGGATAGCTAAACAAAGGCTACTCCAGGCCAATCAAGATACCCGGGGCCAATTAAGAACCTTCTAGAAAGGAGCAGAAACAGCTAGCCTGATTGGGACACCTGAAGCCAATCAGGGACTGGCTGAAACCAGATAAAAACCTCCCAGTTAGTCAGGTGTGCTGTGGGTGTCAGGAGCTGTGGAAGGAAGTTATGCTGTTGGTGAGACTGAGTGGTGGACAACATATCATCCAGAAGGAAGGAGGCCCTGAGGTAAGGGTGAAGTGGAGTTTGAAGAAGCGGGGACTGCTGTGGGGAAGTAGCCCAGGGAATTGTGTTTTGTGGATAAAAGTTCAGCCGTCTTAGCTGATACTATTAGGGTCCCTGGGCTGGAGCCCGGAGTAGAGGGCGGGCCCGGGCTCCCCCCTTTTTCCACCTTCCATACTGGCCTGTGGTGAAGGTAACTTACTAGGCGGTGACTCTTGCCAATTATACTGAGAAAGGGAGGTCACTCTGGGGCCTTGATGAGTTTCTGAGGCCCCTAAATCTGCCAGGAAGCGCAGGATCCACAAGTACAAACTTGGAGCTTTGTCACAATGTAGCCATGGCCAACCAGAGAGACATGAAATGTTTCCTGTCATTTATATCTATAAATATAATACTTTGCACTCCTGTAGCATTTTTTTTATCTGAAGTTTCCAAAGCACTTTACAAATGCAAAGAACACACTATTGAAGCCTAATCCCTTGTCTAGAACTGGGATTTAGCAATGGGTGGCCAGCTAGCCGAGTGAAACAAATAATGGCTTTTTTTCTTTCTCTCTCTCTTTTTATTTTGTTTGGTGGCTGGACTGAAAAATTCCGAAAATCAGCCAGTTAATTTTGAGCCAGAACAGATTTTTATTTATTTATTTATTTTTTTGCCGACATGAAAATCAGACAAATTGAATGATTCTCATGTCTGTTTGACTCAACATTCTAAGCCAAATAGCTTGTTGGAAAAATTGTCAATGCAGTATTTCAACATTTCTGATACTTTTCAGGGGTTTTTTTTTCCCAGTTGAAATTTTTTGCCACATTTGACCCAAATAATTTTGGTGCCCTGGAAAATGCATTTTTTTGGTGAATTTACTGTTTGCTGGCTGGGAGGAATGGTTAGCTCTACAAACACTTGGCATAGTTGTTCCAGGGCATACAAGAAAATCACTGGTTGATGTTGACCCAGCTTGAAACCAGAGTAACTCAGCCAGTTTCGGTGGCGACTTTTCTGGTCTCCATTTGGTGTCCACAAGCAGATGGTCTCAACTAGTCAGAACATGCACTGCCACCACTCGGTTATTCTCTAGCAATCTAATTTGCTCTGGCCATTCAGACTACAGCGCTACTACAGCTGTTCCCTAATGTGCTCCCTCTTGCCTTTCATGTTGATCTAATGCAAGACTAATCTTCCACTGTATTTTCTGTAACTTCCACTCATCTGTGCTCCATTCTTTTCAATAGATCATTTCTATTCTTTGCATTGTGCCGCTGTTATGCCAGTGAGGTTGTTTAATGAGGAGATGATCTGGTTCTTTCATCAGGAAAAATTACTCAGCCTTACAGTTTATCCACATAGCAAACAGATTGTCAAATAAAATAGCGTATTATGTCCTAAATAATTAAATAACCATACCGAGTCTTGTCATTTTATTGCTTGGCAAACTGCTGTTGGCTGCTAAAGCAGCTATCTTATTCCAAACATTGTTGGCTTCCCTTGTAAAGGATGGTTATAGATGGGAAAGCAATTGTCAAGGAGACATTATTGTTCAGTTTATAAGTCAAAAGATGATTTTTCTACCTGCCAGCACTGCAACCTTAGCCTTGGATTGGAAAATCACGCTGGTATCTTTCTGCCTCCCTTACATGGCCACCAGTAAAGACTCTGCAGTCAGAATTTAGAATTTAGTTGACAGTTTCATTGATGCACAAAGCAAAATAGAATCTTGCTCACTTTCCTGCAATGATATTGGCTCTGCAGGGCTAATAGGAGTAAAAGCTGGTATGTGTGTGCATGTGAGCAAATGCAGCAAATAGGAGTGAAAGCCTTGCAGGGAGTAGATGTATAGAGTAAATAAGTGCTATTCCCCATGATGCTCTGTAATGCTTTAATGAACAAAAATCCAGGAGATATTTACATGGTTTGGTGTCTAGGGTGCACACAGTCCACTTGGGTAATTCATTCATTACTATATATATAATATATATTGAATTTTAAGCAAGAAACTGCTTGTGTGGGGATATAGTCATTTTAGATAATCCAGCAGTATATCTGAATTGTGACAATGTCAAGTCCTGAGAGAGCATCTCTGATCTCTCACACAGGCTCCATATCCGTGTGTGTGTATATATAATATAATATAATATATAATATTAAAACCTTCCCAGAGCACTGCCCACTTTTTCTGTCCTGAAGTATAATTTCTTCACCAAAAATTCACTGGCCTTAAGGTAGAAAACTGACAAGTTTCAATTCTGTATCAGTGGCCATTTTTCAGGTCTCGGTGGTCCCTTATCAGGCCTAGAAACACCTGCTGTGTCCCCTTGGAGAGAAGGGATGTGAGGCTGTGAAATGCGCAGCATGTGTGTGTTAGCTCTGGCAGGTTGTGTGAGCTATCTGATCTTAAAACTGCAACATCCTGATTTGTAGAAACTCTACTGTAAATAATTTTTATGGGAATAGAAAATGCTTAAGTACGGACTTTCTATCACACCAAGAACTGTGGACAGTGACTAAAACACCAAGTTTTACAGGCAGAGGAGACACAAAAATGAGTAACAATCAAGATTTTACAACTCTAAAATATTTCCAGAATAACTTTTTCTCTCTCTAAAATGTGAGATAAATGGAATACCTGGCGTTGTGGTATTTACGTTGCGGGTTTTACTGGCACTTCTGAGTAATGCAGCCAAATGCGATTGTAAGATCTGTAACTTGTATCATTAAGTTCTGCAATGTTTTTGCAGAATTTATAACTTCAGCTACTATTAGCATAGCCTTTTAAGTTTGGTAACCTTTGCAAGCTCTGTAACCTTTTCAGATGACCACTTATATGAACTTCCAAGCTTTGTAATATCCCACCATGCAATCAGAGAGAGTGTTAATAAGGGAGAGTGTGTGGAAGATAAGGGAGTGTGAACGGGGGAGTGTATGTGGGACTGGGAGAAGAGGAATTGCAAGGAGAAAAGAGCCCGGAGACAGGAGCCAGGTGTGTCAGCTATAATCTGCCCTGAGAAGGCAATTACAGAGGGCTGTAAAGAAAAGATACATGAAAAGAACAGGAACTGGGAATGCTTCTTGGTGACTGACACAGAAGAAAAACTCTGTGTATGTGACAGGAGCCGCCCAGTTCCAAAATAAAAGGAAGCAGCCACGCACACAAGCGGCGGCTGCTGCTCCTTGACCTGCTCACCAACCCGGATCTGTGACCACAGGTGGATACACCAGATCTACCACACTTTGACTTCCCTGCTTCCCGTGCAGTCTCTGTCACACTCCGCCTGTGTAAGTGTGGGGGTGCGTGGGGTCTGAATTGGACGAATATGTGTGTGTATATGAATAAGCTCCATACCTTTTCTATCTGACCCAACAGTGGCATTGCACTAAAACTAATACAAGTGCAACACTGCATTGGTTTTAGGGGATCAGAGGTAACAGAAATGATTCAACTCAAATTCACAAATAGTTTTGACCTACCCCAGAATTACTTTTTTTTGGTGGAGGGGTGAATAGCCTTTTTTTGGTCTGAAAAACATTGTGCAGCTCTAGTGACAAGAGGGACTTAGGCCTTACGCTACTGAGTGTTGTAGCACCTAAAGTTTAGGTGCTTTGCCACCTATTGCATTCACAGCACTCAAGTACCAGTTTCTCTAGTGAATATTTAAATATTTTATGCAAAGTGGAACAGCTTGAAGAAGAGGGGCGCACCTTACCAATCCCATAAGGTGAGCACACACAAAGGAGGTAGAAGACCTGGCTTCAAGTCCCAGTTCTAAATTAGGCGGATTGGGGACTTGAATCCTAGTCTCCCACTTCCCAAGTGCACTAACCCCTGAGTTTTGTGCAGGATCCAATCCAGTAGGTGTGTTTTTCTGTGACCAATTAACACTCCTCCGGCTTGGGCCCTGTGCATGAAATAGGTTGAAAAATGTCTACACTGGGACTCCTGCCAGGGTGTAGGTATGAAGTGCATGCCAAGCTGCTCAGTGCTATCAGGACTTAGGTGGCTGTGTGTATGCCCAGCAGCAGAAATACTGGCACCTAAGGGACTGTAACTGATAAAAACTTAAGCACATATTGAGTTAGTTAGGCAGCAGCTGGGCAGGATTTCTTTGCATGCCAGGGTGTCTAAATGTTCGATTTAGAGCCCAAAAGGGGCAGTTAGGTGCCTCAGTCCCCCTTGAGAATCTAGCCCTTTGTGTTTCTAGTCGTTTTCACTTTCTGGTTCCCAGAACAATGCTATTTCAAACCCAAACCAGCTGTTTTCATGGCTTTTTTTTTTTTTTTTTCCATTGGCAAAATTCCACCAAGTGACTTTTTAGTTTAAACAGAATCTAATTTTTGGATGAAAATCCTTTAAACATCATGCTCTGGGCCCTGATTCATCAAGCTGCTTCCCAGCTGCACAAGGACAGATGGGCAGCAGCTTGCATCTCTCCAGTTCCAGGGCCGCTAGAAGCCAGTTTGGCCCTCACCACAGGTTAGGTAAACTTAAGGGCACAGAAGCACCAAGCCATACAAGCACACCAGATACTCGCTCTCTTGCTATCGGACCACCGCGCAACACCCCCTGTACTGGGTCTCTCTGTAATGGAGGAAGGACCCAGAGCCAGCAGAGTTGGTTCTGAGGCTTCTAAAGAATGTGTCTCGTACCTGGGGTATTTCTCCAGCAGAGCTGTCCAGCTACTTTGCTCTTCGCAAAGGTGCTGAGGGCCTGCTGTGAGTCAGGCTCATTGTGCTTCACAGTCCTCACATCTGATTCCTTGCAGACACCGTAAAGCTGGCACTCCTCAATTAGCAAGCACACGCCTGTAAATGAAGGGAACGCATAATATCGCCTCTTTTCCTGCTTCAATCATCTTAACCCATCAAACTCCTGCAGTGCCAGGCTCATTTCCTGTCATCAGCTAGACACCTGCCAGTTATAAGCAATCAATCAGCCAGCTCCTTGATCATTAGCAGTGGGGAAAAAATTGTTTTAACCCCAAATGTTTAAAGGGGTAATCTGAGAAGATCTATACCTCAGAAAATTGCTGCACCCTTAGAGACTGCCTCAGTTCAACCTCCCGTGTCAAACTTAACATACTTGGCTATGCCTTGTAGTTTTGTATTAATAACACAGGAAGAGAATACACTGGAGACATTTCTCTGGTGGCATGGGGTTTAGTTCTATGTATGTATAGAGCTAAAGGAATGGTGTCCCTAGCCTCTGTTTGTCAGAGGTGGGTGATGGATGGCAAGAGAGAGATCACTTGATCCTTACCTGTTAGGTTCACTTGATCCCGGGCACCTGGCATTGGCCACTGTCGGTAGACAGGATACTGGGCTAGATGGACCTTGAGTCTGACCCTGTACAGCCTTTATGTTCTTATATTTGTCTAGCACAACTTAGTGGATAGGGCACACCTCGTACTCTGTGGTGGTGCTGGTGGTTGTTTATGGTGGACATGTATCCAAATCTCACTCTGACCAGTGTTACTCTATTTGAATCTGCAGTGGTGTAAATGAGATCATGATATGCCCCTAAAATCCTTTATTTATGTATATATTAAGGTAAGGCCAAGAGGCTTCTACTGGGACCGAGACTCCATGTATAGCACAGTACCTAGCACAATGAAGTAATAGACAGTTCCCCCATAGATACAGTTTAAACGGACAGACTAATGGTGGAAGGAAGGAGCAGAGCATCAAACAGATTTACTCAAGGTCCCACAACAGGTCAGTGGCAGACTCAGGAACTGAACCCATATCTTAGAACTGTCTAGCAGGCCCAGGACTCTGATCTTCTCTAAGATAATATCCTCCTCTTCCACACCAGTGGATGTTACTACTTCCTCCCATTCCATCCCTCCTAGGTAATATGCTGCTCACCCACTCCCAGGTACTGTGATGTGCGGAGAAGAAAGTGGATCCAGAGTTGTTTTCCATCTCCACGCAGACAAAGGGAGACGATAAATTGAAAGCCAGCCAAACTGGCCCCTGTGCTTCTCATTTAGATGCTTTGTTGCTTCGTGCATGTGATCCAAGCTGTCTTTTTAATTATTATGCTGCGGAAGAGCGTGAACAGGTTTAAAATGTTCACGGTTTGTTGAGTAAATCGTACATCCTGTATACTAGTAAATAACATCTTTCAATGTTGTCTGATAAATTAAACAGTCTCTTTTTTCCCTAGGGTTGAGATGAACGATTTCTGTCCCCAAAGATGGGGAACAAGCTGCCTTGATGTTTAATATCCTCTTGTCAGGCCTCTTTAGCAAATGTTTTTTGGAAGAAATACTGAATGTAAAACCATGTTACATGTGTATTTGCAGGCAGCTGGTTATTCTTCTATATTGGATGCTATCAATAATATAAAATGTTTACTCCAAGAGTTCAGATGCGGAAGCCTAGTTCTGTTATGAGAAGACTCATGTGGTTCCCCTCATAGGGAAGATGTCCTGCAGTGTCAATAACTTTTTAGTCAGCACCTGTATTTTGAGGCTTAAAATATCAAATTCCAAATGAACAGAGAGATGCCATCACCAAGTTGGTGGGGGAGGAGAGGAAGAGGGAGGGAGAAAATCCAAGGGACTGATTCTTTTCACCATTTTGTAAGGATCTTGGCTTGACACATTAATTAGGACTTTGTCTGGGTCTGACTTGCAGTTCCTTGAAAGAGTGGTACTGGGGATTGTTGGCAAGTGATTTAGATTTCGTGTGTGACATTCAGCTATCCGGAGTCCATACTGAACAGCCTAGTGCTGGCGGTTACTGTACAGCTAGAGGTTCTCCTGCACTGGGAAAGAGCATTTATTGGCTCCCTACCAATAGCTAGACTGGATGTGTGCTCTCAAGCAGCAGTTCAGGACCCCAAAGAGGGTTGCAGCCCCATGTTAATGGGGTTGCCAGACTGGCTCCAGCTTTGACCCCAGCAAATCTAAAGCCTGAGCATCAGGGCCAAAGCCTGAATGCTTTAGCCCTGGGTGTTGGGACTCAGATTACAGGCTCCTTCCTGGGGCTGGAGCCCTTGGGCTTCGACTTTGCCTTCCCACCCCCGATCTGGGGCTCATGCTGGCTCAGGCTTTGTTCCCCCGACCTGAGGTCATGTAGTAATGTCTGTGGTTGAAAGTGGGGTCGCGATGCAATGATGATTGAGAACCCCTGCACTACATGAGCCATGAGGTCATTTGCAGCCCTACCATCTACTTAAATGGACTATTAGAAGGCAAGTGAACAACTTCTCTGGGATAATCAACTTAGAGCTTCTCTAGTGCATGTTTTCTAACAGTGAAATTGACTGGAATCCTGTTCCCTGAAGTGCTCTGTGCAGATGCTGCAGAAATGAAGATCCTTCATCTATTTCACTCAGCTTCCCCCTGTGCCCAAGAGTGGAGCAGCACAGCAGGAGGACAGGGAGCAGAGGCAGAATCATGAGGAAGGAGACAGCAGGCAGTAGGGAATGACAGCTTGGGAAATGCTGATCGTTTTGCGATATGCTCTCCCACCCTGGTCCCTTTCCATATACTTTTTTTGCTCAGTGGGGCTGGTTTTGTGGCCCAGTTAGAGGCATGGCCATGGATGTGCTGAAAAATGTGGCACTCCATGGGCCACATGTAAAACTCAGCCCCCTGCCTCAAGCATGACATGTTGAGGGGAATGTGACCCAAATTTTGTAACATCAAAAGCTTCACAGCCTCCACTCCATGCTGGTGTATCCTTGCCATCACACCTGAGCTGAATTTGAAATGACAATGGTTTGAGATTCAGAACAATGAATTAAGTCCCCCCACAGCCTTGCCCATTATCTTCCCTCATTTCCGCACCGCTGCACTTCCTGATGCATCCAGAACCGAAACGCCAGAAGAGCGGCTGTTCTCTGGGGCACCGTGAAAAGCAAGCAGTGTTCAGAAATCCATGAGAGCCTATTCCCAGGAGATCCTCATGTTGGCTTTAGAGTTCCTTTGTGAAAATGCAGCGAGACTGGTCCAAACAGTTAGTGCTAAATGCTGGCTGGAAAGGACTTTTGTGTGTGTAAAAGCCAGAAAGTTTAAGCAAAGGAAAAGCTGCTGTGACTTCTGTCCTTTTTTGTATTCTGTCTCTTCTTGACTAGCTAAAAAGATGAAAAATGTCAAGAACTGGTATGAAAGGTCTGACATGACCTTGCAAACACTGATTAAATTAAACCTCGCAACAAGACTTGTAGGGAAGCACAAGTGGCATTAGTATCCCCATTTTATGTATGGGGGAAATTGAGGCATAGAGAAGGTAAGTGACTCACCCAGGGTCATATACTAAGTGAGCAAGCTGAGCCAAGACAGAATGCAGACGTCTTAACTAGAGCTGTCTGCAGACTGACCATTCTATTTCGTGAAGGCTTTCATGGTTTCTAAATTTGTTTTTGATCTGCTGAAGAACAAAACCCAATCCTCTTGAAAGTTTTTCTTGTTTTGTAGAAGAGCATTTTGTTGAAACATCTATTTATGGAGCAGAAAACTCGGGTTTTCATTCCCCTCTCTCTTTTATCAGAAGTTACCAAAGAGCCCTGGACCTCACAAACCATCAAGAATGTCATTGATACTGATACCTTGCTGCAAAACGTTTTTGGTTTGACAAAAAAATTGTTTTTTGTAGAAGTGTTCCGACCAGCTCTAGTCCTCGCTCTTAGTTCTCTGCTGTAACCACAAGATGCTCCTTTCTCTCAGATGAGAGAGAAATAATATGTCCAGTGCAATCACACTCCTTAAGTGTTCTGCTCAAGGTCTCTCTCTCCTCCCTCTCCAAGTATGTTGACTAGAATCAACCAACATCCATATCATTCAAAATCAAGGTCAGCAGCAGGTGGGCGGATTTTGTGGGCTGCCTTGAAGAGGCAGGAAGAGAGTTTTTCCCAGCTAGCATGATGAGTGAGCTGCAGTTTTATGGCCAGTGATGATCCTGGTATTTTATGTCATGATGAAGTTTAGGGCTCTGGACAGGAAACAGACAGCAGCTTGAATGGGCTGCCAAGTGATGCTGATGTACCTTGGGGGAGGGGAGAATTATGCTGAAGATCAGATTTTCACCACTGATGATGCAAAATTAAAGGCAGGTAATTGACTATTGAAGCTAGACTTCATTCGCTATTTCTCTCCTTGGAGAGAATTTTATTGTGAGTGAAAACTGACAGATCGATGGCACTTGGTATTGAAATCAGGCTGACTGGTCTATAGTTCCCCTGCTCCTCCTTTCCTCCTTTCTAGAGACGGGCACTCCATTAGCCCTTCTACAGTCTTCCAGGACCTCTCCTGTTATCCTTGAGTTTGTAACTATTATTGCTAGGGAATTTCAAATATTTTGCTGCCTTGATGTAGAGTTTTTTTTTTTCTCTTAATTCGTGGCCACCTGCGTGTGGTGAAAACAGATGAATCCATACAAGGGAAGATGTGCACTAGTTAATTATAGCGGAAAGCAGTCCTGCCAATGAGGAAGGGAGCAAAGGGGGCAATTGTCCAGTGACCCCCACAGCCATTGCTGCTGGCAGCACAGTGCGGGTAAGGCAGGCTTCTTGCCCGCCCTCACTCTGTGTTGCTCCCGGAAATGGCTGGCACGTGTGTGACCCTGGGGGGCGGGGGAGGTATCTGCATGCTGCCCCTGCCACAAGCATCGACTCTACAGCTCTCATTGGCCGGGAACTGTGGCCAAATGGAAAATGAGGGGGTGGTGTCTGTGGGTAGCATCACATGGAGATCCCTTGGGCCCGCCACCTAGGATCTGCTGCCAGAGGGGTGTGTTGGTTTTGCTTTCAGGAGCTGCCCGAGGAAAGTACCAACCCCCTGATTACCTCCTGCACCCCAACCCCCTTCCCCTGCTTAGACCCCAAACTGTCTCCCAGACCCTGCACCCCATGCCAGCATGGCAACAGTGAGTGAGGCTGGGGGAGGGAGTGGGGATGGAGTGAGCAGGGACAGGGCCTCAGAGAAGGGGCGGGAAAAGGGTGTGGTCTCAGGGAAGGAATGGGGCAAGAGTCTTTGGGTTTGTGTGATTAGACAGTTGGCAACCCCTATCGGGTGGGCATGTAGAAGCCCTGGCCATGCTGGAAGAGCGTGCCCAGCAGCGCAGGTGGCAGCTCGCTGGGCATCAGCAGCACAGCATGGCACAAATGCTGGGGACAGTGACTGTGTAGGCACAGCTTGTGCATAGGTATGTGCCCATTGACTGCTCTGCCCTGGGCCCTGCAATTGCTGTCAGTGGGCCTGGCAGAGTATAGTGGCACCAGGCAGTGCAATATGGACACTTTGTCTAGGAAATGGGAAATACATGACTTGTTCCCTCTAGGCTGGTGGAAAGATGTAGACAGAACAGCTGACTTATAGCCAGAACAAAGGAGTTGGTGGTAGTGAGGTATGGAAGCTTTCAGGTTTAGATAATCACTTCAACTCACACCAAGGGTATTAGCGGTCAACAGTTGTTGTTGTCATGCTTTTTTAATACATGCATACATATAGAAATTGTGTGAGTGTGTTCTAGGCTAAGCCGCCTTCTTATAGCTTGAGGAAAACAACAACAAGAAAACAAATGTAGTGTCTTTGAGAGAGAGAGAGAGAGAGATTGTGTGAATCCTCTGTGACAGATCGCAGCGACTCTAAGAACAAAATGACTGCAGCCCCATCATAAAGGCAGAGTGTGTAGAAATTCAAACACAGAATTCACAGAAAGCAAAGATGACATATTTTCGTAGCCACATAAAACCACAAAGGCCATCTGACTTGAGCTGGTAAGAAAATTCCCTTAAATAACACTATTTCAAAGGAAAACTGAGTGGGAGACAAAATTGTTTTTGTAAAAAAGTATCTGAGTTCCATGGAAAATTTCAATTTGTTGAGTGCCTTTTTTTCAGTTTGCTTTTTTTTGACCCAAAACCCCAAAATATTTGAATGAAAACCAAAATATTTCAGTTCTGAAATTGAGGTGCCTTTTTGAGAATTGTAGTATGGATGCCTCGTGTCACCGTTCCCCCAATGGGCCAGGCTCCGCAGCCAAATTTAATCTCTCGTCATGTACCATAGCCATGGGATTCCCATGATACACTGCCTCCCATCCCTTCCCCAAGAGGAGACACACTCACACTCGGCCCAGCCCCCTGCCCTCACTCCTGCACCCCCTGCCCTGACTCCTGCACCCCCATTCCTGCCCTGAGCACTAAATAGGGCTCCTGCACTCCCCATCCCCACCAGCACCCCTCAGACCAAATAGAAGCTGACCCAGGTAAGTGCTCCACACCCCAACCCTGAGCCCCCTCCCATACTCTAACTCCTGGCCAGACCCTGCACCCCCACTCCCAGCCCGCTCCTGTACCCTAGCTCTCTCCCAGACCCCACATCTCAACCCTGAGCCCCCTCCTACATACTAACCCCATTTGCCAGATCCTGCACCTCAATTTTTTTTTCAATTAGAGAGAGAGAGAGAGAGAGAGAGAGAAAACTCTTATCCAAAGGACTTTGTACTATTTGCTAACTATTGTGGACAATATTTGGGAAGATCATCAAGTGGTCGACCAAGACTCCCAGCGATTTTCAAGTGGTCTGTGGGGGAAAAAAGTTAGACTACTAAAACAATGAAGGTACCTCACTTTACTTTCATTTGCTTCCTATTACTTATAGGAGGAGGATGAAGAAAAAAAGAATGAGAAACAGGGTTGGGAGAGAGAAGAGAGAATGTTTGTTTTTCTTGGCTGGATTCCCAGGAAGGGCCCCCCAGAAATGAAGCTGAGCGCAGGGCCTCACTAACTCTAAATCTGCCACTGCCTATAGAGTAGAGATAGTTGGGGCTTTCTTGACGCACGTTTTTCCGCAAGTTGTGATGGGCCGTTGGGTGGGATGAAATCTGAGTTACTACACAGAATTCTTTCCTGGGTGTCTGGCTGGTGAGTCTTGCCCACATGCTCAGGGTTCAGCTGATCTCCATATTTGGGATTGGGAAGGAATTTTCCTCCAGGGCAGAGGCTCTGGGGTTTTATCGTCTTCCTCAGGCGCATGGGTCACGGGTCACTTGCTGGAGGATTCTCTGCACCTTGAAGTCTTTAAACCATGATTTGAGGACTTCAGTAGCTCAGACATAGGTGAGAGGTTTATTGCAGGAGTGGGTGGGTGTAAGGGCGCAGAAGACATTGTCATGGAAGAGTGCTAGGGGCGCTCTCCCACTCGACTCCAGGGAAGGAAAGGGTGCTTATCCTCCCCAACTCCTGGGAAGGAAAGGGTGCTCATTTCTCCCCCGCCCCGCCGCCGCCAACTCCTGGGAAGGAAAGGGTACTTTCGGCCATCGTTATCAGTCCCTGCGCTGTTATCGCATATTTCACATGCTGGAGTTAACTGGTTCCCAGCGCCTGCTTGCAATGTGTAGACTAACAAGACACCTGCTTGTATTATGTAATACTAATAAGATGAAAACAAGGTATTAGTTATTCATGAGGTATGCATGAGATGCAAATGTTCTTGTTGTTTCTCTGCCTGTGTTCCCACGCACAGTGGGCTACATCCCGAGCATTGCTTTGGTGCGTCGGGCTTTCCCTGTCTCAGTGGCAGCAATGAAGGGAGCCCCCGTTGCGGGTGTGTCACTTTTGCCTTCAGTAAACTCACTACTTTCATTCAACAGCTGTGTGTGTGCCTCGTTCCTACGGGACACCAAGTACCCTGCAACAGTGGGTGAGATTCTGTGGCCTGCATAGTGCAGGAGGTTATACTAGATGATCATAGTGGTCCCTTCTGACCTTGAAGTCGAATCTAAAACAGAAACTGGTCTCAGGGACTTCTGTTTTGCCAAATTTCCTGAATTGGGAAAAAAAAATTAAGAAAAAAAAGTGTAAAAAACATTTTCAACTTTTTCAAATCAAAAAGCTGCTTTTGATTGTTTTGAAATTCCTTTTCATTTTGAAATTTAACTTTATGCTAAAAATAAAGGTTGAAATCAAAATGAAATATTTTGAGATTATCAAATCAAATATTTCAATTGACAGGAACCAAATTTTTTTTGGTTTTGCAATTTTTCATCCTAATTTGGGATGGGAAACAATTTTGAAATTGCTCAAATTCTTGTTGAGAAAATCTGTTTCCCACCCAGCCCTTCTAAAGAGACAGAACTCACTATTTATTTATACAGGTGACTCTTTCAGGTCAACACTGGTGTTATGCTAGTGTGATATTACGTGAAGCTTGCTCTTCTGCTGCCTAGATTGCACCTGTCCAGTGGACTTTTTTTTTTAAAAAAAAGGCCTTCAGTTTCCAGGACTCTGTCTGACATTTTGTACCTTAATTCACATGTAAATCAAAATTGAACTAGCATATGGATATTGCTCACTTATTTTTGTAACAATTCATCTGTCAGCCAAGTTATTTCTTTTTAACTGCCATGATAAGCCTTGCTAGAGCCACTGGATAGTTTTTCATATTCCTGGCTTTAAGATCAGATGGCTGCTTTGGTGCATTACAACCTTGCAGCCAACGTTTTCTTGTTTTATGTAGGCCCTCTTTTTCTGAATTAGGGGTTTTAGTTCCTCTGTACTCTGCTGAGTTTGATTGTAGCTGGACTAGTGAGAGAAAAAGAACAAAGGGGGGGGGTCACAATTAATTTAAGAATGAGCATTTTCTAAAATAAAATGTAAATAAGACATTAGCCAGAAATATGTGCCAAAGTTAAGAAAGATTGAGCAAAAAATAAAGGCGCAAAAAGATTAACACTTTTGATAAAGGGACAGTAGATACTTATCTGCTTCCAACACTTAATCTGAAAATTAATATTTACAAAGATTTAACAACATACTGGAAATCAATTTAAAATTGATTTCAGGCTGATTGTTAATCCTTACTCACTGGCCTGTATATGAGCATTACATCATACATGCTTTGTAAAATCCCCAAGTGTTCAAAATTTAATTCAATGCCTTGGAAATTGAGTCACAGTTAGGGTGACCAGCTGTCCCAATTTTATAGGGTTCCTATTTTGGGGTCCTTTTCTTAATAGGCTCCTATTACCCCAACCCTCTGTCCCAATTTTTCACACTTGCTTACCCTAGTCAGAGTACAAAGGGAAAGGTGTATTAATAATAAATCATCTTCTCAATTTCCTGCAAGAAGAGGACTATATTGAACTAGTGATTTCTCTAGTTTACTTCTACTTGTTTAACATGATGGGGCTGCTACCAGGAGCTGGGTGGGAAATGTTTTTCTCATCCTGCAAGAGGGTTGTTTTTTTTCCCCCCTCATCTGTAATTTGGACAGAAAGTAAACAAACTTAAATATTCACAAACCAAAAACCATATTGTTTGTTTGGTTTTTATTTGGGTCTGATGAAATATTTCAAAAAAAGCAAAATGAAGACTTTCAACAATTTTTAAACTTTTTTTCCTTAATTTTTTGAAGCTAGGGAATTTGAACTGTTTCATGAACTGCATTTTTTGTCAAAAAAAAAAAAAAAAAGATGATTGAAAAATTTCAAAGCAGCTGTACTTCTACCCCATCCTTACAAAACTCTTTCACAGCCTAATCAATCTTACCATTGGAAATTTCTTTGTGAAATTCATCATGCATGATTCCTGTTCAGTTTTCTCCTCCTCACTCCTAATTATACCTTATTGGACCAACCAACATAAAAGCTCTTTCCCTCACTCTTCAAATACTTGTAGAGGGTTGTCATATCTCCTTTGTCAAAAATTAAACAAACACATGAAGCCAATTTCATCGCTGCTGCTATTCCCATGAAGCCAGTGGATTTGATTATTTTGATTCACTATGTCTCTATTTCTTTCATTTGTAAGGTGGTTTATGAAACTGAGTGAGTTCTCTAGGGAAGGCAAATCTTACTTTGAGTTGTAGCTGAAATTAGTGTTGACATCCTCCTAGAAGCTATTTCCTCAATCCCCAAATCACCACATAATTTGATGTAGTTTACAGTCAAAATAGTGTACTCTGGGAGTGCAGGGGTAGGCACTTTTCAGATCAGGTCCTGGTGCATTTGCAGAACTGTGTGCTGGAATAGCAAGGTGGGCAGCAGGTTACCATGGCTGTCATGTTGCCGGATTCGTTTGGGTAGAGCACTGCATTACAATAGCGGGGATGCTGCAGCTAAAGATTGTAATGAATTTGCAGAGCTGTGGAGGGTGTGGGGAGCCCAGGACTGGAGTGGTGGCTGTGGCAAATTAAGGCTGAGGTACACTGGTAGAGAAATATGGAGAAAGCTGCAACAAAATCTCTCTCTCTGAGGTGGGTTTTTTTGTTTTTGTGTTTCTTTTGGTCAGAGCAGCTAGCTTGTTACCTTTTTAAGAACCTAGTTCACTAAGAAAACTAGTTTCACTGCATGCATGTTTTGATGCTTCCCCATACTTTTTCCTGACACTGGTTTGATTTAATTTAAGTTTCAGGTACACACAGTGTATGAATTAATAACCTGATGAATAGCACTGTTTCTCCATCTGTCTGGGGCAGGCTCAGCCTGCTATAATGGTAAGAAACAAAAAAGGAGAGATGGAAAAGTGAACATCTATATATAATATTTCCTCTCTTCTGTCCAGATAAGTGTTTTCTGAAGCAAGATTTAATGCCAACTTCTAATATAAAGATGTCACCAAAAGAGCATGGACTCTCAGCTACTCCAAAGTAAATCTGACAGGTCATCCGTGGCTTCACAATATGTTTACAGAGCAAAGAGTAGACTTTAAGTAGCTTAGGACGGTTTTATTCACCTGACAGCCTAATTTTTAAGACATTCCCTAAGGCGATCACTGACTATCTAAGTAGCAGATACCTACTATACTATGCAACTTTCATTTAATGTGCCAAAGGAAAATGTACAATGATCCACTTTTTTTCTTATTACGCAGAGGCAGAATGGTGTGGTGATTAGAGAAAAGGAGTGGGAGTTCTGTGGATTCTGTTCCCAAATATACCCATCCCTACTGTGTGGTGTGGGTCACTAAGGGTGAGACTGACAGCTGAGCGAAGGGCCAGAGCAAGTGTCGTGCACTATTTAGAAGTTAAGGGTGAAATTAAAAGGAGGTAGGCCCAGTTCATCCTTCTGTACAACCAATATAGTAGAACCTGCCTACCGCGCAGAGAGTCTGAGGCTTAGTTAATGAGTGACTGTAGATTGCTTAGAGATCCTTGGTTGCAATATTTTTTTTTTATTATGCAAAATATTAACACTTGATCCCCTCAAAATTCTGAATGGACTTTACAGTTCTTTGACTTCCATTCAAAGAACTGAGTGGCAATGTGAAGCACCTTGACAGAATACTCTCTTGGCAGGCACGTCCTGCCCAGTCAGGTGTGACTACCCAAGGCCACTGCTACTTTTCGGAATAGAAACTGAGTCACTCTCTGAAGAGTAATGCAGTGGAAGATACACTGTCCTTTTCCTATGGATTGGGAAGATTGTCTGCTGCATGCTCCTTCCCTCTGCTGCCCCATGAGCAAGGGGCTGAGTCTAAGTCTTGGAATCCAGAATTGTGACATGGCTGCCCATTGCCTGATCACTAGTCCACAGAATCAGGCCCTGTATTGTTTTGTCAACCACAGGCCTCTTGCTGGTTGTTCAGGTGCAGCCTTATGGTTTACAGGACTGTAAGCGAAAGCTTGTGACTTGCTGAGCCATTGCTAATGGTTAAAAGCAACCCCGATAGCATCTTCCCCTACAAGATTTTAATATGATGCAAAGTTTCTGCTTTTAACAATGAAACCAGACAAAGCCCATTTTACCCCTTGAATTCCACCAACATCTGCTGGCGCACAGTTCACCTGCAGTCTCCATTCCAGTCAGTGCAGCCTCAAAAGTGGAGAATGCAGCCCAAGAAGGAGCCAAACCATGGTGGTGGGGAGATTCAGCCAGCACCTATCATGGGCAGCCTGCACTGAGGAGGGTCGTGGGGGTCCTGTTTAGATTTCAAAGTTGCTTCTCTTGTGGATCATCTGCCAGAGCGTGGTAGTGCTATATCCGCAGGTGAACTGGATTCCCCCCTCAGGCACAGCAGCTCCAATGGGTGCAGAGTGTGAGTAATTTGAGGCCTTTATGCCTTGAAGAATCTGTCTCACAGATTAAAACCTCTCAGCTGGTTAAAACCTCTGTGTCTCATCCTAAATTGACCAAAGTAATAATGTACTAACATTTATTTAGTGGATAAAGATTGCATGTCAGGTGTGTCAGCCTGACATTTGCTCATCCTCTCCAGGAGAGCAGAAGCATTTACAAAGCATTTGGCCTCTTCCTTCTTATTTTATTTCCCAATGAGGGATACAGGCTTCTCTTGCATCTAAAGCAGATGGAACTGTTGACTGGCCCTATAGAGGAGCAAGAATTACTCTAATAATTCTCCAGGGGAACTAGGTATAAAGGTCGGAACTTTCCTTTTATGTTGAGTTTGTTGTTTTTTCAGTGGGATTCTCTAGGGTTCACTGACTGGTTCTCGTTTGTTCAGGCTTCAGCCAAATGAACTCGCCCCTCCTGCTCTTTTCCTGAAGGTCACAGACTTGTATTCAATAGGTGTTCAAGATACAATCACATAAGCATACTCCTGTATAAAAAAAGTCTGGCCTGCAGCTGCCCTGTCTGTACACCTCTAGGCCAACCTGAAACAGACAGCTAGTTGCATTGAAATAATGCAGTGGTTTTGTGAGTGTTGAGGTTGGCTCTAAGACTTGTAACCATTTGTGTAACCAGAGCTGAGAGAGAGGTAGTGTAGGGGGTCGCCACTGGGGCTCGTCCCTCTGCGGGGCGGTTGGGCACCAGACCGCCTCGCTACACACCCCTCAGCCGGGTTGGGGAATACCCTGGTCCGGGGCTCAAGTGCTCAGCCAGGCCTGAGCAGTGTCCGTTCAGCCCGCCTCAGCCCAGAAGCCGGGCGGGCAACCCACCCACAGGGTAGGGTCAGGGCTCAGACCCTCAAGCAGGGGCTGAACCGTAACAGGTGGGCAAGGCCCAGGCCCTGAGGCAGGGCGGGGCCACAAACACGGGGAACAGTGAGGGGCTCAGACCCTCAAGCAGGGGCTGAGCAGTAACAGACAGCGAGGAATGACGGCGGGCTGAGGGGGAGACTGCCACCCACGGTTAAGGGTGGCCAGGGGGACGCAGGCCCACCCGCTCCACTGCGTCCCGGCCCGGGGCCCTAGCAGCGGTAACAGACCGGCTGCAGTCAGTGGGGATCCGGACCGCAACACACTGACACAGGTTCAAAACTCATTCCCCGGGCCACTTCCAAACTCCCCCTCAAAGGGTACCTGGGGAGGCGTGGTGACCTCCATGGGCTCCTCCGAGTCACTGTCTGGAGGCAGAGGCGGCAGCTTCTCGGGGTAGCCTGGACTGGGGAGGCTCGGTCCTTCTTCCTCCGGGTAGCGGGCGCAGGGCAGACTGGGAAGCTCCTCCGGGTAGCGGGCGCAGGGCAGACTGGGAAGCTCCTCCGGGTAGCGGGCGCAGGGCAGACTGGGAAGCTCCTCCGGGTAGCGGGCGCAGGGCAGGCTCGGCCAGTTCCCGGGCTCCGGCTGGGTCACTGGGGCTTCCCGTTCAGGAGCTCTGGCTGTAGCCTCTGGCTCCTCCGCTGGCTCCCTCCGAAGTGAGCTCCGGGGCCGAGCTTTTATCCCTCCGGGTCGGCCGGCTGACCTCTGGGGGAGGGGCGCAGGTTTCTCCAGCTCCACCCCCTCTTGCCTCTGGGGAGGCTCGTCCCTCTGCGGGGCGGTTGGGCACCAGACCGCCTCGCTACAGGTGGCAATAACTTGGAACCATGTATTAGAGCAACTTCTGTGGTACTGAGTTCTGTGATACCTGCATAGGCACACTGTGGTCCAAACCCTCAGGCTCTTACCTATGGTTTACTCCACCCTTACTCAGGAAAATCTCATATTTAACTTCAGGTGAAGATTTGCCTGGGTAAGAAATAACACCACTCCCTAGTGCTTATATAGTGCTTTTCATCAGTCAGTCTCCAAGTACTATACAAAAGAGGTCAGAATCATGACTTCTATTTTGCAGATGGCACAGAGAGATGAAATGATTTGCGTCAAATCACCCAGCAGGACAGTAATAGAATCCAGGTCTCCTGAATCCCAGTCCAGTGTTCTTTCCGCTGGGCCCCACTGCCTCTGTCAGGCTGGTTGAAAAATAGTAAGTATTTTCCATGGAAATGTTTCAAAAAAACATTTAGCTCATAAATTTTCATGGGGGGTGGGGTGGGTTTCTCTTTTTTTAAAATAAATTTTTATTAAATGAATCAAAGCAAAAATGGTTTTGTTTCTAAATGGTGTGTTTTGCTTCATTTCAGCATTAGGGTTCATCCCCTCCCCATTTCTTGCCACTGGAAAAGGTGTGGGAGAGGGAGAATTTAAAAAAAAATCAATAAAACAAAAAAACCCTATTGAATAGAAACAAATAAACCAACTGAATAGAAACAAAATAATAATAATAATACTAGCGCCTATGTAAAGCTTTTCATCAGCAGATATCAAAGTGCTTTACAATTTTTAATGTGTTTATCCTTGCAACACCCCCATGAGGCAGGGCAGGGCTATTATCCCTGTTTTATAGATGGGGATTTAAGGCACTGAGAGACTAAAGGACTCACCCGAGGTCACACAGGCAGTCTGTGGCAGAGCAGGGAACTGTGCCTTGGTCTCCCAAGTCCTGTCTCTTTTGTCCAAGATCACACATGTAGACAATAGCAGAATGGACCCTAATTCCTTATTCTGAGTCCTCTGCCTTCGCTACTAGATGCCACTTCCTTAAGATTACTGGCCTCTACCAAAGATACACGACAAAGATATCACAGTAGCTATAGGTTCAAGATTAGTTGCCTTTAATTATGCTTTATATACATTGCATCAATTCCTTTAAAAAAAAAAAAAAAAAAAAAAAAAAAAAAGTCCAAGCCAAAAATATGAACTTTAATGCTACATGGTTCATGGAAGTGAAAGCCCATATAAAATAACATTGAACAAAGTAGTTGTAGACAACCAAACCTGGCAGCAGCTTGTCTTTTTTGAGTACATTTTATCATCCATTGCACACAACGAGAGTTAGGCTTAAACTGGCCCCGCCTACCAAATAGGGTTGATCAAGTATTCTGTTATGTCATGATAGAATTGATGGCGACTGGCTTTAACAATGAATGACAATGCCCTTTTTTCTCCATCTAACCTAACTGTGATTCAGGTACCAACCCCTTCATTTGATTAAGTCTCCTTGGAATTTACATAAAGCTGAATTTTGGAATTAATTCTGTTATTCAGTAGCGTGGATCTACCTGTTGAATGAAATGAAGTGAATACGCTAGGTTACGGGGCTGAGGTACAGAGGGAGGGAGAAGGGAGTAATGCAAGCTCTAAAGGAAAGATGTGAAATCTGTAGTATGTGGAGCTCACAAATACTAGCTCTAATCCATGAGCACATTACAGGAGGCAATGGTATACTTTAATAAATGAGCTATTGCATTGCACATTTAAATGAGGGATATGTACAATATCAGCCATTATCCAAATTCAGTGTGGAAAAAATGACAGTAAATCTATGGAATTACTGATGGATACTTTTCTGGAGTTACAATATTACTGACTGTAATCTCTGAAATATGAATCTCCTCTTGGGGCCATTGGTTGGTTATTCAGGCTGATGCAGCAAGCAATGTTTGTTAAAATTAGAACTGCAAAAGACAAGCCTCCAAAATGAATTCTTAAAACTTACACCAACTCTGGGTTATCAATAAACTTTATTTGCAACAGACGGGCTGACTTATGAGAGTTGTTTCATGTTTTTCAAGTTAGACTAAGGTGGACAAGTCACTTAAGGGAAAACCACAGTGTGGATCAATACAAAATTGTGTAGCAGATGATTGGGTTAGAGCAAAGCAGTATCCTGGCCTGCTGCTGTGAGATGTAAACCTGAAGTCCTGAACAATTACCATGGCTCTTTCCACAAGTGCTGGGGAATGAACTCAGGTGTCCTGTCCTATGTTCCACTTTGGTATTTCCATCATACCAATCCAAAATTCCCTCTGTAGTTTCAATTGGATTCTTCAGCTATTCCTACCCTAAACCACTGGTTAGTGCTGCTGTGCACTGCTGAACAGTTACCACAGTTCATCATGGAGGTCATCCACTGTCCGTGATGGGTGAAGTAATTCTTCTCTGTGTGAGTACCTCTTACCATGTACTTATAGTTTAAAAAGTGCTTTGGGATATTAAGGATTATCATCACTAAATAATGTGAGGTGGTGATGTTCCTTTGTTTTTATCCTTTCAGTGAAAATGTGTTCTGATGTTTAGAGAGTGGTTGGGCCTAGTCATGGAATGAGAGACCTTCCTGGGGAAACCGAGGGTTGTGCAGGAAGTGGTGTTTGATGAAATAACAGGTTGAGCTTTTCCTTTCTTATGTATCTATACTGAACCAATACCTCAAGGAGATGTTGGGACATAGTTTGTTGCAGAGGGAGGTGTTGTCTCTTCGATGAGTCATCGATGAGCTAATGGCACCCTTCTGCAAGAATACAGTTGTTTTAGCTCGCATGTCCTGTCTAAATTCCACCTCAGGTATTTACTTTCTGCTGCACTTTGCAGTTTCAATATGATATGTTATGCCTACCTACTCAACTACCCTAAATGCTGTGCGACAACATTAGTGCAGGCAAATCTTGTACCCTGTTCCACCGCAGAGGCAGCCGCATTTCCATGGTGGGGTATGAGGTGAGATTATTCCTGTATATATATTTTCTAAAGTGCCTGGGGATCCATTTCTTCTGGATAAAAGGAACTGTAAATGTAAGATATTATTAGCACATAGCTTTGTAGTGAGCCACCCTAAGGCCACATTAAATTTTTGATGTTTCTCAGTTGCAGCCTCTAAAGGGATCTCAGTGTTTTCTGAAAAGTAAAGAAGGGGGGAAAAAGAGAGAATCCTCACTTATTTAGTATGAAAATGAGAATGTCCACATTGCCGTTTTCATTTCCAGTTGGAGATGACATTCTATTAAAATCATGGGTGGGCATCTTGCCGTTCTCTTTTAAAAGTCGATCCTGATCTTTTAAAAATCATAAATTAAAAGATCTATGACCTTTTTATTGAGGTCTCCAAAGAGCTAAGAGGAGTCATCCCCATCTTCTGTCATTCCAGGAGATATGTCCCCTGCTAAGGGACATATCAGGTTCTATTAAACTTATCACCAGGGCCACACTGATGAGAAGAAACATGTTCTCCAAGGCTTGTCTAACGTTCAGTTACAACATAACTTATTTGTTTTTTCTGTGTTGAAAATGTCAAATGTCACCCAAGTTCTTCCGCTTTCCTCTTATCTTTTGACATAGTTTGATGTGTGCATGAGTGTGTAGGCTACATTAATGAGGGAGGTTATGCTCCAAAGAATTAACAGTATGAGTGTAAAGTTATATTGAAGAAAGATCTTTTGTGATGTGTTTGGCCATTGGAAAAAATGCTTTATAAAAGAATAATTGAAATGAGCAACTGAGAGACCTATTAGATCATAAAGTCTCTCTTTCTGCTAGTTTAGGATTGTGTTCTGTGGGATAGTCTTCAGTGTTTTTGTCCAGCCCATTTGTAAATGTCTTAGCAATGAGGTTTCCATCACTTCTTTGGGAAATATTTTTGTGGCGGGTTCTCAGGATGCCCAGGACCTTGTTACCCCCATATCCTCCAGCAAGAGGGAGACTTGCTTGTTCCTAACTAGGTGTCAGCTCACTGAAATCATTAGTTTATTAGCCACCCAAGCAATCTCCTCTGGGTTATGTAAGGCCTTACTTTGCCTTTCAGGTTAATCGGAGTACCGGAGCCCCTTTGAAATGTTCCCCTGTAGCTTGTTTGATTCAATTCAGGATCAGTGCCTATATAACATCACCACACCGAGATACATTTATAGTGGAAACAATCATAGGTTTATTTTCCAAGTCTAAGATTTAAGAGATAATGAGTGAGGATAACGATTACGTCCTTGGTGTTTACAGCTTCCAACTATTTGCAGGCAGGTAATCTGATACCTTCTTAGTTATTGCTTAGCCATGTTATACAGATTTAGGGTTGTGTGTTTTTTCAATCTGCCCTCTTAAATTAATCCCATCAGCCTCTCTCTAAATCTGCTTGGATCCATCTGTGAAATTACTCTCTTAAAAATATTGAAGACTGTCCATTTTGCCCCAGTACCACATACAGTCTATGTAACTAACTGCAGACAACAGCAGTGAGAGCAGACCTGACAGATACTAAGATACCTGGCACTAGTTCAGCACCATGGACAGTGAATAGTGTTTTTTTCATCTCAAGGCAGACCAGTGAAAAATGCTCCCAAATAAGTCCATGAATGGTTAAGTATTTATCTGGTGCCTCTAGGACCCCGCAATGTTCTTTTGCCCCAAGAACTCTGCTCTCGGTAAACCAGTCCTTTGGCAATTATTTTAACATCTATTTATTTTTGATCAGATCTGATTAAATAAATGAAGAAGAGGTAAAACCTGATAGTATTTCCCTATATATTCTACAGTTGGGGTTCTCAACCTTTTAAATACTGGGTTCTCACCCCTCTGCAGGACTCCAACCCTATCTAGATGGCTTTCCTCACCCAGTTTGCAATATTGGAAGGACAGGGTGGTCCAACACCCTTTTAGTCTGATCAGGACTTCAAGGCTGAGGACACATGATCTAAGCATAACTGTAGGTATCTTTGTTAGGCTGTCACAGTGGATTATTGTTTGTTTTATTTTGTGAGACATGGCTTCAAATGTAGGTTGGTAAACAAGGAGTTGAAACCTGAAGACGTAATTGCATCCTGAGTAAGGCCACCCTTTCTCTGAAATCAGTGGTCCCCCAAATCCTTACAGATTTCCTCCATATTAACTCAGTCAAGAACTTTCTTTCATTTCAGGATTTATCCAAAGAAAAACAGTTTGGCAAAGTCAGCCCAGTCCTTAGTGAATCCTTACTGTACACCACCAATCCACTGCACAGTTAGCTGCCTCTCACAAGGGGACAGCAAGCACTGGAAGTCAGTGAATTAGACACGTACACAGAACTGGGAGGAGTATGCAGTTCCTTCCAGCTCTTTGCCCTGTGATTAATCTTGCGCATGCCCTTGATAAGCAACAGGAGATATGTTGAAGCATAAATCTTGTCTCCAGACTGTCAGCATTCCTGAGCCCTAAGAAGCCCACAGTGTTTCAGTATATTTGATGCTGTGGGCAGAAATTTCTGGAAACCATCTGACTTGTACTGATAAAGTAGTACAGTGGGTCCTTCTTTTACTTTTTTTTTTTTTTTTTTTAAGGATTGTATATTCCTGGAAGTCCCTGGCCTTAAGGCATGGACAGTTTGTTCTGTGGACTTTGATTTCCTTTTATTCTTCAGCAAAACACCTGAAGAGATTAGGTTTTGAATTAAAATAAAAAAAGTGGAAAAACATATATTTTGGCTGCAGGACAGCTGGAGACAAACCTATCCATGCAGCATTCATTAAATAACATGTGTTGTGAATGCCTTGGGGTTTTTTGGCACTTCAATGTGGAGGTACCTAGTACATAAGGCAGCACTGTTTTGCCTCCAGGGGCCCATTGCTTTAATTTGATGGAATAAATGGGCCCAAAGAGTCAAGTGTGTTAATATGACCCTTTCACTATCCAACCTTAAAGAGCTTTAAACAAGTTTTGAAATTTGATGTACAGGGACCTTAGCCTGCTTTAGTACAATTGCAAACACTTCATTAAAAATCTCTAATCTTTCTTTAAAGATAAAGGAAAAAGGAAAAAACAGTGCAAGCATTGAAGTATTAAAGCATGTAAAGTATTAAGTAATGCTTCCATTTTAACAATAGGCTTTGTTTGTTTTCTTTTTAGCTATAAAGAGTTTTTAGAAGGAACCAATCCCCATTTAATAGTCTCTAAATGATATTAAAGATGGTAATAATTGTTCATTTGGGGGAAAAGAGAATTAGTTGAGATGATGCTGCTTCTGCTGTTTTTAAAGTCCAATTCAACTTCCAGAAGACAAACACACACAAGAGGGAGAGACAAGAACAGCAAAAGATAGACAATACAGCTTCTGTCTCTGTTGACTCTTACTTGCAACCTCACTGCTGGAGAAACATTGCCATGGCACATTGTCTATCAGCTACTCTGAGACCTGGCAAACTTGTACCAGAGGCGGGCTGTTTAGGGCACTGATTTTGGTCTTTGGTCACAGGCTTACAGAAGGGGTGCAAAATATATAGTATTTTCTGGCAAAGACAGACTTCTTAGAAGGAAAAAGGAGGTGGGTAAGGGGGGAAGAAAAAGGACACTTCAGAAGGATTCAGGGGGTGACTGTGGGAACCCAAGATCCCCATGCCAGATGATGATTGGGATTTAGCCAAAGACGGGCTAAAGACAGTGGAGTAGGTATTGTCATCTGGGTTCCTCTGTCTGGCCCAGTCTGGTGAGGACATCTCTCGGGATCAGGATGACAAAGGCCCAATGGTGTTGCAATGGATCCTGGAGTTCCAATATATGGTTGGGGGTGACAGCCATGATTGTAAAGCTTGATTCTGTTTGACCTGTCTCCCAGACAGTAGTTGTAATTGGACAGTTTGCAGTTCCTCTTTCCCCTCGAGTGTTTTTTTTAAAGAATCCCAAAAGGCAGAGGTGCGTGGAAGAGCCCATTCCCTCATTAATTTTATTGTCAATGAGGCCTCATTTCCGAAGCATCAGTTTTGGTCCATTGATTTCCAGTCCCACAATTCTCCTGTTTAGCAGGCATGATCTTAACACTGTTCTTGAATTATATCGGTAGGCTTTTTTTGTTTGGATTAATTGTCTTTCGGTCTCCCTTTTGCACCTTTTCCCATCAACATTTTATTATAGGTTATTGTAACACCTTATGAATGTTCACTCGCTTCTTACAGTTAAGAGTGCAATTTGGGGAAATTTGAAGGCTCAAATTATTACAACAGACCTTTTATACACTAAGCAGCAATGAAACAGTTAATGGGTACTCTTACAGGTTATGTCAACTGTACAGTACATTGGTTTTTAACCCTGTTGGTGCCTGTCTTTCTCTTTTTCTTTCTCTCTAATGATTTTTTCTTTCTATCAATATGGCCCTCATCAGGGTAGTATCTGAAATGATCCTGTACCTCTGATTGGGTTCATTCTGTTGTCTGGATATCATTTAAACATCCCTGCTGTTATTGGCTTTTAACCCTGTCTCACAGGTACTTCTGGAGAAGATTTTTGTGTGTGTTTTTTTTTGTTTTTGTTCTTTTTTTAATGAGAAGGAATTCATCAGATGGCACATATTCCAAACCTTCCCGCAGGAGGGCAATATCCCCCAATCATCCCAGAAAAGAGCTTCATTCTCCACCCACCACCACTGAAAGTTACCTGGTTGAGGCATAGAGCATTTCTGCAATGAGGAGAAGGGCTGAACTTCTACCGCAGCAAATACAAACAGTGACCTGTGATAGGACAGCCAGCCTGGTGGAACTCGACACTCATTATTTATCTCCTAGCTGGAGAAGAGCCTGTTTTCTGACTGATCCCACTTTTCTGCTAAAAGTAGCAAGAGTAAACCTGCACCCCTCCCATAAAAGCCAGGCTTGTGGAGAAGTGCACAATTCACTAACTGCCACTACTGTCCTAAATTGCACAATTTAAGTTGATTTCCAAAATGGGCAATAATCACAAATCGAGACCCTGGCTTTCTGAACTGTTTGGTTGCAACCACACTGTCATCTTGACAGAGGATTGATTTCTAACAATTTTACCATAATTCACCAGCTAGCACAATTAGACCTCATCTTGATCTATGGAATATTGAAGATGCAGAGATTGTGTTTCTTCTTTTGTTGGTACCTAATTTTGTAGCTGTAAAATATGACTGGATGGGGAAAATAACTAGCTTGCTTGCTTAGGAGAGCTACTTCCAATAATGAGGGATATTTTTGCTTTAATGATCTTCACTAGAAGTGGATGGCCTTAGTAATATGGTTCATTGCTATAACAGATGCACTGGGCTAGCTGTTATCTCCATTGCCTTCCAAGTCTATTGTGAAAGTGATAAACTGTATAAGTCCAAGGACACACTAAACAGCTCAGCTACTCTGGTTCCGCACTGGGGTCAAGAATTCCCCTTAAATGGAAAGAACTTAGTTTTAAAATCAGTTTCCATAATGTGAGAGTTTTTTTAGGTCTTCATTTAATTAATTGTCTCTTGTACTGCACCCTCAGACTGGTATCTGAGATCCTACATAATCAACTGTGGCCACCTTGTCTGTATGCTGTTAACTTGGGATGTTAACACTAGTTCACACACTCACCCACACCCTGTACTGTCTGACCTACATTTCTGGTGAAATAAGCTGTGCCTCTAAGCTAAATGGCTTGGAAATATTTACAAAGCACGAAGTGTGTGTGTATGAACGGGCAGTGTTCATGGCTTTTCCATGATTTTACCTACATATGCAAACTCTCCTTCTCATGCAGAGACAGAAACTTTATCCTCTTTAAAGCGGCATGCACAAAATAGCCTATATCATCAAATTTTACTTAAGGCCCTTGCTGCTTCAGATTTGTGTTGTATTTTGTGACAGGACTGATGTTGAGACTAAGATTAACTTCTTGTTAATGTGTTGGAAGTGGCTTGTTCCATGACCTTTGGATATCATTATCCCTTTTACTGTGGGAGACCCAGGTTTGGGCATCACATTTTTATCTCTTCCTTCTTCAGCTGGCCGGGGATGGGACCATCACAGAAGCAATGGTTTCAATGTCACACTCTAGCACCACTAGTGGCTGAACGAGGAAAGATCCTGCAGGCTCTAAGGCAGCCTACCTGTCCGTGATTTAAAAAATTGGCAGGGAGAAGGAATGGAATTCCATAGAGAAAAGATAGCTCTTGTTGAATAGGTGGCAAAAGCATTAATATAATTAATTGATAATCATCATGTACTTGGGCCCAGAGCCTCAAAGGTATTTAGGTGTTTAACTCCGATTGAAATCAATGGGAGTTACACATCTAAAATACCTTTGAGAATCTGAGCATTAGACCTCACCTCACACTTTTTATCTGCAGGTCTCAATGTACTTTACATAGAAGGGTAGCATTATGCCCATTTAGCAGATGGGGAAATAAGTCACTTCACCTCTCTGTGCCTTACCTGAAGTCACACAACAGGTCAGTGATAGAATCAGGCACAGAGTCCAGATCACCTAACTTTCAGCCCAAATGCCCTACCCACATTTTTCCAGCCTTTTGGTCCAATTTAGTTACCATTCACTACCACCACGTAGGTGAAAGACTCTGGCAATAACACCTTGCTGAGGATGACTTGGTCAGGAACCATGATTGCGCTCCAGTGCATGCCAGAAACCCTGAAGGACAAGCAAACAGTTCAGCGGTGAGAGGAAGGAAAATCTCTGAAGCCAAGTAATGCAGAGTTCATCTTCACAAAAGTCTTGATTTCTGTGATCATTTAGTGCTATGCAGCTGGCTTGTAGATTTATGAAGATTGTTTGTGCAAGCATGTATAAAGTAGTTACTGCTATCCTCTCAGTGACACCAGCTACTGTCATACAAGCTATATTCATCAATCACATTCTTAGAGGCTTGTGCTACCTGGCTCCTGTTTAACACAACTGCATAGAGAAGCTTTAAAAGGAGCTAGTGACTGAAGGCCACAGTATAATACCTCTCAGAATCAGGAAGCATTTGATGACCTTCAGCCTAAATGCTCTTTCGATCAGAGTCACCCCATTATACCTACCTTGGACCAACCTAAAGATTTCTCCTGCTTTTGGGTTCATACTGTACTTAAGTTTATTCCCTTTAGCTGCCACTTAGTAAGTCAAGCTGGTGTGGGTGGAAGGGAAACTTTCGCCCTGCAGTGAACAGCTGCTGCTTCTCCTGATCATCTTCACCCACTCATAATGCTTCTTGCCAATTGGCTTTTGGAGGATATTACTCATTTGTGTTCTCTTCTTTGGGCCAAACCCTAAAATCCCATTCATCTCACACTGGGTGGGAAATTTGTCTGAGTAAAATCCGAGTATGGTCTCAAGGTTTGGCTTTCAGTCACTTGCTCCTTTTAAAGCTTCTCTATGCAGTTGATTGAGGTTTATGAAACCATCCCCTGATGCTGGCTGTCATGCCACTAGACATCCTATTTCTAGTTTTCTACCTTTGGGGAAAGGCTATTGAGGTTCTGACAATGCAGTTCTGGCTTTAGCTAAAATCCTTAGATTCTCTTGTCCCCTTTAAATCTGGCCTTAAATCTGGGTGGGGCACAGACATTGTGCTGATCTTTTTAATAGTGTCATCTGACAGCAGATGAAGATAAATGTCAGATCTAAACGTATCAGGAAGAACACATCTGGATATAGCTGACCCTAGTACATGGCTGATGCATCTGCAGATCCTGGCAGGAGATGATGGAGTTGCTCTCTTCTCTCAAAGAGATCCCATGGGCTCTCCTGTGGAGTACTACAGGAATTTTTCCTGTTTGTTGTACATATGAGGCTGCTGTGAGACAGAAAGATACAAGTGATACAGTATCACCAATATGCTGATGACACAAGCTCTACTCTGCATTCTATTGAATCTTTGGCTGCTCTTAGACCCCATAGAATCCACTGGTCACCAAATGCACTTTTTTCTACCATTGCTTGCCTGGAAGGCTTCAGCCTTTCCTATCTGAGAGATGGTTGACACCTCAGATTTCCAGGGCTTTCTCAAATGCAGATGGGATGTCTGCTATTTTGGATTCCAAGTAGGACTCCCGTTGAAGGACACCCAGCAACTTCCATGAGCACAGAATGCATCTGTGAACTTACTTACAGGACTTTCTCTCATGCAGCATGTTAAACCGATGTTTCATATACTGCACTGGCCTCCAGTTTGGTTCTAGGTGCAATGGAAGGTGCTCATTTTGATCCATAAATGTTGTAAATGGTTTGGATCCTGGTTACCTTAGAGAACATCTCTCTCTGCCTACTCGAAACAGATAAAAGCGGCCAGAACAGTGTCACTGAAAGTTTCCAGACTCTGAGATAATGCCAGGAGATACTAAGTGTGGGAAGGTCCCACAGCTCCGGAATGTATTTCTCTAATTAGTCTGACAGAGCACAAGTGTATTCAGCTTCAGGGCACCTTGCAATTTATTGTCTGATATAATCTATTCTTTGATGCCACACTCGAGTGGTGGAATGGGAGGAGTTGTTGTACGTTGCAGCTCTTCTGAACTGAGATTGTTCATTTAGGTTGTCTTTTTGGTTTTTTGTTTATGTACATAAATCCAGGGATCAGCTTGGGTTCATTTTATACACTGACGTGAATGAATAAATACAATTAACCACTGAGATGTGGGAAGCAGCCTGGACGGACAACACATGACTGCTTGTTGTGTCGGGTGTCCTGCTAGGAACAGGCAGCATGTGGATGTGGCCCTGGATCAATTAAGGAAATATCTCACATAAATTGGGGCCACAGAGGTCAGTTGTCTAAAAACATAATTAAATTGGGCTCAAGTTTGATGGCACTCTTCAAAGATCTCCATGATCAAATGATTGCGGGTGCTTGTGGTGACATGCAAAAAGAGAGAAGGAGGAAGGCAGTAAGAGGCTATCACATAGCAGCTCCAGAGCTGGGAAGCAGGGACTGATGCCTGGTTTATACCACTGTATAAGCTATTTAGCTAGAAGTAGATGGAATTGGAGAAGGGTTGAAACAAATAGTGGGATGTGTTTGCCTGCACTAGAAAGCAAACAGCACATGAGGAAATGAGGAACGATAAAACATGCAGAAAGACAATATTAGGAATGCAGCAAGAAAATCCCTGGTAATGGAGCCTGTTTGTAATATGAATTTAAATGTGGTGTGCGGCGGCAGGCCAGTCTTATCTGATCAGACTATCATCCTGTGGCTGGTGAGCAGGAGCCGTGAAGTGAAGTAGAATTCATATTTGGAATATGTTGATTTTATAGGTTTCATTTTAGCAGGTGTTTTCTCTTCCTTTTTTGAGAGGGGTGGTCCCCCTCCCCTTTTGTGTCAATAGAAGGTGCCATGTTGAGGGCTCTGAGTGAAGTACATAGTACAGCATTTGTAATAGCAATGCAAGCTTCCCTCATCCTATCCCCCACCCCCGCTAATGTTCATCTAGCTTCACCTGAAGGCACTCTGCTGGGAGAGAGTAGTTGCTACTCCATGGACCAGCACGGGTGCTTGTTAGTACCAGTTCCAGTACTGCCAGTGCTGAGCATTCAAAAATTATGAGACTGCCTTCAACATTGTGAGATTTTATAAAATCTCATTTAATCTTTTTATTTGCAGTCCGGTTTCTGAGCATTCAAGATGCACTCGGGTCATGTTTTTTCTGCAGCCAGAAGGGCTAGAAACTTGCCTTTTTCAACATATAAGCTCAGATTCTCAATATTCATATGCCTCTAGGAGATGGGGCTTTAAGAAAAACACCGAAGTATCATGAGACTTGAGCTAAAATCACGAGAGTTGGCAACACTGCAATTAGGATGGTAGCTTTTGTAATGCACACACCTATCACACTGCAGCTAGACTGAAAACCGGCAATTCGTTACCTAAGCCGTGTAATAGCCATCAGAGGACTATGCCCTTTTTTTGTTCACACCAATCTTGCATTGATTTTGAACTGATGACTTAGCAGATGAAAGGCTCCAGAATCCATCAACTATACTTAATCCTCCTTTCTATATAATGATGATTTACTTTGCACTTACAGTGTACAGCACCTTATGTCCAAAATCTCCAAGCACTTTATAAAGCTGCATTTAATGGAGGTGGGCAAGTATATTTATCCCCATCTTAGAGAAGAGGCAATGGGGCAAATGCAACAGAGAGCTAAGTAAGCTTTGCCCAAGGTTGCATGTCAAGACAATGGCAGCACCAAAGTGAGAACCTAGGAGTCCTTACTCCCCAGTTTCATGTTCTTGGTGTAATGTACTTCCTGTCCTATAATACTTAGCAGTTATATAGCACTGTGCAAACATTAACTAATTAGTCCTCAACACATCCCCCTGAAGTAAATAAGTATGAGGATCACTAATTTACAGATAGGGAAACCAAGGCACAGAGCAATTAAATCATTTTACCCAATACCATACTGGGAGTCAGGACTGAGCCTAAATTCCTAAGCCCTTATTCAGGTTTCTAGGCTACGCTGTTTTTTTTTTTTTTTTCTCTCTCTCTCTCTACTACAATTAAAGGAAAACTGTATGTGCTGCCAGTTGTCTAGGTGACAGCTCCAACTGTAGTGACATTTCTGATGCAAGGAGGCTGTGCAGATTACTGGAGAGGGCACGAGATTAGGACTCAGGAGAGCTGGGTTCTTTTTCCAGATCTACCACTGGCTTACTGGGAGACCTTGGGCAAGTCACTTAAGCAATCTGTGCCTCTTTACGCTCATTTTACAAATGAGCGTAATTATACTTTTGTGAAGCACTTTGAGTTCTATGGATGAAAAGCACTAGGTAACAGCTAGGTGGTGGTATTGTTCAGAACTTCTCATTTCCCTTTCCAATGTGATGCCACATCACTGTGTAAAATGCAATATTTAACAGAATAAACTGATGTGAGATGGTCACCAGCTGTAAGAAGAAGTTATTCAGGTGTTGGAAATATAGGAGATGAGAGTTCCTCTAGAAAGCCAGGGGAGTCTTGTTATTGGGGTAGTGCCCAAGAATCAGGAAGTGAAACTGACTGTAAACGAAAGATGAAATTGACCAGTCTAGTTTCATCAGCTAAACGGAGTGAAAGGCAAATAAATAAACTGCATTAGTGATGAAAAGATTGAGAGTATTTAAAGTTATTTTTCAGGATGAATAAAGACTTGAGACGCCTTTGGCCCACTGGTGGGGGCCCAGAGCTAAGAGTCAGGAGACTTTTGTGTTCTGTTCCCAGCTCTCCCACTGATATACTTTGTGACCTTGAACAAGTAATTATTTCGGACACACTTTTAGACATGTCCACTAATTTTTGGTGCCTCGGTTTTTGGGTGCTCATGATGAGACACTTAAGGGTCTCATGTATGGCATTCAAAAACCTAAGGCAACTACTTCTGAAAATAAGATGAGGAAGACTTGTGGCACCTTAGAGACTAATCAGTGTATTTCAGCATAAGCTTTTGTGAGCTATAGCCCACTTCATCGGATTCATAGAATGGAACAGAAGTAAGATGTATTTATATACACAGAAAGCAAAGAGAAAAAGTTGTACATTAGCATACTAATTCTAAGAGACTGTTTAATTTGGATTGGCCATTATCAGCAGGAGAAAAGAAACCTTTTGTAGTGGATCTCTGTCTGACAGGAGATAAGAACTATTGAAGGGAAATTAATTAGGGAAATGCAATCAATTAGTGTAACGAGAGCACCATTCACAATCCCTGTTTAGCCCTTGGTTGATAGTGTCCAATTTGAAAATTAATTCCAGTTCCTCAGCTTCTCTTTGGAGTCTGTAAATGTTCTGAAATTTTCTTCTGAAAATATTGCCATTAACCGCCCTGTGGCTTGTTTTTCCCATCACTAGAATGGGAATAATAATACTGACCTGTCTTTCTAAGGTGCTTTGAGAGCTATGGATAAAACGAAGCTATAGAAAGTAAGAAAACTCTTCTAATGTATGATTTATTTTTCTTACAGTGCCTATTTAAAATATTTTTTATACATTAGCAAAGGAAAACTGTAAAGCCGTTTGTGGAAAAGGACAAACACAGCCTTTGAGAAACTCTGTTGGAATTCCCCACAGGGTTTAGCCATGGGTTAAGAAAAAATAGCAAACACAGATATCAGAAAGGACCCCAACTTTAATAATCTTCTCCTTTGAAGTGGCTTGGAAATTGCAGTACATAGAGCCATTTACGTGAATTAGAGCAACCCTATGATAAAGGGCCACCTGTGGAGTTGCTGTTCCTCCTCAGAACAGCAGGGAATTGGCTCTCAAATGATGAGAGCAGGCTCTGAATTGGCTACAAGGGAAGAAACAAGGTCTGGCTGATTGATTAATCATGTCACCCTGTGGGGGATGTTTCTGAGGGATCGTTTGATGCCTTTGCTATTTATTTATCTGTGTAAGTGAATAAGGGCCACAGTGGCTTCATCAGCACAGTAGAAAAGTGGCAAGATCCAGGATAGCCAAATAAATAAATGAAGTGGATAAATAAAAGTAAAAAGGGGGCTCAGACGAGTGAGGTGTAAATCTGCTGAAGATACAGTAGATGCACAGTAACACACACAGGTGCCAGCAACATCTGCGAAGGGCATTAAATGAATAGGACGGGTGTGATCTAAGCAGTGAGAGCAACAAAGAGAATTTACCTGCAAATGGTCTGGGAACAAAATCAACTCATTTGCAGTTGGCGCTATTGAAAGTAATGTTTTGCACGGTTTTTACTGAGCTTGAATGAATAGGCCTTGTTAAGGGATTCTCTGTGTTAGCCGGGGAATGGACTCCTCTGTTCCCAGGCCAGAGACTGCCAGCAGCCTTACTCTGGGGCTGCTACTGCAACCATGTCTGTGCTGTCCAATCAGTTTAGCAAAGGCAGCCACATTGAAGACTGATGTGGTCAGTTCCCTAGTATCATGAACAAGCATCTTGTAATTGGTGGACCTGACAGGGAGCCTGATGTATATGCAAGGGTCTAGAGGTGCTGCCTATCATTCATCTGCCTGTGGCATATATAGGTATAATAAACCTACTGAGGACTTAAATACTTAGCTCTAATTTCAGTGATTTAATGTGGGGATGCTGGGTGGTGTTGGCGGCCTGTGATGGGCACTCAGACTGGATGATTTGGGGTCCCTCCTTGCCTTAAACTCTGAATTTCTCTTGTTCTCCCCCTAACAAATGTATGTATGGACCCAGATTTTTTAAAACTGCCTCTTTCTTTGTTGTTTCTCTGCACGCCCACAAATAGCTGTCCTTGTATGTAATTTCAGCCCCAAACATTATTCTCATCGGACACCTAACCACCTCTTTGCACCCTCAAGTCAGGTAATTGGAGGCCTAAGTGCTAAGACTTGTGCTCTCCACTCATGGAAGGTGAAATAATGTGAATACAGTTATCTGCAAAATCATGCTCTTGAAACAGTCTCTGTCTGATTATTGGGGCCTTAGCGTGTCTATTTCCATATCTAGGTGTCACCTGTGAGGTCCAACTTGCTAGCTAGGTTTTCACTAGGGCTGCCCCTAGGCATACACAGGGGCACTTGAAAACTTGGGGCACCCCTGAGTCTTTGTGTCCACCTTCCTGCCTCTTTCAATCCCTGTTCTGACCCTTCCTGCAGGCTTCCACTACAGCTGACTGCTGCAGCCTGGAGAGTCTTCCTCCAGAGAGGATCTAGTACTTAAAAATAAAGAAGTCTTCCAGCCTGCCAGACCTATTAGCACAACACTGAAGCCATTTAACAGGCATTTGCCAACCCCCAGGTATATACTGTCAGTTTCTGAACTTACTGACAAAAATGGTTGTGCATTACTGTAATATTTACTCAGAGCATGTTAGTCTACAGGACCTTTGTTTAAAATTTGCTTTAAAAATATTTCATTAGTGTGTTGCTGAAGATAAAATCACGTCTCTAAAAAAAAATCCTTGCATCGATTTTTAGATGCACGATCTGAGTATTCATCTTTAGCCTTAAATGCTTAGATCTTCAGACATACAGTTTTTTAAATAAATCCTTCAAAAGACCACCCTTACCTGAAATACACATGCGAGTTCGGGCTGCTGTTGAGCATAGGGGTGCCAGTTTAATAATACTGTCTGCGGCCCCATAAATCCCAAGGACGGCCCTGGTTTTCACCCATGTTTTTGGCAGTGTGCTTAGCACTGCAGTCTCTGTGTATATAGGGCTGAATGAGCTGGCTTTTAAAGTTATGTGGGGAAAGAGTCCTGTCATTCAGAGGGAAACCAGTTACAGTTTGGGGGTCTTTTTTTAGATACCCTCTGTTGGGAGAACAGCTTATAGACACAATATACGTGGCTTAGTCATGCTGTGGGGCTGAATTATCCTCATAGCTATAAATAGCATCCATGATTTAAACGCTAAATCTTACAACTTGTGAAGAGAGAGTGATGAGGCCACCTTTGACTTTGAAGGTAAATATCATTCTAACATTCTGCCTTCTTTTGCAGCATTAGAGAGCCAGGCCAGGTGCTGAATACAATTTTAAGCTCGTATTTCTTTTGTTCTGTCCTCTGTGCTTCCTGGAGTCAAAGTCCAAGTTCTAAGCGGTGTCATTGAAGAGAATACAGGGTGTGAACATTAATTAGAGTGAGGCAGTGTCTTGTAGCTGATTTTTCCAAATGTTCTGAAAGTCCCATGTATACTCAGTGCCATGAAATTTGCTGTGCCTGTTTGGGCTTGGGGGTAGAGTCTAAACTTGGGGTCATACATCTGTGCTGGACATGTTTGGTGCATGGTCCAGGCACACAAGGGTGAGACGGTGGTGGGGGACTGAGTGGGCATGCTCCGTGCATGCATTGAGGAGACAGAGCTGAGACTAGCGGGAGGAGCTGAGAATGGGCATGCTTAGTACGTAGCGCAGGTCCACAAGTGCTTAGACAGGAAAGAATAACTTTTGAGCTGAATGAAGCAGTCACAGTTGGCATTACCTTAACTTTGTATTATCTGTTTTTCAGAAGTTGAAGTTTAGCCACTTTCAACACCCAGGAAGGGCATGAAGCTGCACTTGGCAACCTTAAATGCATTAACAAACGTCCTTGGCAGTTAAATATATTTAAAAGGGAAACCCAAAGGCAACATGACACTTGTTTGCATGTAAATAAACAGTGCAACAATTCAATCCCCCCACTCATTCTCACTATGCAAATACACATATGCACAAATAAAGGAAACCCTTTGGACACAGAGAGCTTTGCTACTCTTTAGGGCAGAATCTTTCAACGCCCTAAGGGCTGTGGATGCCCAATACCCATTAACATGAATTGACCATCCAGATGCCCTAAGCAGCTTTGAAAAGTTCAGCCTAAACTTTATTGTATAAAAGGTGACCTGAAAAACAATTCCAAAGAAACATTTTTAGTTGTGGTTGGAATTTGCTGATTTTAGGACTGTCGATTAATCTCCGTTAACTCATGATTAACTTGAAAAAATTAATTGTGATTAAAAAGTGAATTGATTAATCACTGTTTTAATGACATTGTTAAACAATAGAATACCTATTGAAATTTATTACTGTACATATTTTTGGATGTTTTCTACATTTTCAAATATATCTATTTCAATTACAGAGCAGAATATTACGTGTACAGTTCTCACTTTATATTATTTTATTACAAATAGTTGCACTCTAAAAATGATAAAAGAAAGTTCTTTGCAATTCACCTCAAAGTAGTACTGTAATGCAATCTTTGTTGTGAAAGTGCAATTTATAAATGTCGAATTCTTTTGTTACATAACTGCACCCAAAAACAAAGCAATGTAAAACTTTAGCGTTTACAATTCCACTGAGACCTACTTCTTATTTAGCAAATTGCTAAGTTTGTTTACATTTTGAAGAGATAATGCTGCCCAATTTTTGTTTACGTCACCTGAAAGTGAGAACAGATGTTCCAATGGTACATTGTAGCCGGCATTGCAAGGTACTTATGTTCCAGATATACTGCATATTCGTATGCCCCTTCATGCTTCAGCCATCATTCCAGAGGACATACTTCCATGCTGATGACGCTCATTAAAAAATAATGTATTAACTGAATTTGTGACTGAACTCCTTGGGGAAGAATGCTATGTCTTCTATTCTGTTTTACCTGCTTTCAGCTATATAGTTCATGTTTATAGCAATCTTGGATGATGACCTACCATGTTGTTCATTTTAAGAACACTTTCACTGCAGATTTGACAAACCACAAAGAACATACCAACGTAAGATTTCTAAAGATCGCTGCAGCACTCGATCCAAGGTTTAAGAATCTGAAGGGCCCTCCAAAATCTGAGAGGGACCAGGTGTGGAGCATGCTTTCAAAAGTCTTAAAAGAGCAACACTTTGATGCAGAAACTGCAGAACCTGAACCACCAAAAAAGAAAATTAACTTTCTGCTGGTGACCTCTGACTGAGAGGCTGAACATGAATATGCGTTGGTCCACACTGCGTTGGATTGTTATTGAGCAGAACCCGTTATCAACATGGAGACATCCTCTGGAATGGTGGTTGAAGCACAAAGGGAGATATGAATCTTTAGCGCATCTGGCACGTAAATATCTTTCAACGCCAACTACAACAGAGCCATGGGAATGCCAGTTCTCACTTTCAGGTGACATTGTAAACAAAAAGTGGGCAGCATGATCTCCTGCATGTGTAAACAAACTTGTTTGCCTAAGCAATTGGCTGAACAAGAAGTAGGACTGAGTGGAATTGTAGGCTCTAAAGTTTGCCTGGTTTTTTTTGCATGCAGTTACTTTATGCATAAATATACATTTGTAAGTTCAACTTTCATGATGGAGATTGCACTGTATTAAGTGAATTAAAAAATAGTTTTACAATGCAAATATTTATTAAAAAAAGTAAATATAAATTGAGCACTGTGCACTTTGTATTCTGTGGTGAAACTGAAATCAGTATTTCTGAAAATGTGAAAAACATCAAAAATATTTAAATATTGTATTCTATTAATCATGATTTTAAAAAAATATTTTTGTAATCACTTGATAATCCTAGCTGATTTGTCAAAAATCAGTTTTTTTCGTGGCGATGGTTCAGTTTTGAAACTATTCCAATAGAAACCAGACAGAAGTCAGATGGAACCTGCGTGCAAAGCAGGTTTCCTCTCAGCTCACCTGCATGGCTTCTCAGCAGCCCTCCTGCTAAACTGCCTTGGCATTGGAGGGCTCTGGGGCAGCTAGCTATGCACGCTGCCCTGGAGCCAATGCTCTGATCCCTTTCATAGAGACTTTAGAAATAATTGGTTTTCATTCCGAATCATAGCAAAACAAAACCCTGAGCTATTGAAATCCTTCCATTAAATTGAACAGTTTCCACACTGCCCTGTTTCTCTCACACTCACACACACACACACACACACACACACACACCCCTTTGCCACAAATATCCCCTCAAATAAGATCCCCATGCATCACAATGAGAAACATTTAGAAATGAGGGGCTCTTCCAGTGTGCATTTCCGGAGCTCACTTATACAGCGCTTGGAGGTGTGTGACTAAAAAGCAGTGCTGGTGTTTGAACTGAACCAAATGGTATCTTGTGCAGAGTGAGTCAGTATTGTGGCTGTTAAGAGTATTGTCCACTTTCGTCATTCATAGGTGATGTGCCCTAGGTTTGTATTTGAAATGTGAAAGAATTAACTGTGTTGGCCCATTAATAAATGGATTTGTTCTTTAAAGGTGTATGGAACGTGCTGTGGTAGAGCGAGAGAATGTGATGTCTCAATAGACTGGGACACAGAAGGCTGAAACCATTTGTCTGCATTAAAACTGTGCGGCTTCCCTGCCAGAGACTATCAGTGTTACATTCCTATATTCCAGTAGAAAAGTTACTATCAGATCACAGCTTCCCCAGCCAAAACCCTGCAGCAACAAGGACATTGTGGTGTGTAAAATAATGTATGTTCCGCCAAGCTGAGAGTCTGGTGCTTTAGGACTGTCTAGCTGTATCTGAATTACACCTCACCCATCCCTGCAACTAACCACATGATAATAGGAGCTTTTTGAATGTATTGCACTGGTTTTGCTGGTAGAAATGGAGTGAGTTTAGGGCATATAGAAGCCAGTGATCATAGCTAGGAACAGGGATGGAGCAGGCAAATGCTGTAAAAGCTTCATGGAGATGCAACATACACAGAACTCAGTCAGGTATTAGGCTGAGAGAGACCAGTATCTTACTTTGTAAGTGACCGGTGCTTAGGAATTTGTTGTGTTCTTTTGGACTCAAACCAAGCTCCCCAGATCTCAAAACCCCTGAACTTGGCAGCTGACCCCTATCTTTGTGCTGGAATGAAGCAGAACCCCAGCTCTAAAGACCCAGACTTTGCCGAAGTTCATATCTGGTTCTGGCTGTGACATTAATGACTCAGTTCTAGTGCTGGTAAATCCATTTTTGGTCCTGCTAATAATTTTCACAGAAACTGTCCTACATTTCAACCATCCCAGGGGCTGACTTTATTATTCTGTGGGCACCTCACTATACTCTGCCCGGCTTGATCATTGCATCCCCAGATGCATCCAGGTCTGATACCCACACTCCAGCAGAATCCCAAATGTCTTCAGCTGTGGCTATAGTAACTGAAGTATATTTCACTGAGGGACAGTTGCAGGAAGATGGGAACAAGAAAACAAAATTCAAATGAAGCAAATGGCATGAATGAGTCCCATGATAGTGTGGGTAGCTATAAAGTTTTATTGTCATGAGTATGCTAAGGCTACATATTCATGAGCAAGTAGTGCAGATGACAATATGCTGTTCCCCCTCTTCCCCTCCCCCAGTGCACCACCAGGCAGTTTAATGTTGCATATTTCTCTTCTTTTAATAGCTTTTTGTGAGCTTTCCAGACCCTTCCTGCTTTTTTTTATTTCTGTGTGACACATTTCAGTTACTATGGAAACATCAGTCACAGTGGGAAGGGCAGAGCTTAGTAGTGACTGCCACAAGTGCAGGAACATATTTTTTCCATGATCTGCAGATTATAGAGAGGTTGGAGAAATAATGAAGTTCATGCAATTAATGCTGTTGGGTCTTTTACAAGCTAGTACAATACAAAATAACTAACTAAAATCAGAGCTCCATTGTGCTGCACATAAACATAGTAAGAGACACCCCCTGTCCCAGTGAGCTTATAGTCTAAGCAAGGCTGACAACAGGTGGGAGAAAGGAACTATTTCCATTTTGCATCTGGGGAACTGAATCACATAAATATTAAAACCCCAATGCTTGCTTACATGCTTAACATTAAGTACATGAGACGTCCCCTTGAAGTCCATGAAACTACTGAGCGTGCCTTTAAGTATTTGAAGAATCGGGGTCCAAATGACTTGCCATGATCACATTGCAAATTCAGTGCCCGTAACTAACCAAGATTTGTGTCCAGTTCTTGTTCTTAATCACAAGACTCCTTTCCCACAAGAAAAAGTGGTCACGTTCTTGGCATAGTGGCATAGTCATTGAGTTTAGGGCCAGAAGGGCCAACGGGGTCGTAGAGTCTGACTTCCTGTGTATCACAGGCCACCTGCACTCGTACACTAAACCCAGCAACCAAAATTAGAGCAAAGTATTATAGCCCACAGAAGACTCAACTATTATGTGGGCCATAGGAAGAAACGAGGAAGGACTGAGGTGCCTGTGGCCTCTGCAGTGGTAGGAAAATGTCCATATGTCTATACAGGTCCATAGAGACAGGTGTGTGTTAATGTGTGTGTGTGTGTATACACAGAGAGAGTGAATATTATATGTACCTGTGCACATGTATGTGTGTATAAATAATATGCACAGGTACATATAATATTCTGCAGTAAATAAACCTTAGGACTGAACCTATACAAACACGGGCTTCATTTTCCTAAATGATGGGTATTTTGTTGGAAATCTAGTTAATTAGAATAATAGATTTTAAAGCCACAAGAGACCATCATAATCATTTAGTCTGACCTCATGTATAACAAGACTAAAGAACTTCATCCCATAATTTCAACATCAAATACATAGCTTCCATTTGAGCTATAGCATCTCTTCTAGGAAGAAAAAAAACAAAACCATCCAGTCTTGATTACAAGTGATGGAGAATCCTCCACACCTCTAAGTAAATTGTTCCAATGGCTAATTACCCTCTTTGTTTAAAAAATAAAAAAATGCACTTTATTGCTAGACTAAAGTTCTCTGTCTTCAACTTCCAAGTTTTGCATCTTTTTATGCCTTTGTCTGCTAGATTAAAGAGCACTATCAGAAAACTTCTCCTATCATAGTACTTATAGACTATGTTGAAGTCACCTCTTAACCTTTTTTTTTTTGACAAACTCAATAGATTGAGCTTCTTTCATCTCTCAGTGGAAGGCAGGTTTTCCACACCCCTGTGTCATTCTTGTAGCTTTTCTCCAAACTCTTTTAAACTCTTCTTTTAAGAAGAAGCTTTTCTCCAAACTCTTCTTTGTGCAGACACCAGAACTGGACAAAGTATTCTGGTTATGGTGCCACTAATGCTGTATAAGGAGGTAACACCATCTCTTACTCCTACTTGGTATTCCCTTGCTTGCATGTCCAAAAATTGCATTTACTCTCTTAGTTACCACATCACACTGGGAACTCTATTATCTACCATGACCCCCTAAGTCCTTTGTACAGTCTCTGCTTCCTAGGACACAGAATTATTAGTATACATAGGGGCTAGATTGTGCCTTTAAGACATAAGCTTATGGTATGGGGGAATTGTGCACACCCCAGTGCGAGCTATCCAAGGCATCGTGCCTGACTCTGACACCATTTCTGTGAAGACTCTAGAGGAGCATGAGCCAGAGTGATATCTGCTGCATGTTTTGACAAGGTACAGACTACACTTCCCCCAACACGTGTGTGTGTGCGCGTGCACACACACACACACACACACACACACACACACACACACACACACAC
>ML677362.1:2970318-3136477 GCA_007922305.1 Dermatemys mawii | reverse complement strand
CACACACACACACACACACACACACACACACACACACACACACACACCCCTAGGGCCAGCTGTGCTGTCCGGTGCAGAAGGAGGGCAAAGCCAGGACCACATCCTTAGTGACACTGGCCTCCCCAAACAGCAGTGAAAGCCTCCAGAAGTCCTTGTGCTTTTTGAACACAAGAGTTAGGCCTGAAGCTGGCTCCTGCGTAGGTAGCTGGGGTTCCTCTCAGCCCCCTTCCCACCCTTGTATACCAACACAAGCCACAGACATATGGCACTCCGTAATTACATAATGAATAATGCAGGTGTCAGATTTTATCCTTTTTTTTCCCCCCCTTCTTTTCCTAAAGCATTCTGGAGCGGCTCATGAAATTCTCAGATTTATTCATTGTTTGAAGTCATTTGCACTAGTATTTGTGTCCCTGTATACAAACAGCTCTAGAGTGGTGTAAAGCACCTGAGGATCTGGCCCATTATGTCTGAATCAAACAAATGCCTCCATAAGCTCTAGGGCAGGCCTGCACAACATGCGGCCCGGGAGCCACATGCAGCCTGCATGGGCTCACTGTGCAGCCCATGGGGGGTGAGTAGGGATGGGGCAAGCCAAGCGGTGGGGTGGGGGGGAAGCAGATGGGGGCGGGGCTTTTCAGCCCACAGCTGGGTTTTTTTGCAGTAATACGGCCCTCGCTGCTTTCCGAGTTGTGCAGGCCTGCTCTAGGGGAATCCAAGTGGTAGCATCTTCTACACAACGGGTTCTCAAACGGGGGCTCCTGATCCCTCGGGGTTGCAAGGTTATGATGGGGGTCGTGAGATGTCAGCCTCCACCCCCAAACCCCACTTCGCCTCCAGCATTTATAATAGTGTTACACATATAAAGTGGTTTTAATTTATTAAGAGGGGGTTCACGTTCATCGGTTTGCTGTGTGGCAGGAGTCACCAATACAAAAGTTTGAGAACCACTGCTCTACACCAGTGGTTCTCAAACTGGGGGTTGCGACCCCCCCCCCCCCCGGGCATTGCAGGGTGATCCCAGGGGGGTCGCAAGCTCCTGTTGCATTCGGCAGCATTTTGGCGGATGCTCCGAATGCGGAAGTGTGTCGGCCAAAAAGCCACCAAGTAAAACTCTTCCACTTTCGGCGGCATGTCGGCGAATATGCAGAGAAATGGTGCATGTCTGCTGGAATGCTGCTGAATCCGGAAGAGTTCAATGCGTCGGACCCGTGTTCACTGTCACCCCGGCTGTGTCCGCCTAATTGCCGCCGAGTGGAACTCTTCTGCTTTCTGCAGCGAATCATAGCCATAGCTTTCTGCAGCGGACATAGCCAGGGCGACAGCAGATGCCAACGGAAAGGGGTCTCAAACTCACAATGTTTGAGAACCCCCACTCCACACCCTTTGACAGGGTCCCACCCATTCTGCAGCATACAGTGTTCCTCACACCACTGCCAGTGCCGGATTCCCTCAGGCCTTGCCCTGTGGGGTGGAATTTTCTAAAGAGTTCATCATTGGCCTAACTGTACTCGCACTGAAGTCACTGGGAACAGAGTATGACATTCCAAAGTGCAATCCACACCGGTGAAGGGCTGCGTTACTCCTCCCCTGCAACCTGCAGTGCCTCACCTTGCTTTATTGCTGTAGTTCCCACTTTAAGCCCCTTGCAAACAGCCAGAGAGCATGAAGGTCGCAACCTAAGCATCTATGTATACTCACAGGTTGGGTTCAGCAACTCTGACCCCAGCAGCCTGTTAGCAAACACCAGCTCCACCCTGGCTTCCAGTGGCCTTGGTTATTACCTGCACACTCCCCCAACATACTCCCAGTCCCAGATTTCGCCCCCCCCCCCCCCAAAAAAAAACCCTTAAACACATTCTGCAGTATCCAGACCCCTCCTGGATAGTCCAGATCTATTAGGTCTGTTGCTCCCCCAAGGGGATCAATATACAACAGTCGGTTACCTTAAATGGAGTTACTCAAACAATTCACAATACTGGATTAGTTTAAATTAAAGGATAAAACAAGTTTATTTAACTACAGAGAGAGAGTTTAGGTGCATACAGCTATACAGCTTTAAAGTCAGAAATGGTTCCAGGAGAACTAAAGATAAAACACTATCTAAACTTTAAAAAACTAGACTTGATTCAAGGTGAAATTCTTACCCCAGATTCCCAGCAACATTGCTGACCACATTTCAGATCAGGATCTGCTCCCAAAATCCATACGCTGTTTAATTTGTCCCTTTAGATGGAAAAGAGAGAGATGGACAGGAAGCCATAACTTGGGCTTGTTTTCCCTCTCACTTTTATAGTTGCCACCCTTTGAAATGCATTTTCCTGAGGTTTTCCCCTCTTTAAGGCTCATTCAAACGGTAAAGAAGGCAGTATGGTGTCTGGTGGTGAAAGAGTTTCTTTCATCTCACCTCTGTTTTCTGAAATGTAGATTTTCCTTGTCTCCCATCTTTGCCTCTCACTGTCTGAGGACCCTGTTTACAGCTTACATTTAAACTGAGGTGTAAACACATTCCTTTGCTGAGGATAGACCTGTTTTAACAACTTTTCCCTAGGCAGGGCTGTGTGGTTTTGAACATGTGCTAATAACATCACATAGGGGGATGTCATAACTAAATGGTACTGCATACATTTCATCATTATATTATTGACTAGCTAGTCATTAGTTTTCAAATGATACCTCACAAGGCATATCTTGTACAAAGATTATGCCCATGGCGCGTAGGGTGTGAATACAGGGGTGCTTTGGGTCACACAGAGCTAAGCCAATACCAAGCTATATTGAAAATCACATCCCCACATCATAAAGACAGAGATTACACCTGACTATGTGCAGAGCTGAAAGAGGGTGAAGGAGTGGTTCCTTGCATCCTCCCCATTCCCCCTAGCACTGTCACTGCAAAGAGCTAGGCCTAATCTTGTCATTAGACTCCTTAACCATTGGGTCCCAGAGTACTAGCAAGTAGCAGAGTGGAACTTGCTCTCCCTCCGTCTCTCTTATACAATAGCCACAGCTCTGAATAGACAGTTACCTTCAATGAACTGGTGCCTCTGTATGCAAAGGTGATTGGAATTTCTATGCCAAACTCAATGAATACAGAATTAACAAGTGCCTTGGAGACCATCCTAAAATGAGATGCCACATTTCAAGAGTTGTTTTTATAAGAGAATTTTGAATACAAACCACCAGGGTTTATGCCTTGTGCTTACATTAATTCACATGGAGCCATCTCATAAGACTACTAAAGGGGTTATTTTTCATCCTGTACTGAGACAGGAACTTTGCCAGATTTATGGATCTGCGGTCGAGGCTGCCCCTTTGCTTGGCTGATAGATGTCTATTACATGTAAATCAGCGGAGGGAGACATCACCAGGATCCCATCAATATTCTGTGAAATGGTTGCTCCTGGATGTGAGTGGAGCTGGGGGTCATGGAAGATTTGGGGTCTGCACCTTTGGATAAGCAAACAGGCTTGAGTAAAATAAGAACCAGGCCAAATTTTGCCCGAAGCCTAAACTGACACCTGCAATATATATAGATTTGGGGATTCCACTTCCAGTCACATAGATTCAATCGATCTAATGTTACTGGAAGTAGAATCCAAACTATATAGATAGATAGATATAGATATAGTGTGGGAGAGTTAATATAGGTTTTACAGTTTGGGGCAGGAGCGCCATGTCTCCCCTTTTTACTGGCCATAAGGCTGAGCGAGTGGGGAGAGCGCGCAAGATGGAGGGGTGGGGTCTTGAGGGAAAGGGGCGGCATGGGGGGACAGAGCCACAGTTTGGAAACTTGTGGCCCTCCCACTTTTAGGGGCCTTCTGCTGCTCCTGATTTGGGGTAGTTCTTAGTTTACCCAACCCCATTTACTACCGGAAGTGGAATCCCCGTATCTCATGAAGAAGGCAGTTCTCATTGTTCTATCCATTCTGTCTGAAACCAGGAAGTACCAAGGGTAACGCGAGAGTGCCTGGACCTTGGGAGATCTTCAGATAAGCTTTGGATACCGTTCATACTTCTGAATTTTCATCCAAATGATGGGCTGGAAGCCTCCATTAAAAAATCTAAGGGGTGGGAGAGGGAACTGCAATGGGAAGGGAACCCCACAACGTTCTGTCCTTGAGGACCCTCATCCAAACCTTGACTGACTAACTTTCTAACCTCATAGAGAGCCTGAATAAAAAAGCCTGCATATATCATGGATTCCTAGAGCTCTTAGGGAGCAAATGCACGTGTCCTGAAGCCCTACAAGCTTGTTGCTGGGCCTTGCTGTTGCAAGAGCAGTCTATGGGTATGGTTACACTTACAAGATTATAGCGCTATTGGTTATAGCGGTCCCCTTCTACAGTCATATGAATAGCGCTATTATATGTCCACACTGAGATGCTCCAGCATTATAGCATGGCCACATTTGCGGCACTTAATACGGCATTAAGAGCAGCGCATTAGGGCATGTATCCCACAGTACACCTCTTCCTGATCTGGCGCAATGCCTTGTGGTGGTGGGGGCATCACTTGGGCATTCTGTATCCTGTTTCAACTACCCATGATGCTTTTTGGCATATCCCAGCAATCCCTGTGTTTCCTTCCACCTCCGGCGCCATCTTTCAAGGGTTTCAGCAAGGCGCGTGCCGTCTTCCATTGTCGTGTGCTGCAATGAATCCAGAACTGCTGAGGAACATGCTGACGACTCTCGCCAGCACATCTCTGTGTGCAGTGGAGTTAATCCTTAACATGCAGGATGACAGTGATGAGTCTGAAGACGAGATCGAAGCGGTGAATGCGTTTGACACGAAGCTTCTTGTCTCATTAACGGACATGCTCACGGCCGTTGAACGCCGCTTCTGGGCACGGGAAACGAGCACTGCCTGGTGGGATCACATTGTCATGCAAGTCTGGGACGACGAGCAGTGGCTGCAAAACTTTCGAATGAGAAAAGCCACTTTCATGGGACTGTGTGCTCAACTCTCCCCCGCCCTGCAGCGCAAGGACACCAGACTGAGAGCTGCCCTCCCGGTGGAGAAGCGGGTGGCTATCGCGATCTGGAAGCTGTCTACACCAGACAGCTACCGATCGGTGGCCAACCAGTTTGGGGTTGGAAAGTCGACCGTTGGAGTTGTGCTGATGCAAGTGTGCAGGGCCATTAATCGCATCCTGCTACGAAAAATCGTGACTCTGGATAACATGCATGACATCGTGGCTGGCTTTGAAGAAATGGGTTTCCCTAACTGTGGAGGGGCGATAGATGGGACCCATATACCTATTCTGGCGCCCGCCCACCTAGCTGACGAGTACGTTAACCGAAAGGGGTACTTCTCCATGGTTCTCCAGGCGCTTGTGGATCACCGTGGGCGTTTTACTGACATTAACGCTGGCTGGTCTGGAAAGGTGCATGACGCACGTGTCTTCCACAACACCGGCCTGTTCATGAAGCTGCAAGCCGGGACTTTTTTCCCAGACCAGAGGATCCCCGTGGGGGAAGTGGAAATGCCCATAGTGATTCTTGGTGACCCTGCTTACCCTTTAATGCCTTGGCTCATGAAACCCTACACAGGGAGCCTGGACAGCAGTCAGGAAAGGTTCAACTACAGGCTTAGCCGGTGTCGAATGACTGTGGAGTGTGCTTTTGGGCGTCTCAAGGCGCGCTGGCGCTGTCTTTATGGGAGGCTAGACTTGGCCGAGGGTAGTATCTCCGCGGTTATTTCCGCATGCTGTGCCCTACATAATCTTTGTGAGCGGAAGGGCGAAGGCTTCACTCAGGCATGGTCCTCGGAGGTTCAACGCCTGGAGGCCACATACGCCCAGCCAGAGAGCAGGGTTCTTGGAGGGGACCAGCACGAGGCTGTTAGGATCAGGGAAGCCTTGAGGGAGCATTTTGAGGCTGAAAGCCAGTTCTAAAGTGAGGTGCAGATGGAGGGAGGGAGGGAGCATTCTTTTAACAGGAACAGGCATTTGCTTTTCTGTAGCCTGTAATAATGTATGTACACTTAATAAAGAAACCCATTTATTAAGAAGACAATTCATTTATTGAACAGGTACTTCGGTTGCTGAAAGAAAATATTGTGATGCATGTGAGGGGGAAGCCGGGGGAGGTGCAATGGGTGTGGCATGGGGTCAGTCAGAGATCGGAATATGTCCGGGTCTCTGAGTCTCCAGTGCCCTCACAGTGGCCATGTCCCCCGAACCCCATTTGCGGAGGGCAGTAAGGCATGTTATTAGGGGTTGACTAATAGTGGATAATGGTCCGAGGTTTGGGGGTTGTTCGGTGAAGACAGAGGGGTTGGAGGCAGCTGTGGATGGTGATAACCATTTGGCTGATGATAGTGGCTTGGAGGGTACTGAGGCACAGAAGGGGAAGGGATTTGGGGCAAATGATAATTGGGGTGGTGGGTGCGGTGCTTCTCCTCCTGAAGGGTGACAATCCGCTGCATAGTCTGCAATTGAAACTGCAGCAATGAGAGCAGCTTATCGGTGCTTTTCCGGTGGTGAATCGCATTCTCCTTCCGCGCCTTCTCCCTCAACTTGCTCTCATTCTCCCTCCACCTCTGTGCAACTCGATTCTCCGTTACAGCCCATTGCATTACTTGCTGTACAAGATCCTCTTTGCTCCTTCATGGCCGCTTCCTCAGTCGCCTCAGCCTCTCAGCTGTTGATAAGAGCGATGGCGCAGGGCTGAAGGACGACCCTTCTAAAATAAAAAGATACATTTAACAGTGGTTCCCTTGTAAAGAGCAGACATGCCTATGATTCCCCCGCATTCCCCGTTTGCCTGTCCCGCAGAGAGCACAGATACAGCAACGGAGCCCCTGCCATGGTGAGTGCGCTCCAGAGGCAAGGGAAATGATTTTTTCCCTGCCCTGAAAAGCTGTGGCGGGGCGGGGGGGTGGAGTGCCGGTACATTGCAGGAGCCCCAGTCTGAGCAGCAGGCAAGGGGAAGGATTTGTTCCCTGCCCTGAAAAGCTGTGGCGGGAGGGTGTTGTGGGGTGGGGAGTGCCGGGAAGTGGCAGGAGCCCTACTGTGAACACTGTCCCAACATTCTCCGTAGGTGTTTGTCCTGGAAGATATCTCGTTGCTTCGAGTCACTGAGGAACAAAGGGAAGGGATTTTAATGAGATGTGGCTTCCGCCCAGGGCCATATGCAGCTTGCCTATGTGCAGCAATGCTCCCCCCACCCATTGTAGCACAGTGGCAAGGACTAGTGACCGTGACCGGGACGGGGACCACGCTGGCTCTTCCGGGAAACCTGCGCAGGCGCATTGCAAGCGCTCTTATTGAGACCTTTGAGGAGATTACTGATAATGACTACCGCGAGGTGATAGACTACATCAATGCTCTATTCCACATGTAGGCAAGCATTCAAGCATCCCTTTCCACCCCAAGCTGCAAGCCTTCCCCATAGAAAAGCAGCTTTACCTCCGCAATCCGCTGCTGAGCTGGCCCCTGCAACCGCCGGACGCTGTGGCTGGCTGCCCTCCTGGGTTGAGAAGAGCTCCTGGCTGCATGTATCCAAGGACTCCTCCGTGCCCTGGGTCGCTGCCGCCTTGTCCTCATCCTCCTCCTCTTCTCTTCTTCATCCTCCTGCTCTTCGTTCTCCTCCTCACCCCCTCCTTCACTGGTGGGCTGGGAAGTGTCCGTGGTGATCGATGGAGTGACCGTAGGATCGCCACCAAGTATCGCGTGCAGCTCCTTATAAAATCTGCAAGTCACCGGGGCTGCCCCGGAGCGGCCGTTTGCCTCGCGGGCTTTGCGATATGCATTCCTAAGCTCCTTTATCTTAACACGGCACTGCAGAGTGTCCCGCTCATGGCCTCTTTCTGCCAAGGCCCGTGATATCTGCCCATAGGTATCATAATTCCTGTGGCTAGACCGCAGCTGAGACTGAACAGCCTCTTCCCCCCAACAGCTGATGAGGTCCAGCACCTTGCTATTGCTCCATGCTGGGGATCGCCTATTGCGAGGAGGCATGGCGCGTGGAGTCATGATGATCAATCACAATGATCACCTGCAAGGATTCCCTGAGAGCACGCCACGCTTGGCTGGAGCAAACAGGAAGGGGATTTTCAAATTTCCTTGGAACTTTAAAGGGCGGGTCTGACATGTGGTCACCTGAGGACAGGACAAAAGAGTTTGCAAGTGATGACCAGAGTGGCTCGAACAGGAATTATGGGACGGGCTGGAGGCCAATTAATGCACAGTGGGTGTCCACATTCTTGCTGTAGCGCTACAGCAGCTGCGCTACAGCTCTTATTCCCCATGCGGAGGTGGATTACCAGGAGCGCTATAACTCCGCGGTTATAGCGCTCTACGTGCCTTGCCAGTGTGGACGGGGAGGAGGTTATAGCTCTTGTAGGGGCTTTATAGCGCTATAAAGTGCCAGTGTAACCAAGCCCTAAGCTCCTTTAGCCAGTACACAACTGAATGAATGCTAATGCACTGGCCTACAACTTAGCGGCTCATTACTAAGAGCCCAATCTGCCACTATCATTGACGAGTTCTCCCTGTTCTGTCTTCTCACACAAGCAGCTTCACTGAAGTCTGTGAGACTATTCATACGGGTAAGGTACTATTCTGTAAAAATGACATAAATGGGCCCTAAGGTAGAGCATCACAAGGAAGTCTATGGTACAAAAATACCAGTGCTGGTGATGTATCATAATGACTGGGGCTTTCTACTGAAAATAACCAACACAGTGATACTTCCAAATAGTATACTACAGTCAGAATGATAGCTGCCATCATATGCCGCTCCTGCTAAAAATGCTATTGATCCTTCTGCTGGTAAAAGCATTCAAGTTCATGCGCGTGCTCTCTCTCTCTCTCTCTCTCTCGCTCTCTCTAACACATAGACTCACAGCAGATGAGCTGTCAAATCTTCCACAGATGGTTTCCCCATTGGGGTTTGCATTGCCATTTAGAAGCTCCTGTTTCACAGCCTCCTCTCTGTGTATCGATGCCTTCTTTTCCATAATTAAGTTCTGTTCCTGTCCCTGTTTTTGCAAACCCTTTTCACTCCAATGTTCACAGTTGACTGTCTCCCAAAATTGCTATGATATTTAACATAATCCAGAAAAGAAAAAAAAAAGGCGGTTAGTTAATTGGGACACTTAAAGGAGACATCACTCCTAAGTGTGCATTTATATTTTCAAATAGATTGGAGATATGGGGGAAGAGAGAAGCTGGGGAAGGGCTTATTATTAATTAACTGTATTGATCTTTCCCCAAAATTGTTTTTAAGCTGCTTTTTGTTTATTGTTTCAGCTGGTAGGGCAATATACAAAATTAAGGCCTCACAGCACAATTATAATTAAGATTCAAAGAGCCCATTGTCTGTAGAAAACTAGCAATTGATGATAATAAAAAGTATATTTACAGATCTTTGCTAACTCTGCCATAGACTTGCATCAATAACATAGTTGCAAAGTCTTACAAACCTCTTTTAACCATTAGTTCCTTATTTATATGAGGCAAAATGACAAATGACAAAATGAGTCTTTTTTTAAAAAAAGATATCTCTGACATATTTGTTTGTAAATCTCAGCAATTACTGATGCTTCAGTCCGTGCCCCCCCTAAAATATTATGTAAATGCTACTATTCCAACATTGTTGATCAACCCCATCATTAAAGAAAAAAATCCCAATGCGCGCCCCCCTTCCCAATTCCCTACTGTGTACCACTCAGCATGTGGGATATTTGACATGTATATAGCTACTTTCTTTCTCTACTGATTTACATACTTTATTAGGGAGTATACCAGAATTATTTTTCCCACTAGTGAAATGCATCCATCTCTGGGCAGAGCACACCAGCTGTTTTCGGTACACCTGAACACTGTATTACAAGTTAGGGCAGAAGAATTTGTACTCAATTAAAGCTGCAGGAGCAATTTAAGGAGGACCTGAGGTATTCAGATATTATGGTGGTGAGAATGAAATAAAATCTGCATAGATACAGGATAGTCAGAATTGATTTAACCCAGTTAATAATTTGGCAATGCCTCCCAGTGGTCAGGATCTGAGTCATGTTATACAAATAATGAAAGCAGCCCTACAATAACAAATGGCTCTGGGCCCTAATTCCCATTGACTGTAATGGGAGCAGGAGCTGTTTCCCAGAGGGAGAATTGGAAAACATTTATCAATGTGACAAACTAGTTTCCAAGGCCAGAGGATTATTAACCAACCTGGATCTCTTCTTTGCAATATAATATAATAAGTGGACAATGGTCTTTTCAACTGTGGGATGAAGTGTATATAAATGCATAGTTAGCTATATTTACTGAAAAGCATGTCTGGTGTCAGATGGTTTCTCGGGGCAAATGGCATCCCAATGCTAATCACTGCAGCTCTTTGTGGAATGCTGTGTGAAATCGCAGTGTATGCAGTGGTAACATCTCTCCAAGCCATTTTTCAACCCAGATGATTTATTTACCGCCTACAAATATGCATGGTCAGAATTACTCTAGGTAAATGTTTCCCTCCTTGGTTAAGGCTTGTTTACTTCTTACTTCAGAGCAGACAATGTAACACAGGGCTTGATGTTACTCAGTATAAAAAATGATGATGAGGGGCAGTGATAAATACTTCAATCACTTTACCAAAAGCAAACCTCTGAGATGTCTCCTCATTAAATCAGGTGAAGCCACTTTGAAAAGGTAGGCCTGTAAAAGGAACCAGTATAGCATGAGTGTGTCTTTCTTATTCTATAAGGTTTCCTTTTCAAAGGATGCTACTGAAGGGCACTGAAAGCATGAGGCATCTGTGTGATCAGGAAGGGGTGCTAGATGCCCCTAGGGTCACAAATAGTGGTGTGAGGTTATGTAGTAGAGGTAACGGAGGTCAAATGGAGGTGAATTCCTCTCATTAGTGATTTAAGGCTGCCTTGTACTTTTAGGCATAGCCCTGCACAGGGGAGAGGTGTGTAAACTTCATCTCCCTGGGAGTTAACCCTGGGTGACTTCAAGTTCATGGACACCTCTTGGAGAAACAGTTCCCTCCCATTTCCCCCCTCCTCTCTGGGGTAGAGGTAGGACTGCCCATTCCTTATCCTTCCCTGCCTATAGGGTGAGGGGGCAATGAGGAAAGTAAGCAGGCATATAGCCTGTGCACCCACACTCAAGGATCAGATAGCCCATGCAGGGACCTGAGGGTGTTTTTATTCCTCTGCAGAGGCATGTGGTTCCAGGCAGGATTTAGCCTTCTGAATCAATCTCTAAGTGTGTTTTGTTTGTTCTTTGAATGAATGCTCCAACCAGATCAAGATGGCAAAATATGTTTGCATATGAGATTTGAGAAACAGATGGAAGCATTGAGGCAGAGAGAAACAAGAAGAATGTTAGGGACAACAGAAGATGCTGGGGAGCAAGCACTGACATCAACAGACTGAAGGAATAGAAAGGAAGATGGTTCTAGAATATGAATGGGAAAAGAGGGCAGGGGACAGAAGAAAGCGATTAGAAAGTTGGAATGAGTCCATGATGTGTGTTAGAATAGAAATCATAGTTCTAGCTACTGTATAATTTAGGTACTCTAGTAGTGCTTTAAATTCAAGGCATAGATGTCTCAGATCCTGTTTTTACTTATATGGTAATGGTTGACCATGTTAATTACTAAGACCCAGATAGTTTCCCACACACACACAGGTTCTGCATGTGGAGTGGAATCTATGCATGTGGTTCTCTCCTTTCCTGTGTGGAAGGGCACTCACCTGTCTCCACACCACCGCTCCTGTTCTTCAAGTCCCCACAAAGACCTTTCTGTCTGTCTAGAATCTGCACAGGGGAGGGAGGTGGAGAATGGCTGGCCGATGGGGAGCGGGCAGGTCAGGAAGGATGCACATCGTTCCATTCAGACCCAGTGAGCCATCCCTACCTGAGAGGGTCTGAACTGCAAGGAAGTCAGGGTAACGGGAGGTTTGCCAGGGGCCAGAGCCAGCAAAAATATCCTACATATCCCTGGGGATCTGCTACGTTGGGCTCTGCAGCCTTTTCCAGGGGGGTGACCTCCTGGTAAGATGGTATGGTGAGGTTGAAGGGAATCTCCATGCAGTAAGTTTTCAAGCAGACTTCCTCTCCCTGAGCTTCCTCCAATGGGTTTAGCCATGGGAGGGGATGAACTAGCCTCCCCCATGGACTGGCCAGATATTTACACTATAATTGTCATATAACTGAAGGGGAAATATGTGGCTATTTTTATCCTCTAAATTGAAACTTTTGACCCTAAGTTTAACTGCACATTATTGTGCAGGGATGTGTAATTACCAGTGGGCACCTTCTGCCCTCAGAAGTATGCATAATTCCCATTGAAGTCATGCTGATTTTAAGTAAGAGCACTGTCCAATGATAGGTTATGTCCTCATCCAGCTACCTCATATCTAATTGTAAACCCTGTTATGTTACCATATAGCTACAGAGCAGTTAGTTATCAAAACTCATGAGCGGACATAAACCAGTATGTCTGTAAATATGAATGGTCATTTTGGATAATAACTTCTATTACGCTCCAATCTGAAACACCACCATCATAATCCGAAAAAAATTAAATGCATTATTGGGGGAGAAATTGATGCTCTAATCACAGGATTAGCACCCCTGGTTGGGAAGAGTGGACACCTCAAAGATAAGAACAGCCATATTGGGTCAAATGAATGGTCCATCTAGCCCAGTATCCTGTCTTCTGACAGTTACCATTGTCAGATGATTAAGAGGGAATGAACAGAACAGGGCAGTTTCCAGTGATCCATCCCCTGTTGTCCAGTCCCAGCTTCTCCCACATGAATGGAAGAAGTTGCACTTGAGCTGATTCTTTGGGAAAGATACTAGCTAAAAAGCATGACTGGAAAAGCTGCTGACTCAATTGTAATTCTTCCTTTCTTGCAGGTACTGCTGCGTGATTTATCATGGAAAAATTGCTCTGTAGCATCCTGGTGTTTGGAATGGCAGTTGTGGTCAATGCTTGTCCCAAATATTGTGTGTGTCAGAACCTGTCGGAGTCACTGGGAACTCTGTGTCCCTCCAAGGGCCTCCTTTTTGTACCATTAGACATCGACCGAAGGACTGTTGAACTCCGACTCGGGGGTAACTTCATTATTAACATCAGCCGACAGGACTTTGCCAACATGTCTGGCCTTGTTGACCTCACTTTGTCCAGGAATACCATCAGTTACATTCAGCCCTACTCCTTTGCTGATCTAGAAAGCCTTCGGTCTTTGCATTTGGACAGCAATAGACTGCCCAACATTGGAGAGGATATTTTGAGAGGCTTAATTAACCTTCAGCACTTGATAATAAATAACAACCAGCTGAGCAGCATCTCGGATGAAGCCTTTGAGGATTTTCTGGTGACACTGGAAGACTTGGATCTTTCCTACAATAACCTCAAAGGCATCCCTTGGGAATCTATAAGGAAGATGGTAAACCTGCACCAGATTAGCTTGGATCATAACCTGATAGATTATATTACAGAGGGGACGTTTGCAGATCTTCAGAAATTGGCCAGATTGGATCTAACCTCTAACAGACTTCAAAAGCTCCCCCCAGATCCCATATTTGCCAGGTCCCAAACATCTGCATTAGAAGCAACTCCATTTTCTCCACCTCTGTCTCTTAGCTTTGGAGGCAACCCACTGCATTGTAACTGTGAGTTGCTGTGGTTAAGACGGCTTGACAGAGATGATGATATGGAAACTTGTGCTTCCCCTCCAAATCTAAAGGGAAGATACTTTTGGTATGTACGGGAAGAGGAATTTGTTTGTGAGCCACCTCTCATTACCCAGCACACTCACAAGTTGCTGGTTTTAGAAGGGCAAACTGCCACATTAAAGTGTAAAGCCATTGGGGACCCATCCCCAGTCATTCACTGGGTGGCTCCAGATGACCGACTCATTGGGAATTCTTCGAGGACAGCAGTCTACGATAATGGTACTTTAGATATCATTATTACGACATCCAAGGATTATGGAACTTTCACGTGTATCGCAGCCAATGCTGCTGGAGAATCGACCGCGACCGTTGAGCTCTCGATCGTGCAGCTTCCACACCTCAGCAATGGTACGGGCCGAGCCACCCCACCCAAATCTAGGCTTTCTGACATCACTAGCTCCAGCAAGTCCAATCGAGGGGAGACGAAAGGTCCACCAGAAAGGACTGTCTTGGTGTCAGAGGTGACAACTACCTCAGCTTTGGTCAAGTGGACGGTGAGCAAGTCAGCCCCCAGGGTTAAAATGTATCAGCTGCAATATAACTGCTCGGATGATGAAGTTCTAATTTACAGGTAAATGTGACTGCCAGTTTTTCCTTTGAAAAGCGAGATGATGGGTGTGTGGTGAGAAGGGGATTGTGTTAATGGATGATGTAGCCTGTCATTGTTATGTCACTGGTTTGAATCTGACCCAAGATGGTGGTGACAAAAATTCCTTACCTGGTAGATCTGTCTATCTGTATACAGTACTGATCACTATAGTATCTAGGCTCCGACTGGACCATTTCATAGTTAATTGGCATCCGTGTTGGGGAAAAAAATCACCACTGCAGTTGGCGCCCTTGTGGATACTTTTGGAAAAGAAGGCAAAATTAGTTTGCTTGGAGTTTAAATTCCTTTTCCATAGTGCCCACCTGCCACTCCACCACCCTCAACCAGGATCATGTTGAAGCATACTGGTATGGAGGGAAGCTGTGTGGATGAAAGCTTGTCCTGTCTGTCTGCAGCCCATGTCCTGCCTATTGCAGAGAATAGAAGAAGACCTCAAGGGATATCAGTCTGGCACTTAAAACCATATTGGGGCTTTATTCTTCTCTCACTTACACCAGTTTTACAGTCCTGTCACTGACGTTGTCACTCGAGATTTTTGTGATTTACACTGGTGTTCATGAAAAGAACCAGACCCATAACATCACTCCAAAAATGTAGGGCCTGATAAACCCACAGAGCTACTCCACCTTTACACCAGTTTTTATTTCAGTGGCATTCTATCAGTATAAACCAGGGGCACATGAAAAAGAAAGATGCTGTAAATTTTAGATTTTAATAAAAGTAGTAGGAAATGCCTTAACAAACTAGAAAAGTAGTAGTGTGTTATTGCTTTTCTCTTCTCTGGGAAGAAAGAATGTAAGAATGCTAGTGATGAAAACAAATAATCCTTAGAAACCACTCCTTTTTGCCTTGTGGCTGCAAAGACAGCAATAGCAGAGGTACTGAGCTAAATTGTACCTAATGGGAAGCCCCTTATCAAAATACAGGGGCTCTGATTTTTTTGCCTGTGGTGAGGGTTGTGAATATTATCTTTGGACCTGACATCAGTGGGAGTTGGGGCACTCATAAAGTCACAGGTGGCACTCCCCAGAAGCAAAGGGCCTTTGCTTTTAGGCTGAATAATCACCTGCCTGCTGATAGCTGCCATATCTGGTGAGTGCTACTTGGCCTTTTCACTCTGTTAATGCTCACGTCCCCCTTGCATTCATCTTTGATTTCAAGTGGCAAATGCCAATGTTTGTCAAAACTGAATTTTAAATTAAAACATGCAAGTACTTGAGCCAGACGTTCTTATGTGCTCAGCCAATCAAGGAACAGAAACGTTACCATGTGATGTATCTGGCTGCTCACAACTGAGTGACACAGCTCAAAATGTGAATACTGGAAATCAAATCCATAGAGTAAAAAAATGTGAAAAAATTCAAATACTGAATAAATCTGATGACATCACAATCTGCTCATATATTTTCTCCAAACAAAAATATGTTAAATTTAATCAGATCAATTACTAGAGGGAGTGGAAGATGGGGAAGTGGGAGTGGAAGATGTCAGAAATGGTCCCTTCAGCACGGTCTGAAGGAATGAGCAGAGGCCTAGAAGTCGGACAGTCCTGAATTCTAATAATGGCTCTGCTGCCAGCTTGGTCAGTAGCTTTGGACAAGTCACTTTGCCGCTCTGTGCCTCAGTTTCCCTATCCGTAAACTGGAGACAATGATCTTTGCTTTCTATCTGACAAAGACACTGTGAGGAGGAATTAATTGAATTTTTCGTCCATAGATTTCAAAGCCTTTAATAAAGGAAGGTAAGTGTCATTATCCACATTTTAGAGATAGGAGAACTGAGCATAGCAAGATGAAGTGACTTGCTTGAGGTCATACAGCAGGTCAGTGCTAGAGATAGGAACCAAACCCAGGCTTCCTGAGCTCCAGTTCAGTGACCTATCCATTGGCCCATTCTACTTCGCAAAGTTACTTCGCTAATGCTAGTTAGCTCTTCTTTAATAGGTACTCCTAGGTCATAGTCATGAGCATGGTAGTAAAGCCTAGAAAACAGAATTTTTGCACAGCATTTGGACTAAATAAAGTGTTGTGTAAATGGTAAAAAAAAATTTCAGTGTTTGAATAACACAGCGATAGGCACTTTATAATCACCTAAAATGTATAGACAGGGTTGAGAGACATTGGCAGGGCTCTGAAAGGAAGACGCTTGCCCTGCTGCTGTGAATGCTATATGCATAGAAGACAAGTTTGCTCTGTTGTTCGCTCAGCCTTTTTCATGAACATTAAATTCATTTTCAAACAGAAAGGGTGCGGGACCCCACCCTTCTATTGTCAGTGAAAACTATTGATTGATCTCAATGACAATTGCATACAACACTGATCACGATATGCCATTCATCTGGCCTGTAGATCTCCGCTGTCTTCTCAGGGTCAATCTGCAGACGTTGCAGGCTGTGCAAATAGGATATCAGGGCTCCGATGACCTCATGAAAATTAAAAGACCTGAGAAATAATGAGAAATGTTTCCCGTTGACTCTCCTGACTGAATAGAGCAAAAGGTTATCAAAATCCGAATCTCAGCTCTAGATTCATTAATGCTGGCATGATTAGGATTAATGGAAGTGGCAGCCGAGTAATCTGTGCGTGCCCCTGTAATTTCTGCCCAGGGTCTGATTCTGCTCCCACTGGAATCAACAGCAAAAATCCTACTGATTTCAATGTTCGTCAAGAGGGCATTAGCTGTGTTCTCCTGCCTTGGAGTAATACGGACAAGGCTGAGAGAATGGACTGGCACCTGTCTAAGGGTATTGCACAGTGCTTGATCAATCTTAATTTGCAGTGAGGATCTTTACAGGCACAGGTGACTTCATCAGTCTTAATTCACAGTGATGATCTTGAGCATTACATCTGGCATTTAAAGCGCAACCTGCCTTCCCTGATGTAAGATACCACATGCCACCCTTTCTGCATCATGGTGACCATTGCGCCAAATCTACTTTATGCCAATGGCATTTGTATATAACTCTTGACACCAAAAAGTTTCTTCTTTGGCTTTGCACTCAGCTATCTGCCACCTTGCAAGTGCAGTAGCATTTAAAGAGATCCCAACACACGGGTTGTAAGTCGTAGCCCCTGCTTTGTGATAGACTGGCAGATGGGCACCATTAACTTATTACTCCATGCTTGGATGCAATGACCACTGCCTTTCCTTTTTATCTTGACTGCCTTGAGTTCCATTAGTGTCAATTAGTGGAGTTACTCTGATATATTTTGATTAGAACAAAGCCTTTTGTCTCTCTTGCCTGGTCTCTTCTGGTTCTGCTTCTCTGTTTTTAGTTTGTCTTCCCCTCTCTTTCTGCTCTTTTTTCTGTTTAACATTTTTCCTTGTTTGGTCCCCTTTCTCTTATAGACCCCCGCCCTCCACTTGCTCCTCTCCTTCCCCTACTCTTTCCTCTGTCCCCCACCTCTAAAGCTTTGCAACACCTTACAAGGGCAGAGACTTTGGGCCCAGTCCTCAACTGATGTAAATCGGTGTTGTTCCACTGACATCAATGGAGCTGCACTGATTTACTCCAGCTTAGGATCTGGCACCTTGTCTTGCATCTGCCAAGTGTTGTATGGAGTGTCACCATGGCTGTGTCGGTCCCATGACAGAGACACAAGGTGGGTGAGGGTAATATCTTTTATTAGGCCAACTTCTATTGCTGAGAGAGAGACGCTTTTGTGCTTGTACAGAGCTCTTCTTCAGGTCCAATAATTGCAACGCTCAGCTATTGCATTATATACGTAAGAATAGTAAAGTAGGGAATGCCATGAGAAGCTCTGCTAGCTAAGTATCCCAATCACATTTAAACTACAAAGGCCCCCTTTGACACATACAGCATCCGAGAACACAGGCTGTATAGATTTAGAAGAGCCATATGGGTTGCTCACATTTTCTTTTCCGATTCCTACCAAAGTAACGTTTTTAACTGTAAGAATAATTATAGCCCTGGTTCTGTTTGCTTTCTACACTTCCCCTCCTTCCTTCCTTCCCTCCTGTGAAACTGCCATCACCTTCTGCTGGAAATCCTTTATATCCCTGTAAACAAGCAGAACGGCACCTGCTGGCTGGAAGTAGGATGGAAATAATCGTTGCTCTGGGGCTTCAGTACCCCTGACTGGGACGTGTGACGGTGTTCCATGAAGCAGCCGGGGTGAACGAAGGTAGCAGCAGCTGGTGCTGCTGCTTGCTTCCATCCTGACAGCTAATTATTTGAAAAGTGAGCAGGAATTTTCATAATTGTCGTATCAGAGAAAGCCAGTGGGGATTATGAGGGCAGGAGCCAGGTGAATGAGTGGACATTTTGAAATCTATGTGACTCTGTGTTCAGCAGTCTGGTCCTTTCCCACACGCAGGCACACAACCGAAAGCACGTTTAAATGCACTCATTACTAAAGCAAACTTAGATTGGAGGAACTGTTACGTGGTTTGGTATTACAGTAGAATCTAGTGCACGCAGCTGAGATCAGGGCCCCATCGCACAAGGCCTTGTCCTGAAGAGCTGACAATGAGCAAACAAAGGGAGAGAGGACAAATAAAAGTACAGAGAGGGAAACAATTTACCCGGGTCAGTGACGGAGCTGGAACTAGAACACAGGTTTCCAGAGCAGTGCCCTACCCAGATACACTAGCCTAGACCTTGGAAGACCTGGGTTCTTTTCTATGTTAGTACAGCACCCTGCACAATGGGGATCACAATTCTGATTTGAGACTTTGGGCACTATTGAAATGTACTATTAACTACTACTCCTACTACAAAAGATGAGACTATTTGTAAGTATTGCTGTAGAACTTCTCAGGCCATATTTAGCGTGCTGGTTGTATTTTGGATTAAAGCAATGATGATGGGACTGATATGGCAACTTCCTGCAATATCCCTGAAAGCCCTTAGTGTACTAAGTTACATATTACCGTGGGCTGGGATTGTAATGTAACCTCTATAGTGGACAGAGGGGACACACATTGCATCTTCCTGCAGTATCTTCGTGGTCCACTGTTTCATGGTTTATATGTGATTGTGTCCCACTCCTGGTGGAAGGCTGCTTGCTCCTCCAGGAGCCAAAAGGAGTGGGTGAGTATTAAGGCAAATCAGTGAGGTTGTAACCCCACTCCTAGAGAGGAATCACTGCTTATGGAGGCTTGCATATACTAGTTAAGACTAGATTCTCCAGAGACCAACAGACACAGAAAGGACTTCTGGATAAATCGCCTGAGTTTAAACTGACTCAGGGCCTTTCTTCTGATCCAGCAAACAGATAGTTCCTTCTGTCCAAGTGGGTGGGGTGAGGGTGGGGGAAGGGAACCCTTGCAGAAGGGTTAGAAGAATCTGATCTACTAGGGTCCCATAAGACTGACGGGTGATCTGTGGTAATATGTCACCATGGGTTTAGAAACATTTATTGTTTTAATTTGTTTTCCCTGTAATACTTTCACCTTAAGAATAAATTGTGTTTAGAAAGAACCGTGTAGTAATTTATAATTGTGGGCAATTACACTGTTCCTAGCCTCTGGGGAGACAGCAAAACACAGACGCTAGCCCGTTTAGGCAGTCTGGCTTGCTGGGAATATCACAGTGTAGTGCAGCCTTGAAAGACCCAAATCAGAAGGAAGAGAGTTGCAGGTCTCTACCTAAGTGAGGTGATGACTGGGAGCCGGATGCCTATAGTTATAGTGTGTGACCGTGGTGGACCAGGAGAGGTGAATACAGGTGCAGTTAGCCTGAAACTGACACAGTACAGCTGCTTAAAATACATGCATTTTAAAAACACTCCACAACCATTACATTTATGATAGATTTAGGCCTGTTTTACTTTGCAATATTTAATATAAAGAGTGATGTAAACAACAGTACAAATTATGGATTTCTGTAGCATTGCACTCTAACTTATAAATTCAGCACTGAAAAATGTATTGGATTTAGTTCTGAACACTTTTATTATTATCTATCTGTCTATCGTAGCAGGCAGTTTAAGCTCTAAAATATGAATAAATGGCTCCACATCTCTCTCCTGTTTAAACAATAGTGGAGTAGGCTGGATTACTTTAACAATGTGGTAGTGCTTTACATTTACAGCTTCCTTCATTGCAAACATTTTACAGGCTAGCTCAAGAGAGCTCACTAAACCAGTCACTGACACCCAGCTACATCTCTGTTAAGTCATAGCAGCAACTGCACCAGAAAGCCAATGCACCAATGTTTTAAAATTCAAAAGCAAAGAATAACTTCAGCAATTGCAATTATGGAAACTTGTAGCTAGGCAGGAAGTAATTAACTGAGTTCGAATTTCCACAGCACAATGGAACTAATACATCTGCACTTGCATTTGATGGATTGTTAATATCAAGCACTTAGGGACTGTGATGATGGGTGCTTTAGAATACTGAAAATATGTAGGAACTTGATGTTGCATTTCAACCATGGAACAGCACCGCACGCCCGGGACCAGGGTGTGTCAGTGTCCCAGAAAAGAGTGCTAGCACCCAAAACCATTTTATGTGACACATGCTTACTCCATGGACGTCACTCATTCAAGGCCTGAGCATGCCTGACTCTGTTTACCTGAGATCACAGGCTGAGGTGCACTGGGTATAGTTAGTCAAGCTGTATTATGTTCTCTTCTAAGCAAATCATGAGCAAGTGGCTTTGCACAGAGGAGTTCCACAGGTGATGGAGGGATGGAATCCTCCTTTGAGGCCAGACTACTCTATACATGGTGGATGTGGACAGTGGCTCTGTACATGTGTGGAACGACTGGCTGTACCTCTTCCTTTTCCTAGACCCACTGGATTGTTCCCATGGTCCCCAGGACCTGCCATAGTGCCTAGCTGCCAAGCTATACTCTAGCACCCATAGCTAGTCTGGAGGGACCTTTTCACTTTTCCCTTCCATGCAGACTTGATGTGCACAAACCCCCATTGCACTGCATGGCCCTTACTTGCATCAGAGGATTCTCCCCTTTAACCATTCAACTTCCAACATCTATGCATCAGACAAAGGAACTGCTGGCACAAGTAGTCGGTGAGGGATGAATAGTCTAAAAAGCTAGAGCCAACCAGATGAAGACATAGTATTCATTATTTCACCTTGACAGGCAGAAGTAGTAAGTTTATAAAAATAATAATGTGCCTCTCCTGGAATCTCATCCTTGAAGTGAAGTGAGATCCCCATAAATCAGGACAAGAGGAAGCTCGTGAGGGACCTCTGGAGGTTGCTTCAAAGCAGCTCAAAAAGTGGTTTGGGCTATTTTCCAGTGGTGCTTTAGCGTGCTGAGAGTTTGCTGAAGGTCTTCTGGGCTATTAAATGCCACATTATGGTGCTTCACAGTGACATATCTGTTAGATCTTAGTGTGTTGTTTTTTTCCTTTTCCACACAAGTTTTGTCTCATGCCTGGAAAAGGACGCAGACTGGTTTGTTCTGCAGTACTAAAAAGAAATCTGAGAGGAAGAGAAAAAGAGGTGGGGAAATGCCTCAGAGATGGCAAATGCTGCATTATGATGTCAGCACAAGAATCACTGCATTTAACAGGTGACTGGTAGATATTGCCAAAATAAATAAGCACATATATAAAAGTGGTGATGAATCAAGGGAAAGCCCAAAGCTCAATGTCATCAAAGCAGTCCCCAGATTGTTAGCGACAAGAAGTTTGTGTTTGTTCAGTGGCTTGCTTGAAATGAGTTACTGGGACATCAGTCCAGTTCATAATGGACAGGTGTCCATTTTACAAGAACCAGCTCCCTTGGGGGTGGGGGTTCCCTTGACAGTCACAGAAGCAAGGTCCAAGACTGAATGGGCCACAGGCTGAACTCTTCTCTCATCCCCAGAGGAGATAATTCCTCTACGCAGAGTAGGGGAAGCTTGCCTTACTGTTACCCAGGGCATCTGTCTGTGGACATAGGACTCTGATACTGATACACCACTTCAAGAACTAGTATGAGAAAGGCAGGCAGATAGATAAGACTTCAGTCTCCGGGGCTGTTAGCACCTTTCTCCGGTTTTCAAAATATTTAAACCCTACTGTACCAGCCTTCATTTTAAAGTGTAACAATTGTCTGACAACCTTTGAGAGTGTATACAAAGAATGAGTACATTACAGCAGTCCCTCTGAGCTCTGCCACAGGAGCTGAACAAAAGGACAAAGGGCTTGATTCTGATCTCTCTCACTATAGTTTTACTCAGGTGTAACTCCACCAAAGTCAATGTTGTTACACGGATGGAAGTGAAATCAGAATTAGTTTCCAGACTGTTATAAGACTGAGGTGATCCTGTTTTAACTCTGTGGCTAATTTATTTATTTAGCTCATCAAAGGCTCAACATTTTTACTGAGGCGGGGGCGGGGGGTATTGAGGAGAATCTTCTTGCCCACAACATCTGTCATATCTTAGCTGTTCTGAACCCTAGTGCTGGGAGCTATCCACACCTATACCAGTAATAGTGTTTTACATATTTGATGCTAAAATGAGCCATTTTGATTAAGCTTCAGGTGAGTCAACATTTTCATGTCTAAGTGAAAAGTTTTAACATATATATAGGATTTGTGAATATTAATAAGCCAGCCCACAGCTATATAGTTACTACAGTTTTTCCTATTCTAAATATTGGAACGAGCTATGGTGTCTCATAGGCTGCTGTGTTTGGTAACTATTGCAAAATGCTGACTTTTTAATGGTAACCACCATTCATTCACATATAAAATAATAAAACATAGCACTGATATAACTCTTTTCAAATGTTAACTACTCACTAATGACCTGATCCCAAGCCTATTGAAATCAAAGGAAGGACTCCCATTCATTTCAATGGGTTTTTAATCAGCCTTAAACTTTTGTGATGTGGGTGTTCTTATTTCACAGGTAGGGAAACTGAGGCACAGGGCGGTTAAGTGATTTACACAAGGTAACTAAGTGAGCTATTGGCACAAAGCTGGGAACAGAACCCAGAGGATCACTGCTTGGAGGAGAACCCAGGTGTACCAGTGTGCAGATGTCAACACATTCCAAATGTGCTGATTTCTCCTCATACTTTTGACTGTTTGAGAGTAATTCAGCGTGCTGCGCTAAACCATTATTATATTTAAATTGTGACAGCACCTACCAGCCCTAGTCAAGGATTGGGGCCCCATCATGCTAGGCACTGTTTCCACACAGGTAACAAAAAGATGGCTTCTCCCCAAAGAGTCTACCATGAAAGTCAAGGTGTTTGATTTTCACATTTTATATTTATAGGTTACCTTTAAACATGCAAGGAGCTTTGCTAGATGTCTGACTAAGCCTTAGTTTTGCCTTCCATAATGATACATCATTGTAATTCCATCACTGAGGTTGAACCCTAGTTATCTGTAAACTGAGTCCCCAGGAAGTCAGTGATTCTTTTATAACTCTCCTGTATGACACTGAAATACATCTCTGAGAGTGAAACTCTGTGGTTCACCTCACATTTTGACAGCAGCATCAGGTTTCAGCAGTCCCCAGCCAGCATTTCTCTTCCCTGAAGCCCCCTTAAGGTAGTCTTTTTATCCATTCTAATATCCCTTTGTTCAGAGTTCATGCCAGAAGGGCCCCTGGATTTCTGAGCAGGGCAACCAACCCTTACCAGACTAGTTTATGCATTTCTCCTGAGAGTTTCTCCTCTTCACACAGTGCATTCCTAGTATTGATCCTCTGAGAGCCAGGGAATTGAACTGTGTATACAATCATTATTTGTAAACTCCTGCAGGGTTTAGCTATGTTTTAACCAGCAATACCTTAACCAGCAAAATTTAAATTATAAAAATAAGACAGATAATTCCCATGTTCTGCACAGCTTCCATCTCAGGGAAGCAACAGACGAATTCAAAATAATACACCCCATCACAATTGGGGTTTTTAGGTGGTGCACAAAGAATATTTTAAAAAATAATGCTGCTGTGGGGAAGGCTGAAGTGTACAGAGTTAACTGTAATTTGCTGCTGGGGATACACAGAGCCCACTGTGTTACCTCTCTGCCTCAGCAAGAATAAGTTTTTCTGTCAAGAAGGCTGGGTGTCAGCTCCCTGCCACACCTGTCTGTCTTCCTCTCTAGAAAACTCCTCAGGCCCCTCCTGGCCTAAACCTTGCCTAGGAGGTAATTTGTGAACTCCAGTCCCCAAACTCCTTGGAGATGTTTCTCTGAAATTTGCAGCTCCTATCATTGTGCAGTCACTGAAGATATTAAGTTGCCCTGTTCCTCACAGTTTATTAATTTAACTAGGGTAAATACACCATTCCCTTAAAATGCAGCACTGAATTCGTTTACAGTAAAACTAAAGCAAGTGTATTAACAAAATAGCATGGATTAAGAGATACCAAATAAGAGAGAAAGGCAGCGATGGTTACAAACAAGTAAAAGTGAAAATACACATCTAAAAATCTAGTACTTAATCTAGCAAATTGCAGTCTTTGTTCAAGATGGTTTCTCTCACCCACAGTCTCCTTTCCAGCTTTTTACTGGCTAGCCTGGCCTGGACCCATCATAGAGGTCAAACCATTGGTTTGTTGTCTGCTAAGGTGAAGGATAAAGATGGAGTCTCTGTTCCTTATATCCCAAAAGACATTTTACTTGTTTTTCGAGTAAGGAAGGCCTCCTGTGTCTCTCTGGGATACAGGAGCATGTTAATTCTCTATCTTTTGAGTTCAGAATCAGGATAACACCAGCAGGTCTCCCTTGATAGCTTTGTTTATATCTTATATGTAAATTGAGGTAAACCCACCATCTTTTGCCTAAGATAGACCTGTTTTTTTTCCTTTAACTAGGCTAGGCAGTCTTGTTTTAAACGTTCTAAAAACATCAAGCAGAGGGATTTCATAACTTCACATATATTAACACATGCATTTTACAATGATATGAATAAACAATGTGTTATCAGCTTTCATCTGAGACCTCACAAGGCAGATTGTGCACAAATATTTACCACAGTAGTGTGTAGAGTTTGCATTCAGGGTGCCTAGTGTCATATAAGTCAGCCCTCTGGGAGGAATGATACAAGGGCAGGAGACAAATGAGAGAGTGAAAACAAATTGGATCAGAAACTTCTTAACTGCCATTGGGACAGTGAGAAAGTTAAGCAGCCTGAATATGCTTATTATAATTTTGAGAGATAATCAGAAACACTTGTCTCTAAGAGACTTGGCGAACATCTGTGACCAAACATTTATCAGAACAGATTCAAAGAGACAGAAGTATGACAAATGTGTTTTTTCACCCCAAGAATAACTAAGAATTAGGTAGGATCATGCAAAGCTATAATTTACATTCCTTATCTTGGGATGCCATTTTTGGTACTGTCCTTGAGAGAAGAATCTTGAGCCATGGTGTGATAAAGGTTTCCAAAGGAAAGGGACATTTATTTTAATTTATGTTGAGACTATGTCTAAAATAGGGGTGGGGGGATGGAAATTTAGTCTGCATATGTAGAAAAATATCTTGATATTTGAGATACAAATAGGATGTTTAAAAGACTAGGATAATTAATAGAAAAACACCATTTTCACACTCAATGTCTTTTATTTCAGATGCAGGAAAACAAAAAAAGAATAAAAAGTCTCCATATAAAAGCAAGCATGAGTGGGAACACGGCAAATAGCTCTAACATTCTGCCTCTGAAACAAAATACAAAGTGCAGGCAGGTTGCCTTGTAGCAAAAGAGCTACGTATACTGCATTAGTGGCTCCAACATATTATTAATCATTTGTACTACAGTAATGTTTATGATCAGGGCTCTGTGGCACTGGGCATTGAACAATAATATATTAAGAGGCAGTCCCTTCCCCAAAGAGCTTATAATCTAAATAGACAAAACAGATAAAGGGTAGTCGGGGAAGCAGAGGGGAAATGATTAGCCAGAGGTCACACAGCAGATGAGTGGCAGGCAGTGTTGGGAGTAGAACACAGACCTGAACTCCGAGTCCTGTGTTCCATCCACCAGCACGCACAGCCTTTAACTCCTCATTCTGGCTTCCCTGGTGTATCCTGTGTGTCTGACTTATAGCTTATAAGTTCTTGGAGACAGAACCTGTTTTTATTTTGTGCCTTGAGCACATTGCTGGAGCTTAACAAATAATAACAACAGTGCAATTCATTTCCCAAGTGAAATGGTTGAAACCCCGTCACCAGAAAGGTTTAAAATTAGACTGGACAAAACCATAGGAAAAAAAAAATCAAGCTGAGATGGGGCATGCTGAGTTCAAAAGCAAAGTGTGCTTGCTCAAAGTGGGTGAAAATTACCCCTCTATTGTGGGGCCAGCACCAGGCCTGTACACCATGTATGCCATAAGCCCTATTTTGAGGGTGTGAGCGAGATTTTGCTGGTGCATAGGCTTTGTGTTAACCCTCTTCCCAGGGGAGAATTTCACCCACTATTAGGAGCTTAAATCTTGAAGCCGTAAAGATTCATGCTAAACATACTATTACGGGGGTGTGCTTCAATGTCCAATGAATGGTTTTATGACAAAGGTGACATTTGCGCTGTATTGTGCTAAAGTCAAAAAGTGGCCCAAAGTTCAGATGGTGAAGAAAAAAAATAGGTGAGGGTGCTGGAAGGTTCTAAAGCTCAATCTAGATTATTCCTGTTCTCGTGCAGTTGTATCCATCTATTGTCTCTTGTCTTACAATCTATTAATAACACAGTAAGCGTGGAACCACCTTGCACAAAGGGACTCCAGTCCCTAATTTGGGGGTGTGTAGGTGCTACTGTAGTCTACATAATGAATAACAATAATACTATAGAAATGTTTTCATATTTACAATAGAATGAAACCATTTTTATTGGGTGTGGGGGAAGGGAATGAAACATTCTCTGGCATATTTGGAAATCCAAATGCAACGGCTCAGTTTCAGCCCTGGTATAATGGCTCCATTGACAGCAGAGTTACAGCAGGGATGGATTTGTCCCCATAACACCCTGCTAGGGTAAGAGCCTCAGAAAGTGACAGTGACTAAAAGTGAAAATGAGGGTAGTTTCATTGGCTAGCATGAGTGCTTTGCAGAATGTACATTGCATCACTAGGGGAAATATACTATGTTTTAACCCAAGTGAAGGAGAGGGTCTGTGTGGCATCATTCACTGAGCTCCACAAGTGGGAAGGAGCCTGTGTTCTAGAAAAGTCCTCCAGAACATGTAGAGATGTCACGCTTCTTGTGCACTCTTCATGCATTCCCTGTTTTCCTGTCACATGCTTGCTGCTGGTGCAGAAACAAAGAAGACTCCAGCGGGCAGTCACAGTCTACAGCTGCACCGAGCAGTAGAGATTTTTACTACTTTATTCTGCGCATGGTTTCCATTTCTAATGAGGGTTTATCTTGACACTGGTTCACTTGTCAGTAAGACACTACATGGTTCCAGGAGTGGAAAACACAGCATGCTGGTAGATCAGTGAGAGGTAGCGTTGCAATGGCTACTCTAGAGCCCATGCGACTGCAAGCAACTCCCCCACCAGACCTGAGACTCCCCGGAAGTGTTGAATGTGCCTGGAAATTATTCAAACAGCTATTTGAGCAGTATATGAAACCCACTGGGGCAAATAAACTGAAGATGAGCAAAAGATTCCTCTGCTCTTAACAGTGATAGGCACAGAAGCCGTAGGTGTCTACTATGCATTCCATAGTGAGGGTGGTGAGGAGACAGAGGAAAGCTTTGCGGGAATAATGAAAATGTTTGTGGAGCAGTGTGAAAAAATAAAGAACCCTCCCTCCCATAAAAAACAGAAGCACAGAAAATATGTTACTCAGGAGAAAGAGATGTTCAGGATGAGAATGCAGAATGTAGGGGCGAGTATAGAGGAGTTTGTCATAGACTTAAAACTAAAAAGACAGTCCTGTGACTATAGGATATTAACAAACTCTCATTTAAAACCAGATTGTCCTGGAGGTATAACAATAAAAAAGAGTCTGTGAGTGGTTACTAAGAGAGATGGATGTGATGCTAGAAAGGGCAAGATGTATATGCAAAACAGCAGAACAGAAACACAAATAATAAACCTAGAAAAAGGCACAGAGCATATGATTGTTCAAACCATAACTAAACCAGCATGGGAAAAGTTCACATAAAGGAAATTGGCTAGTGACACTAAAACAGAAAGCAGGAAATGGCCACCTGAATGAACAGAGGAAGTTCTCAGCGTTTAGGCAAATATGTAGAAATGGTAATAAGCCCAGCCATTATACGAAAATGTGCAGAGAAAGCAGGAAGGTGCATGTATGAAGTGCAAAAATGGATTCCTCAAGCGAGGAGGAAGAGCTGTTCTTAAGTACAATAATGGAGGGGACTGAAAACTCAAAAATTGGAAATTATAAAATGCGCACAGGTGGCACTTAGGTGACATAAAAGATACACACTGGGGCACAAGTAAATGTTATATTAGAAACTGAAATAGATGTAAGGAACACATAAAAGTGGATGAGTCAAAAGAGTGTGTGAAAGACTATAATGGAGGGACAATTGAGCATTAGGAGATGGCACACGGTTACTTAAATTCAAAGAGAAAATGATACTCCAATAATTTGTGGTGGTACCCAGAGGCAAGCAAGCAGTCTTGGGCCTACACACATGAGGTGCTTGTCTTGTTAAGATGATGTATGCCATAGAAAGACAGACAGACAACATAGAACCAGATATGAATAGTGTCATATGAAGATATAAACGTAGCAAATGGATGCCTCCCAGAAACATACTCGTGGTTAGGAGAAGATGAAGAGCCTCTGGTACATACTGAATATAAGGTTCCACAAGCCTTAGGAAAAAGGCTAGCAGAGGAGCTGGAAAACGTGACAGCAAATGGTATCATCTGGAGAACAGAAGAACCAGCGGATTAAGTTCATGCCTTAGTAATCACAGAGAAAAAGGAGAGGATTTACGGCTGTGTATGGTTGCTAAGAAGCTGAATAACAACATAAAAAGGAACAGTTCCACTTGCCCACAAGCAGTAAACTATTTTCTGAGATGGCAGGAGCCAAATTCTTCAGCAAATTTGATGCATCAGCAGGATTTTGGCAGATCCTCTTGGACAAAGAGTGCTCCAAGATCTGCGCTTCAGCACACCATTTGGCAGATACTGCTTCCGAAGATTGCTTTTTAAAAGATGTTCAGTTTCAGAAGTATTTCACCAGATGCTAAAGGGTCTAGCAGGCATGAAAGTATTCACTGATGATATAATAATTTGGGGAAGCACTGTCACTGAACATCAGGAACAATAAAGAGAGGACTGGAAATTTGTATGAGCTAATAACCCTTAAACTGAATAAGGTCAAATGTCAATTTCAAACAACAGAAATAACATACTTAGGAAAGAGACTGACCTCACGGGGAACGTTGCCCAATGAATCAAAGATTCAGACAATATTGAACATAAAAAGTCAATTAAAAGGCAAGTAGGCATATTGAATTACATCAAGTTCATACCTTACTATACAGCTTGCACAGCTCACTAAAATATCTCCTCCACAAAGTCACCGAATGGGCATGGATGCCAAACCATGAAAGAAAGTTCAGTGATTTAAAGCACATTCTCACATCACCTCGAGTGCTGCTGCACTTTTTCTGACCCACTGAAAGACATCAAACTCTCCACAAATGCCACCCCTATTCTATGTATACTTATCTACCACATATAGGTAGTATGAGGCTATATCTGGTATTAATACTTCCAAAATGCTTTGAGCTCCCTGAAAAAAAGATCATTATATAAATGTGAAATACTTTTCTTATACTGTATTACACAAATCCACAAAAATAAAGCCATGAACTAAAATGAGTAACATTACCCTCTAATGGATAGGATCAGAACTGCTCAGCTATGTCTTGAAATGCTATAACCCTGCCTGCCAGGATCTCCTGGTAGGATTTACATTCAGGGAGCCATCACGATTCTCAGCACTATCCATTTGCAGCAGTAAGTCAAGGACGGATTGTGTAAGACATTTTCAGCCTCTTCCTTCCCAGCTGCTCCCCTGCCATTGAGGGCTGCATATAAACAGAACATGAAGTGCCTTTTTATTTTCAGTGCACAATGTTCTCTCCTTGTTCCTTGCAGTGTCCATCCCATACAGCTAGTGCAGCGACATGCATGCTGTTTATCTGCTATGTGCTCTTATGTTAATTAAAAACAAATAACACAACTGTATAGCACTTAGCTAAATAAAGGATACATCTATGGACACATAAAGGAATGTATACAGTTAGGGGCATTGGTTTGAGCAATAGAAAAAAACATTTCCCTAAAAAATGTGAACCAAATCTAAATAAATTTGATTAACTTTCTTCCTGTTATTTTTTATGTCATTTCCCTCCAGGTTGTGGCTGTCAGCAGGGATGCTGATACAGCTGAGCCAATAAGTCACAACAAATCATTTATCTGCAACTGAGCCTCTTTTTCTGCTTGTATTTATATCCATGGCCAGAATTTGATTTTCCCAGATTTATTACTTGTTCAAAATTATCTGACTGATTTTTGGCTAGTTATTTTAATTATGGATTGACTATTGACAATTCTGTGCAGATAATCTTTATTCAAGGTGTGTTAGTTGTATTTGGTTAGATATATCACATGCTATCATTAGAGCCCTGTAAATCTGCAGGTATCCACTTTATATCTGTGGATCATTTTTGTGGTCAGAGTGGAAATGAGTACATTTTTAGCAGAGTAATTAACCATTGGAACAGTGGATTCACCATCAGTGACAATTTTAAAATCAAGATTGGATGTATTTTTTCTAAAAGAGCTGCCCTAAAAATTATTTTGGGCAAGTTCTATAGCCTATATTGTATTGGTGGTCAGACTACATTATCATCTTGGTGCATTGTAGCCACAGAATCTACGAATGTCTTGTCCTATTTTGCACACCCAGAAAGTCTGGAGAGCAGCTTGAATGAGATTTGGATAAGCACTCAAACTTTGGAGAGATTATCCAGCTGAAATCATCAAACTTCCATCACAAATTTTAAATGTCTATAGGCAGTATTGGTAAAAAAAAATCAAAAAAAATCACTATATGTAAATGAAAAAAGTCTTTTTGATTAAATTTTCATTAATGTTTTTCAGATTTTTATTTAAAATAGAAAATCTGAAAACCAATTTTTTATTATTGTTGGCTTTTGAAAACTGAAAATATTTCAGATTTGAGTTTCTCAAGAAATCCTGAAAAACACCACAAAAAAATAAATGGAAACAAAAAAATTTTTTTACGTGTGTGTGTGCGTGTGTGTGTGTAAAATGACATACATTTCCCAGTCAGCTCTATGTATAGGTGTTATTCGAATGTGTCTAGTAAACCTAGACCCAAAAGAGGTTCTAGTAAAAGCAGTTCTAATCTGAAAGGGGGCTTTAAATATATAATTTTAGGATTCCATGTTATCATCTCGATGAGTCCAGATAAAATCTGCTCTGTTTATGATTTGTTTTTCTAACTGCCATCCTTACTAATTCATTGCCCAGAATCTGGGAGTCAAGGTGGGTTCTTCCTGGCTCATGCATCAACTGCAATAAATATTCTGCAGTTGCAACATAGTTAACAATTTGTTTGATGACACCTAAGGCAGACAAGAATCCAGATCACTCTCTGGTAACGGAAAACTTATTTTAGTCATTACAGTCAGCAGATATGATTCTGAATGATGTGATTGATAGTAGGGCTCCCAGGAATCAGTTTTATTGCCTAAGAAGGTGATATTTTCATAAAGATGTTTTTTTCAGAGAAGTACCACACTTCAGAGTATGATTTTCAGCAAAATTGCAAAAGAATTTATCTTGCCAGTCACAGATGCAGCTGAATATATGTGATGTCCTTCTGTCCAGCATTTCTTCTCCTTAAAAGTGACTAATAATGAAAGTGAGTGACACTAATCAGTCAATTCTGCTAATGCACCCTCATGAATTTTCTCTTCATTTTCAGGATGAGATTTGTGTCCATCCTCCTATCCCTCTATGTGCACATGTTAAACAGAAAGCTATTGTCTGAATCCTAAAGACACCCCTAGAGAGCTAGCAATATTTAGGTGGCTGGGGAGTATTTGTGGGTTTATATGTTCCAGTGATGCTCCATCATTCTCAAACACTGAAGCGTTGAGTGAGTTATTGCTCTGAGGTGAGTGAAATACAGATATTAATCATCAACAACCATGGGGTATCCCTTGCTCAATGGGCAACCTAGGCCATTGTCAATAGATCATAGTTATTCTGCTGACCTTGATTCAAGAAAAGTGAAGAATAAAGGTCATGTTTTATTATATCAGGGCAACAAGAGCTTTGAAATGTCATGTCTCATTTTGAAGGCTTTTAAGAGTCCACAGCACTGACTCTTGTGCTGAGTGATACTGATTTCCCCAACAGACAGGCAGAACTGTGGTATAGCACCTTAGAACTTAGCACCACAGTCTACTTGATTTTAATGAATGTGTTAAAACGTCCAAGACTATCTTTTTGTTCTGTGTTTGTACAGCACTTCGCGCAGTGGGGTGCTGGTCCAGGACTGGAGCTCTAGGTATTACGCAACCTATAATAAATATAATAATAATTAATAATATAATAGTTAAGCGCATAAGCTCCTAAGACAGAGCCATCCCCAGGTTTGAGAGCGCTGACTGCCAAACAATGACACTCATGCCTGGGCACCCATTTTTCTGAACCCCTTGTCTGCCTCCAGACTGCCTGAGACCTCTTCAAGATAGGTTAGTGCTATCTCTTAGTAGTTTCTGAGTCTCCATGCTGTCTGCTAGACTCCCTCTGTCTTGCTGTCTGTTCATGTTAGGTGTTTCTGGGGTTTCCATTGCTGTAGTAATTAGAAGACAAAATAATAATAATTAAAAAAAAATCAGCTGAACTAGTGTTGTTTAGCTCAATCACTATCTCTAGTGCTTCTTCCCTCCCCGTACTTAAACTCCATTTTGTTCCATTCCTATTCTCAAAATCCTTTTATTGACATAAACATAATGATCTAGTGGCAAAAGCATAAGCTACTTAAATTCAATAAGAATTGGAATAAGATGCAACTTTTTTTTACATTGAGGATAACTAACCATTAGAACAAATGTCCAAGGGATGTGGTAGTTTCTCCATTCCTTGACATCCTGAAGCCAAGGTGGGATGTCTTTCTAAAGTACGTGCTGTACCTCAACCAGAAATTATGGCTTAATGCAGGAATCACTGGGTGAAATACTCTGGCCTGTGTTATACAGGAGATCAGACTAGATGACCATAATGGTCCCTTCTCGCTTTAAAATCTATAAATCGACCATTTAGAAATACAGTGGATTCCAGTTAATCGGGCCACCGGTTAATTGGGACAGCCACTTAATCGGGACACACTGCAAAGAACGGAAGCAAAGCATCCCTTTTTATTTACTTTGGTTAATTGGGGCAGGCACTTAATCGGACCAAATTGTTCCAATCCCAATGTGTCCCAATTAACTGTATGCATAGTGTCAGAGTCTCCTATAGCCTTTAATGTGGTTATGTGACAGATGCTAGTCATGTCACTTAATGCACTTTTAGAAGGCGTTCACATCCACAGTGGTGGGCATAGTATTAAAAATAGAATAGACTATTAAAGGACTAATAGTAATTAATTAATGCAATGCCATTCTGGCCATAGTCATTTCCACTGAAGTCAATGCTGTTGAGGGCACTCATCCCATAGTTTGAGGCACACAGGAGCTGACAGGATCAGGCTCCCATGTGCCTGCAATCCCTGTCTGCAAAACCATAAGGGCACATAAAAGGGAAGTGCCACAGATAAGGACTTACAGGCCATAGTTTTACTGAGCAACTCACCAAAAAGTCTTGTGGGGGAGCCCTGGATGTTTAAGTGTATTCCTGAATATTTGTGCACATCTTCACATGGCTGGGAAACTGGCAGTTGTGGTAAGAGTGTTTCTGTCCATTCCCTTCTTCAGTGTTACCACAAAACTTTTTTTTACCAGCATGCTCCTTAAAAAGCAACTGATATTTCTAAAAGATACTTGTGAAGGTTAGCCATTACAGAAGAAGTCCTATTCCATTGTGGAGGTGCTAACACTAATTCCATATCCTTTTACTATTTCATTGGTATTTAATCACAGTGCATGAGAATTATACCTTCATTAGGTGTGTAGCTAAGTGAAACTGAGGCCCAAATTCTGTCTATAGATACTTGCTTGTGGTTTATTGGCACTGATAAAAGAGGGACAGAGGCATTTTGGGCAGTGCCTGGCTCTGATTGTATTCAATGTAGTTTCTTCTGCCTGATATTAATAAATTACAATGTACACACAAAGCACATTAGACCGTAATGTCTGTGGGAAAGGCAGCAGCCATAATAAGCTTACATAATACCTGAACTGTCTCTGTTTCATGCCTGTTACCTGGTGGCTGTAGGCCGACAATGTAATGGCAAGGAGCAATGTCAGAGGAGGTGATACGCAGAGAAGAGTATTCTCACTTTACATACACATAAGTGTGTAAATGCACATACACACTTACAGTGTGTGTAACCACACACACACATACACACACACTCTTATGGTCTCTTTTAGACAGTTTGTTAAAGAAACAGACTTCACTCTGCTTGGACACCAGACTTATCCACATAGATACTCTGCTTGTGAAGACATCATGAATAAAACTTATTCTGCTTATGGTGTCTCCAACTGATTTGAAAACAGATACAGCTATATTCAAAGGCTGGTACCACACGCTCGATTCTACATGAAGGCAGCAGATCTACTTGTGATTAGAACAGGAGTCTCGTACTTAACCATTTCCACTTCTGTTCCCTTGCTGTGCTCTCTACACAACACCACGAGTATTCCATTCCCGGAGGCCTGGACCCAGCCCCCACACTCTCCTCTCCCCATTCAGCAAAGGTTGCTATTCAGCAGTTTTGCAGGTCCCATTTCTGCTGATTGTCTATCTGCCTCCCCTTGTCACAATGATGAAGCATGTGAGCAGAAAAGGATTAATTAAAGTTTTAAAAAACAAAAACAAACAAACAAACAAAAAAAAACAATCCCTGAAGGAATTCCCTGGCAAGGAAGTGGGAAAGGTTACTCCATCAACTGGAATGAAAGGCTCTGTCTACATTTTAACTCTGTAATGTTCATTTTCTCTTTAAACACTGAAGGCTGTATGGTACCTGTATAAGACAGTCCTGCCTTAGGGTAGTGTGAAGATGGTATTACCCCAGCAGGAGCTCTGAGATGCCTGGTGCAGACACAGTAGATCTGATTCTCAGTTACCCTAAGGCCTCTCTATGCCACTGCAGCTGCTTACATGGGCCTTAAGAGGAGTGAAAATGGCTTTCTGAGAATACGTGCTTGCACCAGGTCCTCCTTGGCCTGGCATGGGGGGCCAAGCATGAAAATGAGCCACAGCCAGAGTGCACAATGCTACAGCTATTTGTTTCCTAGGGCTCATAGGATGCCATGAAAAGGAGAATGTAAATCAGAGCTAGGGTGACCAGATGTCCTGATTCGTATAGGGACAGTCTGATTTTTGGGTCTTTTTCTTATATAGGCTCCTGTTACCCTCCGCCCCCTGTCCTGGATTTTTCACATTTGCTATCTGGTCACGCTAATCAGAACAGGCTGCTCTCATTTACATCAGGAACTGGACAGGCCCTGTACGGTCCCCAGTACAGGGAGCAGAGGTGGTCACTTTTAACACTTAACTTTGATCTTGTCTCAAGCACAAGAATGGAGCAATAGAAAACTGGGCCCATGAACTACAGCGGGAGCTTGGTTCCTGAGCTGGTGTGGAGGCTGGGTTGGGGATATGGGACTTCACTCCTCCCACCTCACTGTCACCCCTGGCAAAGGTAGTAGAAACTCCTGCTTCATCAACTGCAGGAGAAAGGCTCCACCTCAACCCCCATCAATGTGCAGAGAGGGATGTTTTTCACTTTCACCTAAATGATTGTTATTGGCTATTGGATCTGATGAATCCAAGGCCTAATATGGATCACATGCCCCTAATGAAAGGCTCAGTGGCAAGCAGATCTAAACCATCAGAACCTTAAGTTCACCTACTTGTTGTGTTCATGAAGAAGCATGTAAATTGATATAACCAACAACCGTGTTCGGTGTCTTATTCAGAAACACCCTAAACTCTGTGCCTCTTTAGCTTTCTTCCTCCTGCCTCTGCATTTCCTGACAGATCCATGCAATGCCAACAAGATGACACTCTTCCTCATTCTTCACTTCGTTTTATTATTTTTTAAAATAAAACATATCAAATCTAACAAGCTTTCACAATGCTTCCACCTTTAGTATTAGTCTGAATGTGAGGATCATCTTCTTTATTCGAAAGTCCAAAGTAGCTTCCAAACTAGAGCTAGACTGAATTTCAGCCTGATTGGGTATTCTTTTCTCCTTAGAAATGAGAGAGTCTAGCTTAAAGTCCAAAGCAATTTCTGAGGCAGCGTAACTAGATTCTGATAGCATGTGTCTTAGCTGTTTGCTATGGCGAATCAAGGAACAACCTACCCTCTTTGCTCCTCAGCATAAATGAGCTTTTTGACAAGTTTCTAAGGATGACATACTGCTAATTTTTATAGAATGAGTCCAGCTTTCTCAGCCCTGTTTGTGGGGCTGGCAACATAGCCAAGATCCTCCAACTTGCAAAAATGTGGAGGGAGGGGGGATGGAGTGACCAAAGGCAGGACCTCGGAAAAGGCACAATGTGAGGCAAGGGTGTTTGGTTTTCTGCAGATAGAAAGTTGGCAATCCTATTTGTAGGCAGTGTTGTTGTAGCTGTATTGTCCCAAATGTTAGAGAGACAAGGTATGTGAGGTCATACGTTTTATTGAACCATCTTCTGTTGGGAAGAAAGACAAGCTTTTGAGCTACACAGAGCTCTTCTTCAGGTTAAAGAATTCTGCTTCGTTCAAAAGCTCGTCTCTGTCACCAACAAAAGTTGGTCCAATAAAACATTTTACCTCACCCACAATAGTATCTTTGGCATCTGTTTTCCAGTCCTTTCCGTCACTTAGTGGCTTTGAAAGCTCATTTCAAGTAATGATGAAGACACTCTCTCTTTACATTACTCTTTGGAGAGTGCGGGGAAGCTCTTATGTGTTTGCTTCCACACTCTGTAAAGAATCTTTCAATGAAATTACTCTCAAACTGTTCTCCATTATCTATAAGGACTTCAAAAAGATATCCATTATGTGCAAAATAACTTCCTCAACTTTCCTTCTAATGGTGGATGAGGAAATAACTGTGACTGTGAATGCCTTAGGGCAGCGGTTCTCAAACTGGGGGTCGCGACCCCCCCTGGAGGTCCCGGGGTGATCGCGAGCTCCCGATGCATTCAGCGGCATTTCGGCAGATGCTCTGAATGCGCGAATGTGTCCGCTGAAAAGCTGCTGAGTTGAACTCTTCCGCTTTCGATGGCATTTTGGCAGACAGAGAGAAATGCTGTGTGTCCGCCAAAATGCCGCCAAAACTGGAAGAGTTCAATTCGGCGGCTTTTCAGCAGACATACCCAGGGCGGAAGCGGACATGGCACAGCGAAAAGGGGTCGCAAACGTAAGAAGTTTGAGAACCCCTGACTTAGGGTATTGAGACTTGTAGTCAATCAATAGACCAACCAGAGCTGGATCTAATTTTATCCACAGACTGCAAGGTATATCTAAAGTGTGCAGAGATTGGTCATCATGTACAGCTGTTCAACATCTGTATCCATATTAGGCCTCAAAACTAACTTTGCAAAGTGTGTTTAGTTTGAACAACACCAGGGTGAATCTCATGAAGCAGTACTCTTCAGTCTTAGAGAGGTTGGAACTATGATTCAGTCTCCTCTTACTATAATGTCATCTAGGCTAGCCAGTTGATTTGAAACTCTGAAGTAGAATGAGTTTCTCCAGTGTCGATTTGCCATTTTCCTGTCCATACAGTTTGACAAAGCTCACTTAAGGGGTCATCTTGCCAAGAGGCAATTCTTAGTTCCTCCACAATTAATGCTAAGAAATCTGCTGTACACATCAGAACGATCTTTTGCACATTGCCTTCTGCTGCTAGGTCAGAGAAGGACCATGTAAGTACTTAGCTATATATATAAATATTTTTGTGATGGAGTCAGTCCAGAAGGATATAGGAGAGTGCTGGAAGGCAGGTATATTAGTCTCAGGATGTTGCAGGTCCCTGTTCCCTGGATAGCCAAACAAAGGCTACTCCAGGCCAATCAAGACACCTGGGGCCAATTAAGAACCTTCTAGAAAGGAGTAGAAACAGCTAGCCTAATTGGGACACCTGAAGCCAATCAGGGACTGGCTGAAACCAGATAAAAACCTCCCAGTTAGTCAGGTGGCTGTGGGTGTCAGGAGCTGTGGAAGGTAGTTATGCTGTTGGTGAGACTGAGTGTTGGACAACATATCATCCAGAAGGAAGGAGGCCCTGAGGTAAGGGTGAAGTGGAGTTTGAAGAAGCGAGGACCGCTGTGGGGAAGTAGCCCAGGGAATCGTATTGTGTTTTGTGCCTAAAAGGTCAGCCATCTTAGCTGATACTATTAGGGTCCCTGGGCTGGAGTCCGGAGTAGAGGGTGGGCCCGGGCTCCCCCCTTTTCCATCTTCCATACTGGCCTGTGATGAAGGTAACTCACTAGGTGGTGACTCTTGCCAATTATACTGAGAAAGGGAGGTCACTCTGGGGCCTAGATGAGTTTCTGAGGCCCCTAAATCTGCCAGGAAGCGCAGGACCCACAAGTACAGACTTGGAGCTTTGTCACTATATATATATATATTTAGTCAGTATCTGGAAGTAGAGGACTTGACAAGCATTGTCTATGTTATTTTTTTTTTCCTACCATGCATTTAGTTTTGTGGCTTGGGGTTCAGGAGGGCTATATTCCTGGCTCTCCCATTGGCCTACTGACCTTGGGCAAATTGCTCCATGTCTGTGACCCAGTGCAATGGTGTAAGGAATATGTCACAGTCTTTGGGCTACTGGTATGACTTTGTCAATTTACTGTAACCTTGTGAGAATAGCTGGTAATCTGTCTGAGACTTTTGAATAAAGGAACATGTTCCTGGACAAGACTATTAAACTAGCCTTAGGTGTTTAATTCACCTTATCTCCCCCCTACAGTATGTGTAAATCAAAGCTCCTTTTCTGACCTAGCAGGGCTTCAATATTCCCGTCAATAATATATATTACCACCACCACCCCAGCTATGTTCTTCAACTAGTGCTTTAAAATATATTCTCAAAGAAGGACAGCATTTCAAAATTCAGTGAAATGCTTTATTTAACTGTTAGACCTCAGAGTAAAAGGATGAAACTGTTTTTAGGCACTTACTCAGAGAATACCCAAATTCAATATGTCTGTGTAAGAACAGTCCTACTGGGTCAGACTAATCCAGATCTGGCCCAGTATTCTGTTTTCCAACATCATCCACTACTAGATGCTTCAAAGGGAATGAATAGAACAGGGCAGTTATCAAGTGATCCACCCCCGTTGTCCAATCCCAGCTTCTGGCAGTGAGAGGGTAAAGACACACAGGGAATGGTGTTGTGTCCCTGACCATCTTCTCTGATTCCCATTGATAGACCTATCCTCCATGAACTTATCTAATTTTTTAATCCACTTATTTATACTTTTGGCAACAAGTTCCACAGGTTAACTGTAAGTTGTGTGAAGAAGTACTTCCTTCTCTTAGTTTTAAATCTGCTGCCTTTTAATTTTATTGGATGACCTCCAGTTCTTGTATTGGATAAATAATGCCTTCCCTATTCACTTTTTCTGTATCATTCATGATTATAGACCTCTATCATAGCCCCCCTTAGTCATGTTTTTTCTAAGATGAAAAGTCCCATTTTTTTAAATCTGTCTTCATATGTTCGATACCCCTAGTCATTTTTGTTTCCCTCTCTGTACATATTCCAATTCTAATATATTTTTTGAGAAGGGATGACTAAAACTGCACATGGTATTCAAGTATCCTCCTGGTTCCTATCATTCTTTTAGCTTTTTTGACTGCCACTGCACACTGAGCAGATGTTTTCAGAGAATTATCCAGAATTACTCCAAAATCTCATCCTTGTGTAGTAACTGCTAGTTTAGACCCCCATCATTTTATATGTATAGTTGGGATTATTTTTTCCAATGTGCATTACACTGCATTGTTCTCAGTTTAACTGGTTGGTGTGTATGTACTCTGCTGTCCTCTACTGGATGGAATCAGAACTGCTCAATTCTGTGTCACAGCACCAATGCTGCTCACAGTTAGTGGAGATTCTCCTTTAGTTCAAGTGGCATGAGATGGTGCTATTGAAACGGGAGGACTCAAGTTTCTTCCCCATGCTGCTTTGAAGTCCAGCGTGTGTAAGGTTTGTAGGCAGGGATGAGTTTGCTACATGTCCTGTTCCAGAAAGCTTTTTTTTTTTTTTCGTGGGAGCATTACAGGAGAACCTCAAAAAGATCAGCATTGCAGGTTAATTCACACAGGCATGCAAATAGTCAGCCTTTTATTCTGAACATCTCCGAGTCCATTTGCTTTGCTAAGTGAGGCTGGAGGAGATCTTGAGGTCAGTCTATTCTGTGAGATTTCTGGTAATTCTGCTTCCAGTTGGACAGGACAGATCCTAAGGCCAGACGCTCTGGTATTTTCATACTTCCACGTAGGAACACTGGCATTGCTACACTGGATAAGATCAGGGCTGCCGCTAACCTAGCATCCTATCTCCAATGGTGGCCAGTGCCACATGGGTCAGGGGAAAGTGCAAGAAGCTCGATTTTCATTCAAAACCAGGAAGTTCAGAGAAGCTTGGAATGACTAGGTTGTGTGGTAGAAGCTTGGGCCCATCTCTATAATGGGCCTAAACCAAAACTCAGAACCCAAGCTTGGGGAAGGTTCACATCAAGGAGTCAAACACCATTCCCCAAACTTATGTTTACTCAGGCTGCTACATAGTGAGTTTTGTGACTCTCCACTCAGAAGTGGCTTGTGGCTCCTTGCTGTAGGCAAGAGTCTGAAGACAATTCTAATGGAAGGAATGTAGGACAAAGGAACCAGGAGATGGAAGAAGCTCACCAGGTTATATAGACACTGTTCCCCAGCGCCAGTGCAGGATTGTTCCCTAAAGGCCTAGGTTATGTTCTCCCAGTGCTTTGTCTATCCCTTTTTAAATGTCTTTTACTCCTTCCATTAGAACACTATCCAGCAGCCTAAGAGAGCTAACCACTAATTAATGTTCCCTAAAATACAGTATCAGCTATGCCTTACTTCTTCCCTGTAGCTCAGGGGGTGTATCTCTCTGGTTCATTATTTCACACGAGGCTTATAACTTGCCTTTGACTTTTTCCACCTCTCTCCTCTCCTCCCGACCTTTTTCCAAGTGAGCAAAAGAGAGCATAATCAAATTAGGAAAGAATAATGAGATGACATGTACCGTGAGGCTCATCTGACAAGATGAATTCTCCGAAGAGTGGCTGGATGTGTGAGTGATGAGGAGACAGGATTCAAAAAGTCAGGGAGGGATTTGGCTCTGATGATGATTGTTCCAGCACAAGGCAAAATTAAGTCTGCCATTAAATAAGGAAAAATATTAAAAGGAGAAAATTCATGACTATATTGGTGCGTGGCTGGGCAAATGTTTCCTGAGAGGTTCTGGGTGCACTGTTCAATTTAGGAGCACTGTACACCACTCAGCCAGATATTTCCTTACATTGGTGTAGATGGCAGAAGAATTGGGCCCATCATCAATAATACCAACTGCCTCTTCCCCAGGGCTCCAGAGTGGGAGTGGACCTAGATCCCCTTTTGTCCTGTCCCTTATACACAGTGTCTCGTGTACTGCTCTCTACTGAAGCTCCAAATCCTAGCATTCTCCTGCAAGCAACTTTCTCCCTCACTTCATCAGTAACATCAACTGCTAGCACTGAAAAATTATGAGTCAGGCCCCAAAATAATGCAACTGAAAAAAACAATAAAGTTGGCATTTTCTTTATATTTCTGCTGGGATTTGATCCTTTAGGATAAATTCAGGTCATGTTTTCTGTTCAGCCACAAAGATTAGAAACGCACTTTATTTTTTAAAAAAAGGCTAGCTGAAATTCTCACCTAATCACAGGAGCTGAGACTTTAAGAAGAACACCAAGTATCACAAGACTGTCAATAAAGTCACAAAAGTTGGCAACAATGAGGAATACCATCCCACTGGACGTACAGTCAAAAGTTGACTCAGCCACTCCCTCTGGGGCCCAGATCTCTCCAGTCCCCCCTGATCTTCATTATCCCCATGCTTCTTAAAAATATCTGGCATGCTATCAGTAGGCTCTTTCCACTGCCTTGCTAATTGTCTCATATTTGCACACAAAGCTGCTTCACCTGCAGTGATTGGCATTCACCTGTGTATTGATCAGGTTCTGTGGCCTTGATCATAATTCAGCTGCCCATTGATCTGTTTCCATCATTTTGAGTGCTGCCATTCACGTGTGTTTGCATGCTTTTACCCTACCGATTGTTATACTTCTGTCTGTTTGTCTATCTGTTTGTCTTCCCTCTGCTTTGACTCTACCATGTTCTCCACTCTAATCACCTTTTTGCTTCACCATCTTTCATCTTCACTCACTTCACTCACTCCTCCTTCAGGTTCTTCTCACTCTAACTGTCCTCATTTCCTCACCTATTTCCTATCTCTCCTGCCAGTGCAAGGTCTGTGCACCACTGAAGTTCTAAATGGCTTAAAGGCCTTGTACTGGCCCTCTATGCAACGGTGAATTTCATTCTCTACTCTCTCACTACCTCAGCCTAATTTCTATTAATCCAGTCTTTTCCCACTCCAAACCCTTTATTCCTCTCGTATCTTCTTCTTGAACTGTTCCCCTTTTAGACCATTCTGAATTTAATCCTGCCCAAATTCATCCTGTGAACTCCATCTACAATGCTGCACCCCACCTTCTTATACCTTCCTCAGTGCTCCCAAGTAGTTAGCTGGATTTTTTCCCTGCCAGAATGAATCTTTCTTTCTTTCTTTCTAGATTATTTCAGTTCAGATATGTTTTGTTTCATTTCTCAAAACCGAAAAATGTCTACTTTTTATTTTGAGCTCCCCAACTCCTTTCTGTCCCTTATCTCTCTTCTCCGACTTCCGTTTCTCTTTCTCACCTGCCTCCTCCACACGCTTTGGAAGGGAAAGAAGGAACAGGAGGAAAAGTGGGGTGAAGAATGGGATGTGTTTGAGTGTGTGTGTATGTAAGAACAATGAAGATGAGGAAGGTGAAGGTGTGGTGCTATTAGTGCTATTACACAAAATGATCTAATGTTTTATTTCCTCTCCAATTTCTATGATAGGATATAAGATCTTAAGGGGAATCTTACTGAAATGCAGGGAGTGTGCCTCTAGGGCTAACACACACAAGAGTCACATGGGAGATATCAACAGGACACTAAACTAGGACTCAAGAGATGGGCTATTCAAAAAGAGATGTCTTTACGGCAAGAACTGGTAAAGCTTTGAAACAAATGTACGTTTTGCCAAAATTTTAGCCTTTTTGCATTCATTAGCCTTTTGCCCTGACACAAGCCAGGTTGCATTCCCTCAGCATTTGCCCTGGGAAATGTTGCACCTACATTTGACAAAGATCTGATTAGTCATTAAATGCTTCTCCCTCTTAACATTCAATCTTACTCAGGGGCTGGATGGTGGAGCTCAAGTTCTCTGATTACTGCAGCCAATTTCAAGCTAAGAATAGTTGGCAACTTATCCCTAGCAAGACGGAAAGTTGGAATGAAATAACCTACTCAACGAGTCTGATCTGTTTTCCTCCTAATCCATCTATTCCACACACACATCAGCACATTAACCCCTAAATTCCCCACAGGTATTCCCTAATGGTTAAACAGAAGGGATGGGGACATTTGTATATTATGTTATAATAATAATATATAGCTTTTCTGTAGTGTTTTATCAGTAGATATCAAAGTGCTCTACAAAGGGCAGTATCATTATTCCCATTTTACAGATGGGAAAACTGAGGCACAGACAGCTGAAGAGACTTGACCAAGTCACTCAGTAGGCCAGTGACAGAATAGGACCTAGAACACAGGTCTTCTGAGTCCAAGTTCAGTGGTCCATCCAAAAGGCCACACTTGTCTCTGCTAGCCAGGAATGAAAGTGAGGTCCACAGCAGCCCTGGGAATTAACTGCTGCTGCCAGCTTTTCAAAGTCTTTTATTTCCTAATTTGTTTAAATTAAGCCAAGGTGTCACGGAGTTCCCGGGGCGATGGTCTGGACCTGCTCCTTAAGAAGCCAGTCAGGACTCTGAGAGGAAGCTGCTTCTCTGTAAACAGCCTGTCTCCAAGGCTAGGAGCTTCACAGCATACAGCTTCCACCTTCCTGGATCTGACCTCAGAGCATTCAGCACCTTCTGCCCCTCCATGCACTTCCCCCAGCAAGTCAACCAGAGGTTTATTACTCGACAGGAACATGATCTAACACAGAGCTTGTAGATGGAGCGAACCAGACCCCCTCAGCTGGATCCATTTCAGGGGTTCAGGGAGGCCAGACCCTATTTGGGCCTCCCTGCTCTTCCTTAGCCAGCTGCAGACTGAAACTCACTCCCCAGCTCCTCCCCTGCTTCCTTTGTCTGCTCCCCAGGCAGGAGGTCAGGTGACCTCTTCCCCCCCCCCACCTGGAGTCAAGTTACAGCTTCAGGTATGTCAAGAATCAGAGGGGAGTATGGACACCTTCACACAATAGTCAGAGGAGCCATTGAGAGCATTTCTATTCTCTTACACAAGGGCCTAGTTAAGATATCACAAAAGCAGTTTGCACTATGCTGTGACTACAAGATTGCCTGGTATGTACTCAGTGGGGAAAGAGAGCTGGGGGCAAGTCAGGGCTGAGCTCAAAAAGGGGAGCTGAAACAACTGGGAGGTGAGATGCCATTTTGTTTTGTTGTGATCGATTCATTTTAGTGCTCATGCAAAATAAGAAATTAAAAGCACTGGACCAAGGCAGGCATAATCCATACGGGAGCCATGCATACTTTCCACTTTCCCTGAAAGCTCTACCAATGCGCTTCAGTCTTCCTCTATAGTACCTCTGCTATTCCATTTGTGGCTCTCATAAAGCTCTTCCAAAGTGCCTCAGTCTTGACCTGTAAAACCTCCTGCGATGCCAAAGTTGAGACTTGCAAACTCATTTCATTTGGGAAAGAGAGTATTTCCAAATGGGTAGCACCCGGACTCCTATATGGGAGAATCTCCTAATTTCCTGGAACATTTTGAATCTCTAGTGAGACACTTTAGTAGTAACCTTATCGTCATCAGCACAGTGGAGTTATCTGTCTGCCCTTCCTACCCAGAGGGAAAAGGGCATGGGCAGAAATATAGAAATTATTTGGTCAGAGGAGGTGTTTTGCGGTGTCTGGTTCATATCCAAGAGTTGGCAGGGAATGGGTTAATGCCACTAATTCCCAAACTTGTGCTTGTTATAATTAGGTTGCCAGTGGACCCCGATTGTCTGAGGTAATGTTGGGTTTGGATTATTCAACGTGAAAGAGGCTGTTTGAACTGTTAGTGTAGTTGAGTATTTACTGCATTTCCCAGAGTGTTTGTGTCCATATTTTTAAAGGCTTTGACTTCGTTAACTGAAAAGGAAATGTATAGTAGCAACCTCAGCTTCAAATTAATAGTTTTTTGCCAGTTTATTTCCTTATATGGTTGTTGGCTTTTTCTGAAATGGGGCCAGTGCAGAGTTCAGGAGCTCTATGGGGTCCTCCATGCCTCTTCTGGGAAGTGGATCTCAGGAGCTCTGCAAGATCTGTAACTCCTTCAGGCTCACCTAGTCCTGCAGAGTTTAGGAGCACTAAAAGATGCCCAGCTTTCCCCTCACTCCCCAGACACCACTGCATGTGGTTCTGAAGAACTCCACTGACTCCCTCAACTACAAGCAGAGTTACATCTACACTTGCAGAGGCATGTGGCACATAGGTACTAGGTGTGTAGCTACACCTCATAATAAAAGGCTCTGGCAGTGGGGAAAAGCTCCAGCAGCTGCTTGGGCGTACCGCAGACCAGGTAGGATAAACACCCTGGGGGTTCAGGCATGAAGAGCACTTAACTAGCCTAAGCCACATCTCACCATGTACATTGCTGTTCGTACCTGTGCTAGCTTAGCATGCAGTGTCTGTAATCGACACATTGTGGTGAGTGTACACATAGCCAAAGTGTGTGTTTATATTTTCTCTAAACCACTAGAGAGCAGCTAATCAACAGGGTCACCCAAGGCCTATGCACTATTTAAATCCCTTTTAAACCTTCCAAATAGGGTTTAAACGGTATATAATAAGTCTTGTACTTGTCAGGTGCACACACAGGTGAATTTAATCTAAAGGGATCATATCATTACAGTTACATATAACAAGCGTTAACAGCTTTACTCATTTATAACCTATTTTATTTAAATATGGACCAGACAAGAATTTTCATGGAGATTTAACTATGTGAAATATTTGAAGAGGCAGCAATTAGCTATTTCATATAAAGGGGCACGAAGAAACATGAGAAACTAATCAAAATTTTAGTGCAGGGCAATTTGTTAATGACCTGGAACTCAAATGCAAAGTTTCTTCAAACTTTCCAGAAAAAAATCATAGCCTTTAAGGGAAATCTAGTATTTTTTAAGCTCAGTCAATTTTGCTAGGCACAGATGTAGCTGTATAAAGGCTAATAATAGGCTTATAATGGAACCTGGTGGCAACCTTACTTATGGAAAGGCGATCATCTTTCCATAATACATCTAAAGCCAAGGATTACATATGGTTCTATAAATGTACTTCAGGTGTCCCACCCTGCATGACATTTAAATGAATGCTACTGTAATACAAGAGCTCAGCATGGAAATAAGTAGATGGTTCAAGCAAGCACTGTAGGAGTTAAGCAACTAAACTCAGAACTGGTTCTCTTGCGTCTGAAGAGAAGAATCTTGTTTTCATGAAGTTACCCAATCTTTAAAGTATTTCATAATGCTCTGTTTGAAATAATCCTCCCTCCCCCAGACTTATTACTAGTCTGCTGTGATTGATGGCAACACTTAAGAGTCCCCAGACCTAAAATCAATGTAGACACATTTTCACTCTGGGATATTGATGACTCTTTGATTATCCACAACACGGGTAGCTGCGAGATGCCACTTCAATCTTTACTTTGCTCCATCAAGCGGGGGAGTCTTTCGCAGCTGCTCTGCACTTCGAGCACTGTTAATCACAGAACGTCGCACTCAGTGGTAAGGAGTTAACTCTGACCCAAAAGGACTCTTTAAAACCACAGCTGGGCAGAATCTCTAGGGTGATGTTCAGGCTACTAGTGGGCTATGATTTGGTTCAGACAGCAATAGCAATAGTCGGTATCATTGGAGGCGCTGAAGGCACTTTGCAAACATTAACCCCCACAGCATTCAGAAATCAGACTTATCAAATGTCTTTGCAAGCTGAGGAGGAAATCTCATGAGACCAGGCTTGCCTATGAGACTTGTGCTATATCCCTATGTCCACATAGGCCAGAAAGCGTGGGAGTGAGGGGTGTGAATACTTCAGAGGAGCATATTAATCACTGACACAGACTCCACAGGAGGACACGTACAGTATTAGCCAGCAAGAGTAACTGGCCAGCATGAATGTACACGTGCAAACTGGGCTACTTAACTGAGGGCTCCACTGGTAAAATCTGAACAAATGAGATCTCCCATTTCTCGCTGTGGTTTTTTCCCACTATTATTGTTTATAGGATGGTTGGCAATCTGCAAAACGCAGAAGATGTTATGATCTCCGCCCTGGTGGCATTGTGTTCTGAGGACTAAATTATGTCTATCCCAGGCTGTGGGGTGGCACAGGCGTTGAAGAGGAACATTGCCCAGGTTGTGGTGGCTGGAGATATAATGCCTCTCGAACCATTGGAGGGAAGCACAATCAGAAGTGACTCTAGAGATGGCAGGTACAGCACTCCTGCCTCACTACTGAGTGTTCCTGAGGTGCTCCTGAGTATTCTGCCTGTGTCTGTGCAGAACACATCCACTCTGATATTAAGTGTACCAGATATGCCTAGGTAGACATTAGAATGCATCTGCTGGGTGGCTCAATTTTCCAGGTATCTCTGGGAAATATTTACTTTGCCTACAGTATGTGCTAAAAGCAATAAACCAGGTCCCCAGCTGTGGCCAAACCGCAGAGACCCAAGGGGGGTGTGTGGGTGTGTCTGTGTGTGTGTCTGTGTGTGTACACATGCCAAGGTGGCTTAATGCTCACCTTGACCCTGCTCTGATACTGCTGCGTCTCTGTGCAGGCTGGTGCCCCTGCATTGTGATAGAACAGCCTATGAGCAGCTCTAATTTGTGCTGACTGCAATGGCTACACAAGGCCAACATATATCTGAAGATTGGCATGGTTTAGGGGCATGGCAACAACACCATCTTTCTTCTACCCATGCCATTTTTCCCTGCTACCTCAGCAACAGCGGATTGAAAGGTGTAAGTGTCCGTGTGTCTGCTCTACTGCTGTATGGTCACTTGTACATTGAAATGATCCTCCCTGAGATGGTTACAGTGACTGTAGAGATAGGTTACACTGGCAGTATAGTGCAAAGCAGCCATACTGCACCTGAGATTCTGGTCCAGTATGTCCAGGAAGGACACACCTTTTTGAACTACTGCATAAACAGCCAGGCTTGGGTGTTACCCACATACCATGCTGGTGATTGTTACATGTATGTATGTCTGGTTGAGCACATCTACTATTACTTAATACTCTGCAGATACCATTGTCATCAGTAGAATGCTAGTGGGGTATGACAGCACATGTGAAGGAACGCCAGCAGGGAAAGAGTTGTGTGTGAATTTCTCAATCATTTTTATTTTAACTTTGTCGTCTGTGACCAACTGCTAGAGACTTGGGGGTGGGGGGGAGGGGAAGGAGGGTCACACAAAGGCAGTTACTGCAGGTAATGAGGTGCCTTGCTGCGATCAGCTGTCTCTGTTGAATATCAGCTACAAAACAAATACCTTACATATAATTGTTCCTGTTGTCTGCCAGTATGGTGACAGGATCGTAAATGGGGAGAGGGATGCAGCAGGTAAAGACTTCCTATCTATATGTGAGTCTGCTGAAGGTCTTAGCTTTGATCCAGACTCATACATTATGACGCAACCAGCAGTTCTTAACTAGATGGTCTCTGGCTCCATAGTTTTATATTTCAAATCTCAGGTTACTATGGGCGAAATCCTGAAATTCTTATTCAATTTCCACTCAGTGCTTATTCAGGCAAAAGCCTGTACAAAGACTGCAAGATTTGAGTGGCTGGACCTGATTCTCTTTTAGTCTAGAGCCACTTTAGAAACACTCTAGCAATGTAAATGGGCCTTAGCGTGGGAATAAGCTAGAATGGCAATAAATTGCCTGAGATATAAATGAGACTCAGGCTTAGTATATTTAAACTGCCTTTCTCGCCACTATTCTAAACCGTCAGGATGCTGTCTGAAGACGATGATAAAAATGTAAAGGCTGCTTCTCAGTTACACGTAGAACATGTGAACCGGGCACGAGCCAGGTTCTCCACAGCCCTGCACTTTATGCCATCATGTGTACCCGTGTAACACGAATGCAGAGTGGCTGTAGGTAGAACACTGCCATTCCTATTTAATAATGCGTTTACATTTAATTTGCTTGAGTGTTGCACTGGTGTAGATATGACTGCCTAACGTACCCGGCAACAGAGAATTAGATCCATTAGCGACCACCCATACTGCAAAGCCCATTGCCCTTTTCCATGAAAAACTCCATATTTTGCAAACACAACTCAAGTATCTTTTTTGGTTTTCTGTCCCATTCGTTCATTTGTTCTAAGGTCGGCACTGTTTGGTTTCGAATGGATTTACCACAAAAAAGTTGCTGTTTTAATGCAATCTCTACCTTCCCACCACGCCTCTGCATTTATTGCAGATACCTTATATACTCAATCATAAGGCAGTTCGTTTATAAGCCAACCCTTCCCCGCAGATGGATAAATAAAAATGGAATTTTTTTATGATCCATTCATAAGCAGACCCTATAATTCAGGGGTTGGCAAACTTTGGCTCCTGGGCCACCAGGATAAGCCGCTGGCAGGCCAAGACGGTTTGTTTACTTTGAGCGTCCACAAGTACGGAGGTAAACCTAAATGTCTCGGCCCACCAGCTGCTTACCCTGATGGGCCGGGACAGCAACTGATGGGGAAATATTTTGCGGGGAGGGGAAAGCTGGGGGTCAGGGGAGTAACTCCTGTGACCACCCCCCACGAGACCCCGCCCCCAGCCCAGGCTCCCTATGCTCTCCCCATCGCATCCCTTCCCACCTGGAGCGGGCCAGGGGAGGATGTCTCTGGCCTGGCAGAGCTGTTCCAGCAGGCTGGGCGCAGCAGCTGCAGCCTGCTCCAGCGGGTCAGATGGGGTGGCACGGCCACAGCGTGCTCTGGCAGGCGGGGGCGGGTGGCGTGGTCACAGCCTGCCAGCCCCGGAGCTGCAGCTGCTTCAGAGGCTGGGGGGAGAGCAGCGTGGTCAGAAGCGGAGAGACTCTGGTCCTGCCTCTTCCCTTCTGGCTCTGCTGCCTCTCTTTGCCCTCTCTGTTGTGGGGAGGATCTGTGTCCCACATCTCCATCTCTCTATACCCATTCATAAGCCAACCCCCTTCTCTGATGCTTCCCTTTTATACTAAAAAAAATAGGCTTATGAACGAGTATATACGGTACTTCTTTTCCACCCCATCTGGGAAAGGTGGTCACATGCAGAAATTTCCAGCAGATAAGATCTCTGTACTTCAAAGCTCCATTCTTCATAGTATAGGGAGAAGGAGAGAGATGGCTGTCTGCCCCCTGTATGCATCAAAAGCACACTCTGTTGTAGGTTGGTATTGCAATGTAAAAATCATCATATCACAATGCAAATTTCCCACCCCTCATGAAACAATGTCAAAGCTGCTGGTTCTGAGCTGAGCAAAGTTGAGGGTCATTTGGCAGACTGTCAGGGTTGGTTCATACAGGCTGAGGTTAATGTTTCTTGAGCTGTTCACTCAGCTGTGGTTACACCATATACACTCTGAGTTTGGATACAAACACTTTGGGAGGAACAAGCCAGACTGGCTTTATTTACTTGTGTTCCCTTTTATAACTACAGGAGAAATGGAACTGAAGAAAAACTGTAGGTCTGAGCACCCTTGAGGAAGTTTAGATCTAGGTCTGAATGATGAGGCCCGTCTCCACTGGTAATTAACAAACAGGGTATCTGTTTCCCATTAGATCTTAACCTAATGTTCTCTTTTTCTTAAAGGATGATCCCAGCTACAAACAAAGCCTTCGTGGTGAACAACCTTGTATCTGGAATGGGCTACGATCTCTGTGTCTTGGCCATGTGGGATGACACTGCCACGACACTCACAGCCACTAACGTCGTGGGGTGTGCCCAGTTCTTCACCAAAGAGGACTATCCTCAGTGCCAGTCCATGCATAGCCAGTTCCTGGGTGGGACGATGATCTTGGTTATTGGAGGTATCATTGTGGCGACTCTCCTGGTGTTCATCGTCATCCTTATGGTGCGGTATAAAGTTTGTAACAATTCCCAGGGGAAGATGGCCAACGTCAGCAATGTCTACTCACAGACTAATGGAGCTCAACCTGTTCAAAACGGGGTCCTGCCCCAAGTCAACCCCAAAGTGGTGGTAAGAAATGAACTCATGGAGTTTAACTGTGAGTCTGTACAGAGCAGCATCTCGTCCTCTTCTAGTTCAGTGAATAGCCAGGACTGTGATGATTATAGCCTCCAAAGTGAACAAGGCACATTGTCCAGTAAGTGGAGGCCTCCTTCTAGGTCAAAACATAACATTGATCGGCTAATGGGAGCTTTTGCCTCCCTGGAACTGAAGTGTCAGAAAAAGGAGGACACAGTAGACTCCAGAACTTCCACAGTGGCCCACCACTCAGACAAAGAGCCACTTCTGGGCCAACAGGAGTCAAAATTCCGTAGTCTCCTCATGTTACCACTGGAGGGGAAAACTAAACGTAGTCATTCTTTTGACATGGGGGACTTTGCCACGTCTCAATGTTGCACCTACCCCAAAAAGATAACAAACATTTGGACAAAGCGCAGCCTCTCAGTGAATGGCATGCTCTTGCAGTATGATGACAATGACTTAGCAGGGGCGAAAGGGACTTATGGGAGTTCAGAATGGGTAATGGAAAGCACAGTGTAAATAAGAGCTACGCCCCCTCGCTTCTCTCTAATTACATCAAATGTAATAAAATTTGGTTTTGTTGAAAAGCCATGAAAATGAAAAGGGGAGGGGGCATGTTCAAACATATTTGGAGAAAAGAAAAAGAAAGAGAAAGAGAGGTAAATAAACAAAATAAGATAACAAAAGAGGAACAAGGTATTGAAATGCTATTAAGCACGTGTGGCCCCATTAACGTCCAGTCCCAACAAAACTGAGTGTGAACATTTCAAGGAATTTACCAGTCGCGTTTAGCGTTGCTTTCCAAAAGTCGCCTGGCCTCTCGTTGACCCGACAAACAAGATTAAAGGAGGATTAAAGTGGGGTTAGCAGCACATATTTAATTCAAAAGGTTGGGGGTGGGGGGTTTCTTCCTTTTTTGGTAGCCCGTGAAGTGTGAAGTATGCTCCCATTGATAGAAGACTGATACAAGCGTGTCACTGCCTGTAATTGTGCGTCATCGCAGAACTACACTAAGGGCATCTGTGGGGACAGAACAGACCAATTTTTCATCTTAATCTCTTGGTGTTATCAAAAACATATGGAGATTTCTCCCCTCTCCCCACTGTTGGGCTGAGGGGGTTTTGGTTTTGGTTGGGTTGGTTTTTTGCAGGAAAAAGGGATATTTCTTTTTTTCCTTTTTGTTTTTGTTCTCTCATCGAATCCCTGTGATGAAACCAAGGATATGTACAAAGATTAAACTCTTGATGTACTGTATAACCCGCCTTCAACACCACCCTTTATGTCCTAGGAAAATGAAATCTAGGGGGCAAATAAATTTTAAAAATAATCATCTTTCTTCTATCTCCTTCATGGTCGCTGCTTGTCAAGGCAGATTGCAACAGCTATTCATATCAAGTGGTGGGGGGAAGGTTGTTGTCCCAAAGGGGGGAAAAATTCAAGGTTTCATAGAAGAGGCAAGAGAGAGAGGAAAACAAAAGCTGCTCTGATGAACACCACATTATTAATACAAATTGCTGCTGGCCAACGTTATTCTGTCACTCTGTTCGACTGATAAAGAAAATGCAGACTTTAGCTCGTTTGCAACAGAAAGCTCTTTGTCCAGTCAGTCACCACAACAGGGCGTGTCTGTATCAGTAGCATTGCAGGAAGCACAGGTCTCTGAGCAGTTAAGGGAATTATAAGTGTAATGGGCATATTCCTATTTAGCCACGGAAAATAAGTTAGAATTGGATGGCTCAGAATAGATGGTCTCCCAAGCATCACCTGCATCTTGCCCTTCACCTACTCCCAGACCTCTGTCCCATTCCTTGCAAAGCTACTTGCTACCTGAGACCAATGGTTCTTCTTCATGGCTTGTAAACTGATTTTCAAGTTCCTTTTGGAGGAGCATTGCTGCAGTTTTGGGAATGCTGTGGATGCATGTGGTCCATCCACCTGGCTCCATTGTCCTTAGTGATTTTAATGTGCTTTCCAATATTTTGGTGGCTACAGCAACTGTTTTTATTTAATTTATTTATTTGTTTGTTCCCAGTGATCTGTCAGCTGGGAGCCATTTTGAAATTGCACATTATTATTATTTTATAACAGACGTGTAGAGAGAGGTTGTAAGGCACAGAGAAAAACCCTATGTATTTTTTTTTTTTAAAGTTTCAGAGATCTATTGTGACATGGCTATGTACTTGATCTTGTATTCGTCATGTTTCTTACTTGGAGTTTTAGACAATGACATGCCTGTGATCAGAATATTATTTTCCTTTTAATTTTTATTTTTTTTGCTACAAAATGTACAGTAAAAACAAAACATTCCTGGGGGAAACAAGCACCTTCTTCTTTTCATTTGTTGTAATGTCCTGTGTTTTGCTTTGAAACCTACATAAGCATTCATATTTTTTAAAAAAGAAAAAGACCTTGAAACGTTTTCTCTCTTTGCTGTTTCGTGTGCCGAAAGATATTTTTATTTGGGTGAAATTCACCCCTAATGAGAGGTATTCAGTAGCACACAGGCCCTTTGCATAAGGGTGTATATCATGCTCTGAGAACCTGAGTTAAACTTGGCTGTTGGTGAGGAGTGTGATGTATCTACACTGTATTTGGGAAGTCTGATTGCATGGTTAGGTGTACCCAAGCTCGCTCTGATCTGGCGAGCATGAGTAACAACGAAGCTGCAATAGCACAGGTGGTGGTGGTATAGGTTAGCCTCTTGAGCATGTACTTGGGTCCTGGGCAAGCAGGGCTATCCTATGCTGCTACCTGTGCTCCCTCCTATTGTTGCTCGAGCTACTTTTGATTTCGCTAGACCAAAGCTAGCTTCGTTATAGCTACATGTGCTGCAATCACACCTTCCGACTGCAATGCAGATAGACCCATACACAGTTGTGCTGGTATGGGCCCTAGCCTGGATGCCATTATGCTGGTATAACTGTACGTAGAGCAGTATAGCTTATGCCATTCCCCATAAGCTACACCAATATCAATACCATTATACTGATCAAACTTCATCCACCCTTGGGGGGTTTTGCCAGTTATTACCAGTATAATTATACCAGCAAAACCCCTTTAGTGTGTAGGACAGGCCTTAGATGACGTTTAAAAGAAAAGCTACAGTCATTAATAACGATACTTTGTGTGGCCCCAATCCTGAATGGGTTGATGTAGTAAAACTCCCACTGACTTGAAAACACTAGGCAGCTTGTGCATGGGTGTATGGTGTTTGGTGCCAAAGACTAATAGCTAACATGTCCTGATGTTTCAGGATGTGTTGTGAGGGTTGATTAATGTATATAGAGTGTCTCGAACATAAGAGATGAGATATACAGTAGGTCTGATCCTCCACTGCTGTAAATTAGCCCACCTTCATCCACATCAATAGAGCTATGCCAATTTACACCAGCTGAGGATCTATTATTTATTATTAATAGCTAGATTGTTAATGAATTTCCAGAAACAAGTTGCTGTTTCCTTGTCTCAATATCAGTGATTAGCACTCGTATTTCTCCAACTGGGAATTGACTGTTTACTTCCACTTCCTAAAGGAAGGCAATTCTGACAAAGATTTAGGGTGAAATCTTGACCTCAATGAAGTCAATGGCAAAACTCCCATTGACTTCAGTGTGGGCCAGAATTTCACCAGGGATTAGGAATCAAGCAATTCAGATTCCTTTAGCATGTAGGAGAGGAGGAAGAAAAATGGTAAATTAAGCCCTATTTTTTTTCCTAAGGGTTAATTTTACAGGGGCTTTTATTACCAGTGTATTTTAACAGTAGTCTAAGGGCCTGATCCAAAGTCCACTGTCTTTCCACCCATCTAAATAGGTTTTGGATCGTGCCTTATGTTATCAATGTTCATAAAACCAAAAAATGTTTAATATAACTTTACAACGGCTTTGAAAGTTTCTGCTTTTCTCATGCATTCAAATGGGAGCTGCATTTCTTGTTTTAATCTATATAAGCCAACTGTCCAGATGACAGATTCCCATTAATTGTTAATTATACTTAATTTTAGATTGTATTTAAGACACTTAAATAATTTTGTGTAGTAATTTAATTTTCTTCGTTATTATATGCATTGGTTAGACTATTATTTTTTATTACATTGCATTTCCCTTTAAACATGGCAGCTGGGGTGCTTTGAATTCAGCTGTCAAGTTCATTTGCAATATTAATAGTGTTCACCCTCATGAAAATTCAAAAGCAGTAGCCAACGCATTCCTCTTTATTAAAGAGAAAAAAACCTCTGTTCTGTTTTTGCATAAAATCAGAGAAAGGAATTCAACAGATGCTGTCTTGAAGAAGTGGATGCATGCCAAAAGAGCCAGGTATTAAGATCCACAATGTAACAACCAGAGAAGCACTTATTATTGTGGTTTATTATTTGTATTCATTTACCACTAAAGGCTGAGGCTCAACAAATTGCAAATGCTGATTGAAAGGTAAACAAGATTGGCACCCATAGAACCCTGTCTGATCTTATGAAGCCAAAATGGGACAATATTTGGTTGGGAGACCACCAAGGAACACTCAAGTGCTGAATGAAGTAGCACTGATGATGCAACAGGTGGCACTCTTCTCCCTGACTCAGTATTAAACTAATGCTCCAGTGTGCTAGCTCAGGGAACACTGTTTCTAGAAGACCTGTCTTTTGGATGAAATGTAGAACCAACATTCCAATGATTTATGCACATTAAAGATCCCATGGTACTTTTCACAACGTCAGTGGTTTTAAGCCCAGCATCCTAGCCCAACTCTGATTTCTCATACTCCCAGTTTACTGCAGTTTTCAGTTGAATACTTCATTCTGCTCTGTTTGATCTGCATTTTTGTGTACTGGTGCTGTGTACTGTTAAGACTGCCATGTTCCACCTCTGAAGTAGCTCAGTTTCAGTGGCAAGTGAAGTTACATACACACACAAACTTATTTGGGTTGGAAGAGCACTTCATGGCTCATCTGATCCAGCTGCTACTGAAGTCAATGGAACAACACCCACTGGCTAGGAGGAGTTGAATCTGACCTCTTGTTCCTACCACCCTAAACCGAGACAGAGCTTTACAAATGTCAGGTAACAATATCGTCACACAAAGTAGCACCTGACTGAAGGTTACAGAGTGTTGAATATGTTATCAGCAACCGTATTCTAAATACAAGTGTGAGTTGGTTTAGATAGTAAAATGCACATCACACCTTGAGAACAGCTTTCCATAGAAGTCAGTGGGCCGTTAAAGGTACAGATACCAAAGAGATACTTTTGGAAATGCTACGTGAGAGCTGGGAGTATGGGCGTGTATGTGTAAGTAAATCATGGAAGTTACATTTTTTGACATTGTGTATGGTGGGAACATAGACATATGTTTCTAAAAATGTGCCATGCCTTTTATTTGAATGAGCAGGACAAGATTCCATTAGGAAATGGAGCCCACGTTTTGAGATGCTGAAAAACAACACAGTCTTGCAGTATAACACAAGAAGCACAGATGCCCAAAATTTGTGTCATTGAGGAACTCACTGGAACCTTGACTGGAACCCAGGAGCTGTACATAATAATCTTATTGCTGCATATAAGTCTGGTTTTTAATCAAAGCATAACTGTGATTGTATCTTCCTTGATGAATGGTAAGTTCTCCAGGAATAGAAAATTGCAGAGGATTTGCTTTCCCTTTGCCCTGCAGTTGTAGGGAGAGAGCATTTTAGAACTCACCAAGCTTCATTTAAGTGCTTGGGCCCCACTTCGGGTGACATCATAAGCAACACCAGCACCCATAACACCACACAGGTGAAAGGAATCCTGGTCTTGCATGATGCAAGACTGAATGGCACTAGCATCCTGGTACTCAGATTGTTACATCTTGCTACAGAGACTGTTTTCCTCCAGAGTGTTCAAATGAATATTCAGACAGATTCTGTTCGATTCATTTTCTCATTGTATCCTAATGGACATGCTCCAAAGCCAGCTGACCAAACAGAGCCCTAGGAATTGTCTGGGCAAGCGACGTAAATCACTCCAGTAGCAATGATTTGAGCACTTTCAAACCTGGGGGGGCCAATGAATAATACCATCTGATAACAAAGAAAACATCTTAGTATTTGAAAAGCATGAATATCACATCTGTTTCCAATGCTTTATACCCATTAACCCATGGGAAATATACAACTCACCATATGGTGTATACTGTACCCCATGCCACTTGTTTCAGCATATTTTTCTGGCATTTGCTCTAGCTGCTTCCTCTATGCACTTATGAAATGTTACTTGCATGATGCTATATATTTAATAACGCGGAACATTAAATTAACAATCCTTATTAAGATCCAGCATGTTTTGCTTTGAAATTGCCCTAAACATGATGATACGTCATCCCTCGTCTTTAAACAGTTTTAGGGAAGGCAGTGTTTTAGTTCTTACGACAAATGCAATCCAGATAGAAGAGGGGTCTCCAAACTACAGCCCAGGGGCCGGATCCGGCCCGCAGCTTCAATTTGTCCAGCCCGCCAGCTGAGCAGGCATGCTGAGCAGCTACATGGAGAAGCCGCTGCTGCCGCACCCTCCTCCCCACCCCCGCAAGCTGCTGCCAGCAGCATCGTGTGTGGAGGAGTGAGTGCCCCCATGGCAGCGCATATATTTCCATATATTGAATTTTTTCACAGTTGCTTCAGCCTGCGAAGCTCCTTCAAAAATTTAATATGGCCCTCGTTTCATAAAGTGTGGAGACCCCTGAGCTAGAAGAATAGTTTGAAGTTGTTCATTTCAATATAAGAATGATGTTTTTTTCTGATATGTTTGTCTAGCCCCAGTTAATTATGCCTGAATCCTCAAAGGTACAGTATCCCTTAGCATCAGCAGTCCCTAAGCCTATTAGATCAAAGAGTGTAAGCTGCTTATGCGTGGAACTGCACTGCCAACAGATGGCAAGTTCCACTGTTCTCTCTATATACGTATGGAGTTCTCTGACCTTCTGACTAATTTATGTAGCGATGTGTGTTCTCTTGTGGTGTTGCTGGAAAAAGAACATGACTCTGTGATGAAATATTAGGGGACAGAGAAGGAGATGATAGAAACATCCTCTTTACATGTAGTAGCTGGTCTGTGAATGAGCAATTGACAATCATACCAACTGGACCACCAATTAGTGGTGTAAATGGGACACGTAGTCTCACGTTGTAGAGTACAGCTCAAGGGATTAACTTCCCCAATAGTCTGCAGAGTTTTTATATTATGGGCTGAATTAAAACCCCATATATATGAGGACCAATGGCTGGGCTGGAGATGAACTTACCCAAAGCTCCCCCAGCCCTGTGCAGGATTCATATGATGCCCATTGCAGTCATTGGGAGATGCTCATGCTGTGTGCCAGGAGACAGCAACCACTCGACTGTTCGGATACAGGGTTTCAGCCTGAGCAATTTCTATATAAAACCTCATTACCACTGTGTAACCCATTCTCCCACCACACAATCCAAGCAAATCTCAGTGAAAGCATGTTCTCCAGGGAAGGGTCCTGTAGTCAGCTAATGAACTGGATTAACTTTGGCAGCAATTGAACTCTTTGTGTTGATAAAGTTTTGGGTTGTTTTTTTTAAAGATGCCTTTTCTGGAGGATTGTCAGGGCGGGAAAGAAAGAACAAGAAAAACAGGCCTCTACTGAGGCGGGGAGAGGTTACCAGAAAACAAACTTGTACTTCTCATTGCCTTTGTACCATTAGCGCCAGAGGGCTCTTTCTTTGTATTAGTCAAATGATACCCATGTGTGCTGGAAATCTAGAAAGGAGAGAGCAGCAGAGGTGCTGGAATGAGAGGTGCAGAGGTTGCCCCTGGCTTGACACAGTTTCCGTTTTCAGCAGAGTTTACAGTTTGGTTCAATGGCTCTCAGCACCTCCACCATACAAATTATTCCAGCACCCTTAGAGAGAAGAAAGATTAGTGTGTTTTTTTAAAAAAGAAAAGTTTACTCTACATCTGTATTTTATGTAAGAATCATGAAAGTGACATTAGTGAAACATCAATGAGAAAGAGAGTGTATAGTCCCCTGGATTTGTAAAGGAGTTTTTTTGTATTATTTATTCATTTTGAAGGGAATAACCATAGAACAATAATTTTTTAAAGCCTCCATTTTGGACACATGAAGAATTTATCCTTTTAAACACTTCACTGTAATTTATTTTAGATTGATTGCATTTACTGAAATTATTCATGTGCAATCCTATTTTTGTATTACATATAAAATCTTAACAGAATATCATTAACTTTGCAAGTCAAACATTTGCAAGTTAGGAAATGCCAAAATTATGGTTGCTTTTGCAACCTTAATTTGGACGCATTGTGCACATGTATTATGATACAGACTTTAATTAGATGATCACAACTACATTTTTCCACAGGGCCTTTGTCTTATTGAGTGCAGAGAATAGATGCTGCTTAATATTATGGGTTATCCCATAATATAACAGTGGGTTATCCTCACTGTTCAATGTGTGGCCATGGCTTATTTACTATGCACTGTTCAAACCCTACTCTGATGTCAGAATTATGAATTTCAGCAGGGCTTTTTCTTCGGCACCCATTACTATAGGGCTTGGGTGCATCACAAATGTTAAAAGAATTTATTTTCACTACGCTCCTGTCTCCATTTTACAGATGAGAAACAGATATCAAGGTCACAAGTATCCATTAATTTTGGGTGCCCACTTGGGAACTTGATTTTTCCCATACTAAATAGTTTCATAAAGCACTTAGTGGTGTAAATGGGAGCAGTGCTTTAAACATACAGACCTGTCAGCACTTCTGCAAATCAGACATCAAGGTCTCAATTCAGGCAGCCAGAAAATGAGGAACACACAACCAGGGGCTATCTGTGAAATGTCCAGTTTAAGAGACTTACTCAGCATCCCACAGAAACTCTGGAGGCAGAGGCAGGGATTGAATCCAATTCTCCAGGGCAGCAGTCAACTGCCTTAACCATTACACTCAATAGATAAGTGGGGATAAGGTAATTTTTTGAAGGGGGCCAACTTCTGTTGGTGATAAAGACAAGCTTTTGAGTTACACAGAGCTCTTTAGCTCTGGAAAGGTACTGAGGCCTTGGCTATACTTGCAGGTTATACCGCAATAAAACCTCCCAGAGTGCTCTACCTCACTTCCTCTCCACAATGGCAAGGCACGTAGAGCGCTCTAAGTCCCTGGCTGGAGCATTCCTGGTTCTCCACCTCGGCAAGAGGGATAAGGTCTGATGTATATTGGGTGAGATGCTTCAGTGTCAGCGTGAACATTACTGCGCTCTGATTGACCTCCAGAAATGTCCCATAAGCCCCTTAAGCCAAGTGGCCATTCTTCTCGTTGTGAAATCACTGCAGGAATGTGGAAGTGCCATTTCAAAACTCCAATTCAGACAGTGACTCCGTATCTGCTCAGGAGCAAAGCAAACAGCAAATGTACGCTGTGAGTGAGACATGGGCGGGGTGGGGGGGTCTGAACTTACAAGACAGCAGGCTGATCTGACACACTCAGCACTCCAAAAACCGTACTCCATACACACCACACAGTCCCTGTCACATTCAACCCCACCCCACCCCCATTTGAAAACCACTTGAAGGCAGGGATAGCTGCCCATAATGCACCACTCCCAAGGCAGCTGCAAGTGCCACAAATGTGACCACACCAGTATGCTTGCAGCTGTTAGTGTGGACAGACTGCAGCGCTTCCCCTAGTGCACTCTCCGAAGGCTGGTTTAACCCAAAGCACTCTACATCTTCAAGTGTAGCCAAACACTGAGAGTGTCACAGTTAAATACAAGATCAACCAGCTAAGTAGTTAGCACATATTCTAAGCTAAGGGGACCATTCAAGGTGAAGTGGCCCATTAACACCCTTGTAGGGATAAGACAAAAAGTGAGTTTAGTGGGTTACAAAGTGTTGTAATAAGCCATAAATCCAGGCTCTTCATTAAGCCCATGATTTTTAGTGTCTAGCAAAGTTATTAATTGACGCTCCCGGGCTCAGCTCTAGAAAGTGCTGTGAAGATTGCCATTGATGACGAGGATTGATAGGTCAGAGAGAGAGTAATCACTTTGTAAAAGCAACAAACAGTCTTGTAGCACCTTATAGACTAAGATCTGTTTGTTAGTCTAAGGTGCTACAAGACTCCTTTTTGCTTTTGCAGATCCAGAGTAACACAGCTTCCCCTCTGATACTAAACACTTTGTGTTCAGCCACAGCTGAGAGTGTGGTTTGTGTCTTTTATCATTTTCCTGTGTGAGTTCTCAGGAGCGTTGTGATTCTCTGATTTCCCCCTCCTACGTGTTGAGGCATTTAGTGCCCTGGATGTGGTGTACCACTTCTCTGCCCACCTCCTGATCTAGTCACACCCTATTCCTAGCCCCACAAAGTCATGGGACCTCCTTGTCAACCTCTTCCTGCCACTGGCCAAGATGGCCATCCATCACTCCAGGAGAAGGAAGCTGGAGGCGGGGGGGAAACGAAGGGGCAGGAGCATGGCTGCTCTGTGACTGTAGAGCCTACTTCAAGTCCCATTAAGCAGGAAGAGTTCTGCCGGGCAGTGTTCATTGACTAGACACCTTGGAGGAGCAGTGGGCATGGTCAGGGCTTCTGTATCTGGGGTCCCCCTGTGCTTCCTTGATTTTTAACCTTTGACCTCACACCTGCTGCTATTTTTCTCCATTGACCATGTACGCACTTGGTGTAGTGATTCCACCCCCTTAGTTGAAGGGGCAGGCCTTGCATTTTGGGCTAGCCTCACAGCGCCTGTTCCCCTACCCGCAACCTGGTACATCCCGTCCCAAATTCATCCTGGGTGCTGAATGAGCCAGAGGTCTTGGCGCAAAAAAAAAAAAAAAAAAAAGTATGTGATCATGTAACTAAAAACTATATCATCGTGCATACACACAGCCCTGTGTACAAAGATGAATTAAAATTCCACAAGCAATTTTAATACAAGTGCTTCCAAACTGTTGAGTACTTGAGTTTGCAACCTTAACAGTGCTCGTGTAAGACACTTTTGTGTCATTTCCTATATTTTCCCCCCCAAAGAGAAATCTGAGGAAAAAAAAAAATTCCAGCGTGTGGCAGCAGATTGAATCTAAAGGTCCCACCCCATTCCTGACCCAGCTGGGAGTCAATGTACAAACCTCTGTCACTTGGGCTAACAGAGGAACTGATGGCAAGAGCAACAGTCAGCATCTATGTAGACCAGCACTAGAGCAAGAGGAGATACAATATCTTTGCAACCCACTGGCAAATATTGTAAAATAAGGGCAAGCTTCAGCAATATGGGGTTTCACTCCAGATTCTGGCAGGGAGTGTGGTCTAGTGCACACAGACTCTTCTTTCTGTTTGCCCTAAGTTTGACCCCTTCTGCCTCTCCCCTCCGATCTGTCCCAGTCATGTCTCTTCCCCACTCTAGCTCCTTGTCTCAGTCCCATTCTCATTGCTCACCTAGTTCCAGTCACCTTTGCTCAGGCTTCTCATTCTAGTCTTAGACCATATCTACACTACCCCTTATGGTGGCAAAACTTTTGTTGCTCAGGGATGTAAAAAATAATCACCCCCATGAGCGATGTAAGTTAAGTTTCAGTGGCATAAACGCTCATGTGCGCAGAGCTATGCTGGTGGGGGAGATTCTCCTGCTGACATAGCTATCGCTGCTCATTTAGGTGGTTCTGTTATGTTGATGGGAGGGCTCCCTCTCCCTTCAGCACAGAGCAGCTCCACAAGCAATCTTACCACAGCAAAGCTGGATCAGTACAGCCATGCCATGGTAAGCATGGTAGTGTAGACATGGCCATTGTCTCCTTGCCCAGCAAGTCCTTGTCTCACCCTCCAGGCTCACCGTCCAAGTCCCCATTTCAAATCTCTCCCCTTTTTCATCCAAAGCCAATATCCTGGCCCACTCAATCCAAATTCCCCTCTTCCCACCCCAACTCCTTCTCCTCAGTCTCCTTGCCTAGACACTCCCCCTTCAAGCTCTTGGTCCAGTCTCTCTCCCCCAGCATTGCTTCTAGCCCCAGGCTTCCTTCCTGGACTTCTCATACAACCTCAGTCTTCCCCTACCCTATGCCCTAGCTCCTTGTCCATCCCTTTGCAAAACCAACCCAATGTGTCTCCCTTGCATCCCAGCTCCTTGTGAGACCCGTCTCTCTTCCCCTCTCTACAACAAATAATATACAGACATATGGCTCTCTAATGAGCTGGAAGGATCTTGAAAGTTCATTGAGTCCAGTCCCCTGCCTACACTAGCAGAACCAAGTACTGTCCCCTGACAGATTTTTTGCCTCAGATCCCTAAATGGCCCCCTCAGGGATTGAACTCACAACCATAGGTTTAGCCAGTTAATGCTCAAACCACTGAGCTATCCCTGCAGCAGTTTCCTACTTGCACTTTCCTTCTCCAGCCCATCCATTCATGCCCCCAGCTCTTTGTCGAATCTCAGAGGTCCCCCTCAACTCACACAACTGATGCATAGTCAGTTCTGGTTCCAACACCCAGATTCAGTCTCCAGCTGGCTCCCAATCCCAGCCTGTACTTTCTCCCCTGATCCTACGTGCTCTGACCAGTCAGCCTAGTCTCCCCTTGCCAAGTGCTTGTTACCATTTCTCTCTGTCCCCAACTCCAGTTCCAGATTCAGAATCCTTGTTCCAATCTACTCCTTTCCTCAGCCTCCTGTCTGAATTTTGTCCCCCCCTCTCCCCGATTTTGAATCGGATAGTTTCCTCCTCCATACTGCCTAGGTGCCAGCAGTCAGGTCACTGGGAGCATAGGAGAGACAGACACTCCCTGCTCTCAGCTCTAGTATCTGACACCACACAGGCCTGGAGCAGTCACTAACTACAGGGAAAGTCCTTCTGTGCTCCTGTATCCCTGTTGCTTGTTTAGTCATGCTGTAGAGATGGGTCATGTCGAGTCTGGTCACACCTGGGATCTGTGAGAGACTTGGACACGCACAGTGAGGACAGAAACTTCAGAGACTAGATTTTTTAAAAACTAAAGAAGCCTCTACTGAGCATGTGCAAACTGTGATTTTTTCAAAGGCTTATAATAAGGCCAACTTTGGATGGGTTTTTCACAGGGACAGCAAAAGTCAGATCCCTGACACAAAGGCCACCCCCTGCCAAATGTCATGCCTCTTCTCCACAGCAGGGAGGTTCTAGAGTGTTTCAAAGAAGGTCTTAATCTTAACCTGGGTAAAACACCATATTTTCTCAGGGCCTCTTTCTCAGGAAATTTTGGCTGAATTTTTTCCAGAAAAATTCAGCTTCACCCAGACACCCAGCATGTAAAACTTCAGTTCAAATTATTAATGTTTGGCAAAGTTATAAGGCCATGCTTTCTGTTGCTTATAAGAGGAAGTACTGAGCAACCTTAATTACAGGAAGTGCTATTGTTTAATACATGCAATATGTTCCATGCCTCTATTCATGGAATGCATCCCTTTAACAATTCCATTCGCAGAAATAAATGATTCTGTTCCAGTGTGGTTAGCACATTTTAAAAGTCATCACTTTATAATTTATTAATAGTCCCACTTCTCTTCCCTAGAACAAGCCACACTGGAATATTTTCATACCATGCAGTTAATTACCAGTTGTAACATTTTATGAGTCAAGCTACAAGACAGGTGTCTGAGAAGGAAGACTAAATTATATTTTTACAGAGACATTGACCCTGCTTACACTGTCACTGGCTTGACGTAAAAATGAAGCTGCTGAGACGGCAGAACCAGAGATGCACACGCTGCTATATTTGCTTGTTACCACTGCAGTAATGCACATACTTTCCCTTTTCTAGCTACCATCAGGATGAGATCCTGATTTATGGATTCAAACTGCAATCCATACTCATTCTGAAGTAACAATTCTTTCTTCCTTCAAACCTGTACATAGAATAGGTCACAGACACAAGGAAGCATGAATCCTTAATCAGGTAAGCCCAATACACCAGGAGGCAGGACCTCACTATATAGCCAGTGTGCTGTTGCACCAGAAAGCGGGACTCTGTACACACCTGTGTTTGAATGGAGGAGAGACACACTCAGCCTGTACCCAACAAATCACAGAAATGGCAAAGTGGTACCCCCCAGAACTTGATCACCAAATGAGTTATGGTCAGAGAGGAAATCTGACATTAAAAGAACATAGGAACTGCCAGACTGGCTCAGATGCAATGTCGATCTAGCCCAATATCTTGTCTCTAACAGGGGACAGTACCAGACACTTCAGCTGCAGATGCAAGAAACCCTGCAGGGGACTGTTACAGAATACCCCCAATGTCTGCACCCCAAAAGTGTTAGAGAATTGGGCCCTCTTAATCCTGCACTTTTGGTATGGCCCAGGCCAGCCATGGAAAAGCAGAATACTCCCTTCAAAATCTGGTCTCAAACAATGAGTAAACATGCAATAAATATGGAACTAAAAATGAGCACTGAGTGACTCATCTTGTTCTGAGTTATCTGCCTCACAGTTTACCAAGACTCGCTTTGGAAAACCAGGCCTTGCCTCCTGGGAGTACAGTGCCTGAATAGATTTAAAAAAAATGTAGCATATGGCACTGTATGTGCAGAGACATGAGAACATTTCTGCTTCAAGTCCATGCAGTGTCTTCTGTGTGGCTCCTGGAATCACACGCTACAACAGTCAAATGCACAAAGGGACAGACACACCTTATCAAGTTCGAAGAGTCAGTCTTTCAGCGCTTTAGTACCTTTATCTGACTTTGCTGCTTGTAAGAAACCAGGGCAAATAGTCTCTGTACCCCATGCACCCAGACCATCCCCTGCATATAGGCCAGGCATGAATAAGAATGACTCTGCTTAACAGGAGACTTATCTGTACGTTCTATTTCTATAGTGCAGTGGTTTGTTAATGTTTGGCAGACTGAAGGCTGCACAAAGTAGGTTACTGTGTAACTAACATTTGCAGATTTTTAATGCCAGAAGGGACATTATTGAGACTGACCTGCTGTTTAACACAGCCCATACACATTCACCCAGTGCTGCAGGCATTGTTGCCCTGCCATAGCAACAAACAGGAAATGATTAAGCAGATGCCAAGGAGCAAAAAGTAACTGTCCACATGCACCAGAGTGCTGTTGAACTGATAGCACAGGATAGCAGCCACAAGACAGGTGGGCAAAATATGGCTGCTTTTGTCTGCAATCATCTGTGTTTTGCTTTGAGCCAGAAACATCCCATTTTGCTGCAGCTCAGCTGAACAGTTTTGATGGTAAGACCCATCCCAATTAGAATGTCCATCCGAAACAATCTTAAGCACAAGTTTGCATGAAATTGAGGCCAGGCTTGTGTAACCCACGGGTGCAGATCACAGAGACGCTGACCTCTGCCACAGCTCGAGCTAGTGCAGGGGTGGGCAAACTGCTTGACCTGAAGCCCACATCTGGATATGGAAATTGTATAGCAGGCCAGGAATGCTCACAAAATTGGGGGTTGGGGTGTGGGAGAGGGTGAGAGCTGCGGATTGGGCTGCAGGCTCCGGCGTGGGGCCAGAAATGAGGATTTCAGGGTGTGTGAGGAAGCTCCGGGATGAGGGAGGGCCATGGGAGGAGATGAGGACTCCATCTGGAGATGCTGGCTCTGGGGTGGGGCTAGGGATGAGGCATTTGGGGTGCAAGAAGGGGGCTGTGTGCTGCAGGTGGAGCAGAAGGGTTTGCTGCCCAGCGCCTGCACTGCCACTTACCTCAAGCAGCTCCTGGAAGCAAGGGCCTGTCCCCCACTCCAACTCCTACATGGAGGCATGGCCATGCAGCTCTGAGCGCTGCTCAATCCGCAGGCACTGCCCCTGCAGTTCCCATTGGCCACAGCTCCTGACCAATGGGAGCTGCAGCTCCCGTGGTTGGAGAGGGGGGGAACATGTAGAGCCCTCTGGCTACCCCAACATGAAGATGCTAGAAAGGGGAACATGCCGCTGTTTCCAGGAGCTGCTCAGAGTGTGGCAAGCGCCTAACCCTGCTCCCCAGCTGGAGTGGTACAAGCCCTTGACTCCATTGCCTGGCAGGAGCTGAGGGCAGGATTAAAAGCTCTGACAGGCCAGATGTAGCCTGCAGGCCATAGTTTGCCCACCCCTGAGCTAGAGCGCTTTAGCTCAAGCTGAAGCGGTTCATGCTTTTGGGTTCGGAAAGGTCTACACGTATCTAGTCAAGAATCCAGCCAGGCTGAATTTGACTAGTTTGCTCCCTCTGGGCTACACTGCTCTCTAAATTACCCTGGTGCAACTCCATTGTTGACTTCAATGACTGATGCCTTCAATTAGAAATGTTTGAATTATTCAGGGCAAGTAACTGATGAGATGAATTGAGCCCTTTTATCATTCTCATAAATGAGGATGGTTTGTGAATGTATTTGGTATCCATAATTATTCCCCGAAGAGCTGGGTGTGAATAAATATCAGCCTATGCGGTGTTTGCAAGCTATTCGTTCCTAATTGCTAGCTCAGAAAAGTCCAGATGTGGACAGTTTGAGGACAACACTACAGCTTTACAAATTGGTGAACTAAACAAACAAACTAGTTGGTTTAACATTCTCCCGTGTCCTTTCAAGGAGGAATGTATAAAGTTCAAGGGACAAAGTACACTGACATTACCTTGGGTACAATCCGGACTGATGGACAGCTGTGTCCCCTCAATTCTCCAACAGTGGGTGCCTTTTATACTGCTTCAGTGTGAGTGCAAGCATTCGTGGTCCGCTCTCACACAGACTCCAGCATGTATATCGTTCCCAGCTATACGGGATGAGTTTTTATAGCCAGCCACTTCTGAATTACACGGCAGGGCAACACCAAAGTCCCAGTCCCAGACCGCCCCTAGAAATGTGTGTCTTGTATTACCCAACATCCTCCTGGGCAATACAAACTTATATAAAGTCCATCACTTATTAATAGGAAATGATATGCACAAAGTTTGTTATCCCAAATGGAGTTTCCCAAACATGTCAATCCAAACACACTGGTTTTGATAACAGAAAAAAATATTAACTACAGAAAAGTAGGTTTGAAAGTGACTACAATAATGAGGCATATAAATCAAACTTGCTTACAAGGAAATAGAATGTAAAACGCAACTTACACCTAACTGAACAGGCTGAATGAATACACAGCAAAGATCTCGCACACCACATGTTCCAGCAGCCTTACTGGCTAAACCTCTTTCAATCAGGATACCCACCTCTCCCACCAGTCCAGTCCTACTTCCTTTGTTCTTCAGTTGATGATGCTATGAGGAGAGAACAAGGGAGAGATGGTTTATGCCCTCTCTTCTTGTAGCCCTCTCTCTTGTGCAAGATTCATCTCCAGCTAAGGTTCAGGAGACAGAAGGTCAGTGTGGCGAGGAAACGTAAGCTGTTTCCTTGTCAAAATGTACATCTTATGCCCAAACCCTCTCGCTTGCCAAAGAGCAGCCATTTAAGCATGTGATGGTCCCCTTGAAGGCATTCACCCCTGCTGAAGCATTGGCCAGCCTTTTGGCTCTGTGGAACTTTGACTGTCCTCTGGAACATGTCCTGGGTAATATAATACAGTGACCGCTTATATCTTTGCGCACAATGTTGCCCACACATTTTACTAAGCCAGTAATGATCAGCAAATCATGAGTTTTCAAATGATACTTTGCATAGTACGCTTTGTACAGCATTTAACATTTGTAAAAGGGGGTGAGCACAGCCGGTCGCATGCATCCCTTATATTTATTGAAGTCTCATGTGTTTTGTGCCCTAGTTTTAACGCTGACAGAAGGTTTATCAGCAGTGTCGGGTGGGTTAGATTTACAGCTAAAGCAATTTCAGGTAAATTGCTCTTGGCATTAATATGGATTACACCTCCTGGGGTACTTCCAGGTTAGTCTCCTGAGTAGGCGACCTGGATCTCTTTTCAGAAAGGTGAAGCGTTCATGTATTTGAGGCCTCATCCTCTCATCCAAAATCATCTTTTATTGTAATCCACTGAGGTGTTTATACTTCACTTATCACCACAGCATCTGTCTGCCTTCCAGTAGTCCATGAAGCAACAAACTACACATCTGTCCCACCCCTCCACAGAAGCAGCAGCATATGCAGGCAAGTGACTTATTGTGGTAGGCGGTTTTCCTGTTTGTGAGTGTTTTAAATAGACCTATTGCTATGCATGTATATTAGAGATGACAGGGTCAGGTCAAAGAAATGCACCTTGCACTTGGAGTGCAAAGTGGTGTAACCACCTTTGCTCTAGGAGGATTTGATTCCACAGACTCAGACCACAACCAGAGCAGGTTCCCTCTCCCGACCCAGGTGAGCTTTAGTCTTATTGCTGAGAGTTCCACTTGGCCAGAGGAGTGGAATTGTTGACCACTGTCTTCATCCCAGAGCTTTACGCAGTCGGATAGGTATCGTGGGCCCAGTCCATAGAGAGCTTTGATAAGGACGGAGACCTTGAATTTGATTCAAAATTCTGTGGGAAGCCAGTGTAGAAAGCAGAGGACAAGTGTGACACACTCACAGTAGCCTGTATTGCTGAGGAGATGTGCTGCAGCATTTTGGACTAAGTGGCATTTCCTAAGCACTGATGGTTTCAGTTAGATGACTTTTCCAGCAGGCTCAGTCCTCTGCTGTGCCACATACTGTAGAGTGGTGTAAATGGGCCATTCTGATGCTCAGAACTGAGCCCAAATTCTTCTTTCAGCTACACAAACAAAGCTGGAGTAACTCCACTGGAGTTACTTTGAATTTATACTAATGTAACAAGCCTCCCATGTAAACTGGGGCAGATACAGGACTCTTCTACATTATATCCACTACAGCAGCCACTTAGGAACCGCTCAGCTGATCCAGGAATGCCAGAACACAACATCTCCAGCCATATACCTCCCACACTTGGAATGCGCGTGAGGTGCCAGGAGCAGGTGACAGAGATGCTATGCCAGCTTCATACCATTAATTCCCAGCTGCCACTGATTGGCAAATGGGACGATTAGTGCCAAAGGTCTTTTCCGGGGAGAACAACCGGTCAGATGCTACAAAAGTGTAGGCTTGATTCTCCACTGTTTTGCACCTTTTACATCTGCGTCAAGTGAGTGGAAAGTGGATGTAATGATGGTACAACACCTCCACAGCAGAATTCTCCACTGAAAGCAGCATTTCACTCCCACTTTCCAGGGAAGTAAATGACCAGACCAGGAGCAAGGCAGAGAAGAATCAGTTCAGTGTAGGGTGAGAGTCTGTGCTGCATCTCTAAAAGGAGCAGCAGCAGCACCCATCTTGCAGCCCAAGGGGAGGGAGCCATGTGGAGGCTCTAAGCCAAGTTTGTGCCATCCTGATCCTGGCAGCTCAGTGGTTCGTGGTGTGACTTAGGCTGCTATGGGGGCTGTCTAAATTGCAATAGCCTTCTCAGGGAGTCCTATGGGCCACAGCACTGCCTGGAATCTCTGCAGCGCAGTGTGCTGCAGCCCCACCCCAACACCCACCCTACTCCAGGGTCTGTGAGAGGGTTCTTACAAGGCAACCTTATTGCCAATCTCTACTGTGCTTGTGCAGTTTTCCCCTGCCAGCTCTTTTACCTGGTGCAAGAGGCTCAAGGGGGTAGAAGATCTTGTCTCCAGTGTTTGTGAAAAATCCCTCAGATTCCTAATATGTTTTGGTTCTAGTGTACCCCTTGTTAGTCTTTATTCACAAACATTCATGTGATCGGACTGTCAGGGAGTGGTGGTTCTTCCCACCAGTATCTATATTTGCATGCAAATCACAGAACTCCTGTATGAGAAAAATGGTCTCCATTCATTATTGGCTAGTCATTAGTCACCATTTCTTTTGTGCTTTCCACTGATTTAAAAGGTACCTATCATCCAGCAAGGGTGTAGAAACAACAACATGAACAATCACCAATCACCAATAGCAAAGCACAACAGTCAAAGTGACCGGAGTCTGAACAACCCGTGGGATGATATTCATTCATCCAGATTTTGTGCAAATAATGAAAACATTTGGACAAACTAGGATTAGTCAGTGAGCGATTCATGAATTAGAAAAGGACTAAATTCACTGGCTAATTTATTTGCAATAAAAAGAATTCTAGCATCTTTGAAGGAGAGTTAAAAGGAAAAAAAGCTATGGCTTCTTACTTGTAGTGGTCATTACTTCACTACTCAAAAGAGAAAGACCACTATCGGGGCTGCTAAAATACAGCCACGGCAACACTACCCAACACGGTATTCATTTCTAAAGTGCAGAGGAAATGGCTGCAGGAGGAACGTAATTATCAGAGATAGAGTTACCTAATAATCAATCATATTGCAATTCTAATTGGAAAGGCATTCCCTTGCTGTCATCCCATGGGGTGCATATCTTAAATGATTTTTTAAACCGGGGGAAAAAAAAAGCCAACCATTCCTCTGTAATCCTGGCCTAATGCCCAGTTTGTTGCTGTTCTCAGATTAGAGGAGATTATCACCGATCAAACCCCTTTCATGGAAAAGAACCATTGAAATCCACCTCAGCATTGCCTTTATTAGAAATGAAGGAGAAAGGTTCCTTCCACTGGGAATAAAAAGAAACCTTAATTCATAACTTGTCAGAAGAAAGGTGCTTGCTTCAGCACTGAACCCAGTTAGTTATGGCTCTAATTTACACAACTGCAAGTCATCCTGGCGAAAGAGACGATACCTTTAAGTAATAATGAACAAGAATGCATCGGCAGAATAATAATCGTGGAATGAAAAGGTTACAGCAAGGAACGTGGTGAAGCTAAGTGCCTGCTCTAATTCCGCTGGGTGCTGTAACAACATGGGTCTGGCATTGCACTTACAATATAAAATAACATTTGCATGGCAATTAAGACTTAATGGTTTGTGGAGGGAACTCTGCAAGACTTTATAAAAACATCCAAACTAGGCTGTATTCAAGTTTAGCTGTTTTTCTGACTGTATCATCATCTTCAAAGGCAGGCTTCTCTTAAGATACCATCTGCAATTATAGAGTCTCAGCTGCTGTAAATTGGTGTGCCCTCAATCAAGGTAAGCCAATTTACCCCAATTGTAGCGTCTGGCCCATCATACATAGGGAGGAAAATGCGGACCCTGGAAAAATCCAGTTGGACTTGGAAGCAGAAAAGAACAAGTCACTAAGGGTAGGTCCATAAAGAGAGACTGACTCAATGTTGCAATACCTAACTTTTAAGTGCCCTGAGGTAGGTGCCATGGCCCTCAGTTAGCTATCCAGGCTTCCCACACAAGCTATGGGGAGATTTAGATACCTAAGAATGAAATTCACAAACAGAACCCCAAGCTCCGGCTGCTGCAGTAGCAGCTGGAAGTCCTGGGCCCCTTCAATCACTACCAGAGCTACCAGCTGCAGAGGTGGCTAGGAGCCCTGGGGCTTGGGAGCCATTTAAAGGGCCTGGAGCTCCAGCTGCCACTACTACAGCAGAGCCCCAGGCCCTTTAAATTGCCACGTGGGGAAGCTGGTCCAGTCCTGTCTGGCTTGCTGGTACACCGTACCGGGGTGTACCGGCTTACTTTCACCTCTGCCCACAAGAGACTCAAGCCACCATGCATTGCCACTACAGTGAGTGAAATGCGAGTCTCACGTCCAACTTAACTTTCCCACAATAACCAAAAAGATAACAAGAGTGACAGGAAGAGAGAAAGCAAAATCCACCCCAATACCGCTTTTTTTAGCGCGTGTTAGGAAGTCTTATACCAATCAGGTCGGGGAGGAGCAAAACAGAACCACAGAGCTAGAGTGTTTCAAGATTTCCTAAATATGAGTTTTATTTGAAATTTGTCAGGGATTTTTTGACCGCTTACAGAGCTTCTCAAAAGTTTTCCCTTTACATTTTGAAATTTTTGATATTTTTCCTGATTTTTGAAAAAAAATCCTAGAATGTTGTTTTTTTCCCCCCAGTACCTCAACAAATAGCATTTATATATATGCCACCCAGTGCAGAAGATGTATCCTGCAGAATACATATAGGTATGTGGTGGAATTGGGTATGTGTGGGGTGAGCTGAGACATACTCAAGCTTGGATAAAATAAGATCCGTCCTAAAACACTGCCCAAAATGGACATGAAAAAGTGGTCTTAATTGTCCCGGCAGATCTGTGCGTTTCTGGTTGCTGGCATAGCGGTGGTGCTGAAATATGGAGAGAGGGGCTATTTTTCCAATCAGAGTGGGAACAGAAAATGCTAGGAATCTCTCAAGAGAGCCTGTTCTTGCAATCCAATTAGTAACTTAGTGGATCAAAAAGCTCTGACCACGTATTATCCCAATTCCTTAATTGTTAGCCACACCAAACCAATGAACCTACTGAGATTCACCCAGCATGCATTCTAACACAAGCGATGTTACAATACTTATGAAAGAATTTGTGTTTTGTAACGCGCTATTGCATCATGGGACGGGATGTGAAACTGAATTTTACTCAGCAGAGTTACGTGCTGACACATCTTGGGTACTACAGGCTCGCGGCTATTCCCATTAAAGTCCATTACCAAAATCCCATTGACTTCACTGGAGAAAGAAATAGACCTCAGGAAATTAAAGCTGTGACTCGGAGCCCCTGGCAGTCTTGCCATTGATTTCAGTGGGCATTGGATCAAACCCTAACTTGTGATGCAAATCCCATAAAGAACGGATGGTGAAGTGACAGTAAGATGGCAGTGATTCGACTCCTGCACTATTGTTCCACGTTCTCCCTCTATTCACAAGCTATGACTGACATATAGGGATCCTGGTCCTGAGCCCATTGAAATCAATTTTAAAAAATTCCTATTGATTTCCATGGATTTTTGACCATGCTTAGAGGGAGAACCGGCAACAATGGGGTTTCCCACTTCCCCTGCATTCACATATCAGGTTTATAGATTCCTCTCCTAGGGGTGGTGGCTCTGAGACACCAGTTGAATACATGACCCTGCTCATCCACAGATCGGCAGTGGATTTATTCTTTTAATTACAAAGGACAGATTCCAGACGTCACTTTTTCTGTTCGGAGACCTTGAGGGCGGGTAGGTGGTGTCTGGTATAAAGAAAATGTCTTTCCTGATGTACTGTAATGAAGCAATCTTTGTTTTTTGTCACTTCCAGATTCATCCATATATTTCCTAAAACAGGAAAAAACCCACCAATATATAACAAACAAAAGGAAGAAACAACAGGAAGAAAAACAAGAAACAAACAGGAAGAGAACAACAACAGAAACCCCAGTGTTAAGTACTGAAAAGGGGATGATAATTACTACTCCAAAAGAAGTATCCTGAAGCAATGAGGGAACGGGGAACCTCATAAGAGTCTTCAAATATGTTTAAGGCTGTTATAAAGAGGACAGTGATCAAATGTTCTCAATATCCACTGAAGGGTGGACAAGAAGTAATTAGCTTAATCCACAGCAAGAGAGCTTTAGGTTAGATATCAGGGAAAAACTTTCTAACTATAAGCACAATTTAGTACTGGAATAAGCTTCCAAAGGAGGTTGTGGAATCCCTGTGTTTGGAGATTTTAACAACAGGTTGGATAAACACCTGTCAGGGATAGTGTAAGTTTACTTGGTTCTGTCTCAGAGCAGGGGGCTGGATGAGATGACCTCTCGAGGTTACTTCCAGCCCTACATTTCTAGGATTTCTACAACATATCTGTATTCATACAGCAAACATGACAGCAGGTTGTGATTGAATTGGTATAATCATAAAAAATGAAACAGTGAAGGCCACAGCCCCAGTTCTGGTTGGGCCATGCTTAGCGGTTAGCACTGGACTGAGAATGTCAGGGGAAAGGTGACTGGAAGGGGATAAAACCTTTCTGCTCCTGAATCTCAGCCCAACCAAAGAGTGAACCAGATACAGCATTCCTCTGTGCTGTCTACAGCAATTCCATAGGGACTGCTCTGCCAGCTGACAAACACTCGCTACCACTCATTTGTGCCCCTGGCTGTGCCCCCAGCCCACCCAGGAACCCACCCACAGCATAGGGACAAGGAATAGGTGAGAAGTAGCCAGTAAGGCCTGTTAGAGATGCTTGTGATTTCCTCTGCATTGCTGGAACAGTCCTTGGTCCAAAATAGCTTGATGTTGGTGACACGCTGCAAAAACCATCTATTTGATGGTGGGTTTTGAGAAGGCATAAGGTATGGTCCTGGAACAATGTGGGTGTGGTAGAATGCAGCTTTTTTCCAGTTAGTTAGTGGGCCAAGTTGAATTGATTTCTTGTCTAAATGTTTGCCTTTTAATGCTGCTGGGATATTATGCTGTAATGCCAATTATACCTCCAGCCCCTTAGAGCCTTTGCATTAGTATCTTTGTATTTAAATCCAAATAAATAAAAATAAATGGAGATAGAGCTAGGGGCCAAGAGGGCTTTTTCCCAGCATCATAATTAATCATGTTCAGGACAACCTAGTCAGTCAGTTTAAGTATTATTCCCAATTTTACCACAGAGGAAAGAGAGGTTAAATGAACTGTCCAGGGACCATGGAGGGAACCAGTGTCAGAGGTCAGAGAAAACTGCAGGAGCTCCTTGATGCTAGTCTTAGGATCAGATCTCAACTTTCCCTCTCTCTCTATCATTGCTTGAATAGTTAAACAGGTCCCCTGTGCCTTCCATATCAGAGCTGGCCAAATTTCAAGGGTCCCATTAACCTCCAAGTCTTTATTACTCATAACTGTCCCTTCCCACTGAAGGCAGATATCTGACATTAAAAAGACCTAGTTGTTTCCCCTTCACTCCATGATCTTCTGCTGGAAGCAGGGTCAGAGCAAGAGAGAAGAACCACTAGAAAAGCAAGGCAGGCCTGCTGAGAGGATTTAAATAGGAGCTCGGTGTCTAAATTCCTTGCAGGATCTAGGATGCAGTTTTTATGGGAGGGCAAGACCTGTAGGTACCAATAGACATCTCCCGTTGATCTCTGCCCATCCACATGCTCTCACATCCCTGGCCCGTAACATGTCTAATATGCCCATCACTACAGCTCTAGGCATCAGCATGATGAAGACACAAGAGGGAGCCAAAAGCAAGTTGCTACTGCTTTGCTGAAGCAAAAGGGCAGAAATTTACTAGCAACATCCATCATAAGGTCACTGCCCTGGGAATGGAACATGCCACCTAAGGCAGCTGTTCCCTACAGACCCTCCTTCCATCTCTTCCCTCTCTGTTTCCCCGACAGGGCAAGCTGCCATGCCTGCATGGAGTTCAGCTTCTGTGTTGTGGCAGGCTACTGCTCAGTAGCCTGCCAGTGATTTGGACTAAATTTATATGGATTTTCTCCTTCACACTATGCACAGGAGACAAAAATAGGGCCATAAATTCAATATCAGTGAGTGCTTTTCACTCAGAGAATCATCCCTGTTTGGTGCATTTGATAACTGAGCGCCAAATGTATCCCTCTGTCAAGTACTCCCTTTAAGTGAGCTTCCCTGCTTTCCATTTGTCTTCTGCTCTGCTGCCTGGAAAACAATCTCTTAAACAGGTCTAGTCCACTAGCAGATCTATTCTTTTAAGTGCACGCCACTGAAGCAGGAGGGATTGATGTATTAAATACCAAAGCATTGTATGACTGCCTTTGATCTCTGAATCAAGGAAAGCAAAATAGGATTGCCCAGACCAAATCGCTCAGCACATTAGCTTGCACAAGAGCTCTGAGGGTTAGTTCCTGGAGCAGAGGAATGGGGATTTACTTGTCTTGAGAAGTGTCAGTATGTTCTCCTGTTAGCCCCCAGCTACTGGTTTGCATTGTGGTGACTAGCGCACTGCAGTAACACTTGGGCCTTGGGAAGGTGATGAACCTGCTACGATAGACAGCAGATTCACGTTGCCACTGGAGCAGTTACTTGGGTAGTGGGTCTCGTCCTACCCTGAGGGATAGGCTGAAGGGCCATAGCCAGGCACTGTAATTGCTGGAGCCCATGTGCATAGCGTAAGCAGTAAAAAAGCCTGTATGGCCAAACTTGCAAAGATATCATGGGATTCGATGTGTCCACCAGTTTAAGATACATGTCCCCAAACAGTCAAAACATTTGCTGGTTGAGAATACTCCTTGGCTCCTCCTGACCCTGGCCTCTCAACAGAGCATTGCCCACAAACCTCCAAATTCTGTTCCTACCAGCTTGCGGGAGGGTTACATCCCATCCCGTCCAGTGATGGCCTTGCCTTGCTCACACAAGTTTTAGTTACCTCCAGACCAGACCAACACAATCTGCTTTACCTTGGGTTCAGAGCATCAGGCTTAAACAAGCTGCAGCTGGTTCACGGCCTGGTTCCTGGGCAGTGCACATCTCCCTGGCTGTATCCCCTTTGTATGCCATAGGCTCCCTGCTGAAGATCATGTCAATTTTGTGATCTTGGGGCCAGCTTTTTAGAGCTATTTAGGCACCTAAAGATGAAGAAAGGTACCTAGTGGGATTTTCACCTATCTCCCCTTGACCTTCAAATTCCTCATTGCGTAACCTACTAAAGTGCTTTTAAAAACCTCAAGACACTTAACCGCACTTAGGCACAAAAACACCTCTATATATCTGGACTTTGGTGACCTTTTCACCAGGACCTCAGTGTTCTGGGACCAGGCTCCGTAGAGGGCTGCCTTGCCTTCCTGATCTTTGCCTGCCATCAACAGTTCTGCTCCTCCGGAACAAGGGACCAGTCTATCTCAAAGGTGAAGCTGAAGCAAAGTAGACAGGACTTGCCTGGCCTGACTGTAGGCAATTGATTCCCAGGATCTAAAGGTGACCATCAACCTGACCACCTTCGGGTCCAAATGCAAATCCAGTTTCTTTGAACATGATTTCCAAACAAAGCAACTCAATCTATTAGCATCTCTAGAACCATGGGCAGCAGATATAATAGGCCAGGGGAGGCTCAGCCTCCCCTAATCTAGGCCTTGGCCCTGCCCATGCTTTGCCCAGAAGGCGGGGCTCCCTCTCTGCCCCAAAGCTGGCTGGGCCTAAGCTCAGTATGGCATCCTGGAGCTCAGGGCTTGGCCAGTCGGCAGGTTGGGCTGGTGCTCCGGTCAGTCAGCAGCCCAGCATGGTTCAGCTGGGGCTTCTCCAGCTGTGTGGGAGGAGGAGCTCAGGGCTCTGGCAGGCAAGTGGGGGAGGGGCAAGACTTTAGGCAGAAGGAGCAGGGTCCATGGGCTAGCCTTCCCAAAGGGGGGTTTCACCTGCCCCCCATGACTAGAGGACAAACATAGGTTAAATGATCAAAAACCATCTGAGGAAATGATGACATGCTTTCCTTACTATTGATGTAAGTCATCTTGTAAATTTATTTATTTTAACTCTACTAGATGTTCAAATAGCTGGGAAATGGGTGCAATATAAGTATTGTAGAATATCAGGGTTGGAAGGGACCTCAAGAGGTCATTTAGTCCCTGATCAAAGCAGGGCCAACCCCCAACTAAATCACCCCAGCCAGGGCTTTGCCAATCCTGACCTTAAAAACCTCTAAGGAAAGAGATTCCACCACTTCCCTAGGTAACCCATTCCAGTGCTTCACCACCCTCTTAGTGAAAGTTTTTCCTAATATCCAACTTAAACCTCCCTATCTGCAACTTAGGACCATTACTACTTGTTCTGTCATCTACCACCACCGAGAACAGTCTAGATCCATCCTTTTTGGGACCCCCTTTCAGGTAGTTGAAAGCAGCAATCAAATCCCACCTCATTCCTCTCTTCTGCAGACTGAACAAACCCAGTTCCCCTCAGCCTCTGTCGCAAGTCATGTGCTCCAGCACCCTAATCATTTTTGTTGCCCTTCACTGGACTCCATTTTTTTCCCACATCCTTCTTGTGGTGTGGGGCCCAAAACTGGACACAGTACTCCAGCTGAGGCCTCACAAATGCCAAATAGAGGGGAATGTTCGTGTCCCTGGATCTGCTGGCAATGTCCCTACTTATACAACCCAAAATGCTGTTAGCCTTTTTGCCAACAAGGGCACACTGACTCATATCCAGCTGAAAAGAACAAAACAAACTAGAACATCAGGGCCAACGGCCATTTGAAACTTTCTCAGTGAAAGGATTAAACATTTATGGAAAATTGATGATATCAGCAAGAATAGCTGTAGATATTAAGATTCAAAGGGCTGTCAGTCCTCCTGCTACAGGACAAAGATCCTAATATTGCCAACTCCAGTGACTGTATTGCAGGTCTTGCTATATTTGATGACTTTCTTAAAACCTTAGCTCCTGGAGTCATGCTATTCTGACAATGACAGCTTCATTGTAAAAATAAACCAGGTCAGTCTCTAGCCCTCTTGGTTGTGGGAGAAACTCAAGACTTAAGGCTGAGGGACCAGGAAATAAAAAGAACCCCACAATCATTTTTAATCTCATTATTTGGGTGGGGAGAGGGGAACGAGCTGATTCATGAAATTTGAATGTTTGAGGTTGGCTGTTTTGTTCATTAGTTTGGGCCAGGAAGAAATCACATCCCTTCTCTCCCTTTCAGAGTAGAGCATTACATTGTCAGAGGTATCCTACTGGCCTGCAGTCTTGGGTAGCATCTGGCAGGGTTGGAGAAAGGCCATAAAATCATCAAGCAGATACAGGCTTAACATAATCCAATGGCTGGAAGTTGCTGGACAAATTCAGATTGTTAAAATGTTTTGCTTTATTTCCAGTGAGAGAATTAACCATTGGAGCAATTTACCAAATGTCATGGTAGATTCATCATCAGTGTCAATTTTAAAAATCAAGCTTTGATTCTCTCTTGAAAAGATCTGCCCTAGGAATTATTTGGATGGGGAGGGGGCAGGTCTAGGACAGGTGTTAGGTAAGTCATAATAGATGAGCACCACGGTCCCTTCTGGGCTTGAAATCTATGAAATTAGAAATTTAGAACTCTGCTAGATCACAATCTCTAGGACAGGGCAGGGTGCGGGTACCTCGTAGTTCATTCTCTAGCACACTGACCAGGCCAATGTTAAGTGATGTGTTTCCATCATTTTCCACTGCCTGATAGACCTCACCTCTTGGCTTAGTATAATAGAGTGTACCTTTGTTCTACACCAGTGTGACATCCCTCGTATTCCTATGTTCTAAGCCATTAACTAGATAGCATCTTGCCTTCCATGCTAAGGCGACAGGATTTTATGGGACAGAAAAAGGTTTAAGGTTAACTAAACTCTTCAAGGAGATTACAGGTAATACGATGAGACATGCCAGTTGAAAAGGGTCTTAGGGCTCCCGTGAATGGGAACAGCTTGCCTTAGCCTCTGCCCCCACCCCCCAACCTCAGGACTTCAACACTCAGAGGACAGACAGGCCTGTGAGAGTGTGCCCTGCTGGCACAGGAGGATGTTGGCTTGTCCCCACCAGCACATGTTTTGGACCCATCTGGTGTGAATTAGCCAGGATTAGAGACATGACAAGAGCCAATCCCTCCTTGATGTTTGTGAGACATTGATTTACTCCTTGTGAAAGGTAGCTTAGAGCATGCCCTCCTCACATGCTGGGAAAATTAAAGCAAAGAGGAGAGCCACTAAGAGCAGAGAAAAGACATTCTCTATGATCCCACTTGGACTGGTACAGCTACTTCCTGGGAAGGCCTTGCTCCTGACAGCCCTTGGATGGCGCACAGTGCCAGAGCAGTTGGGGGCGGGGGGATCGGAGGCCACCATGTGGGCACACAAAAGGATAAGCACTTGTTAGGTTTGCCAGATATCCGGTTTTCAACCAGAACACCCAGTCAAAAAGGGACCCTGGCAGTTCCGGTCAGCACTATTGACTGGGCTGTTAAAAGTCTGGTTGGTGTGGGGCTAGCAGACTCCCTGTCTGGCTCAGTGCAGCTTCCTGAAAGTGTCTGGCCTGTTCGGCTCCTAGGTGCAGGGGTGCCCAGGGGGCTCTGTGCACTACCCCTTCCTCGAGTGCCAGCTCTGCAGCTTCCATTGGGAGCCGTGGCCAATGGGAGCTGCGAGGGTGGCGCATGCAGGCAATGTACAGAGCCCCCCAACCCCTCTGCCTAGGAGCTGGACAATACTGGGAGCCACCTAAGGTAAGCGCCGCCAGCCAGAGCCCACACCATGAACTCCCTCCCTGCCCAAGCCCTGAGCCCTCCCACACCTGCAGCCGAAGCCCACACCCCAACCTCCACCCCCTCCCACCCCCTGAACCTTTCGTTTCTGCCCAGCCAGAGCCCTCACCCACTTCTGTACCCAAGCCCCCTACCCCAGGATGGGGAAAATGAGAGAGAGAGTGGGATGGATTAAGTGGGGGGTAGAGCCTCGGAGAAGGAGCGGAGCAGTGGGCAAGACATGGATATTCAGTTTTGTGCAGTTAGAAAGTGGGCAACCCTAGCGCTAGCGTAGCTGGCTAGATTCAGCAGCTGTACATCTTAGATTCCCACTTGATACACACAAAAAAGGATAGGACATGCACAAAGAAGGGCTTAGGGAGCAGATAGTTACCTGCTCCCTCTTTCCTTTCCTCAATACTTGCCTAGTAGCAGGAACAGCTCTCTTGTTAAAACAAGAGTGGGATCCCATGCACTCTCCATCTGCTCACCCCTTTCTGCCTTATACCTGTATACAAAGCATGCCGCACCCCCGGTGTGCAGGATCGAGCTGTAACAATTTGGTTTGCTTTCCTAAATACTTTGATTTATAAAGGGTGTCTTTGTGGGTGTACATACCAACCCACACCTCTCTACCTAAATTGCCCTATAAGCTTCAGTTGCAGCAATCTTCTTCTGCCCTGGTGCCCTACAGCACTATTGCTAGTAGCATCAGAGGTGGCTGCATTTCATTAGTGAGTGAAGGTTTACAATCAATAAAGACTGAGCAAGGTTAGCCCAACTTTGACACACACAGTATAGGCCTGATTGCCAGAGACACTACAAATCCACAGTTCTTGTTGAAATCAATGGGGCAATGTTGGGGCTCAGTGCCTGTGGGGAAAGATTCCAGTCCTATACAAGCACACATACACAGTACACAGATGATGGAGAGATAGCTATTGCAATCCCAAAACCAAACAATAGTGTCAAATTATGCTTTTAGAGAGTGAGAACTTTCCATGTGTTTTTCATCGCCAACCAAAAAACCCAAATCCATACCACACCCACCCAGCAGGGGGGGGGAGGGAGGGAGGGTCACTTATGCAGATGCTGACATAAGCAAAGATCTTGGGCAAATCTGGAGAAATGAACATAAAAAAGGGAACACACACTAGTAAGAATATGGAGAATAAAAAGGCTCTGAAGTGTCACAAAAGATGGGCAAAATATTCTCTCTTTAGAATTATATACAAAAGTAGATTTTAAACGTAATCATAACCATGATGTAAACAGGGTTAAACATTTGCATAGTTTCAAGCGACGTTTATGAGACCAGATCCTGATCTTGCTTAAACTGGTTTAAAAATGTGAAGTAGCTGAGGATAATGGAGGTATTCCAGATTTACTCTGGTGCACCAGAGGGCAAAATGCTTTTATATATATACACACACACACACACAACTGGAGTGGGTGAAATTTTAGCAGCAATTTTTTCCTCTGAAAAAGATGCAGATTTAGTGTCATTTAAATCATTTGCGCCGGTGCATCAATTAGCCAAATTTTCATTTTGAAAAAAAGTTTAAAAAATTAAAAAGTTTCCAAACAGCCCATTTTGACATTTTCTAAATATTTATTTTAATTTGAAACCATTTTTTTTAAAATTTCAGTTTTTAAAAAATGAAATAAAACAAAGCACTTTACTGTTGAAACAAAATATTTCATTTGACTTGAAATTTTCTGAATTTTCAATGCACTGAACATTTTGATTCTGACCCAAAACTATTTAATTTTCCATTTCAAACTTAACAGAAAAGGTCTGTTTTTCAGCCAACTTTAATTATAATGACACCTGTCTACAACCCTATTTGTCCTCCAAATATCATCCCCTTTACTTTGTTGGTGCATGTGTATGCAGACTCAGACCCCACCCATAAAGGCAAGTATTGTCATGGCCCATAGAGCCAGCCAGATCCTTCACTGGTGTAAATCAATACCACACAATTAAAGCCAAAGGAGGTACAACAACAACTATACACTGGTTGGTAGAGGATCTGTCCACAGTTTGCAAATAGCAAACAGGTGGTTGAAAATGTTTTTGTTTAAACTGTTTTTCCCCCCAGGAAAAATTTCCCACTTTTTTGACAAAAGAATGGAAATCAAAACTGGATATTTTATTGTGAAAGTTTGAGGTTTGGTAACAAAATTTCAGGCTTTGGTTTTCAAGCGCCCCCCCCCCCCCTTTTTTTTCCTCTAAAACCAGGATTTTGTTTTTCATCAAAATGACGAAAATTTTAGTGGGAAATTAAGAGATTTTTTTAAAATTTCCCATTAAAGTAAGTTAACAGTTTTTAATCAATGTTAATCTTACACTTCCTTTAAAAGAATAACCACCATGTAGTATCTTTTAACAGGTATGATATTGCAATATATCATTTGATTGTTTTATGGTGTGAAGTTTACTGTAAAACTGTGTTTGTCTATGCACTGGTCTATACATTTGATTACCAAAATTATCCATTTCAGTTAAACTGGTGCAAGTTGTGTGCATAGACAAGCCTTCTGTGTCTACTTCAATTGTATGCTCTTTGGGGTAATGATTGTCTTCTGTTCTGAGTTTATACAGCACCTAGTCTAGTATCTTATCTTTGTAAGTCCCAACTTCTATTGTTCACGGACATAGTCATTGAACCAAACTTAACTCCTCTCTTTCTGAGGATAAGGCTCTTTCCAACTAAATGGTAGGCACCCTCAGTTCCTGCTGAAGTCATCAAGAGGACCCCATCATAAGCTTTATACAGTGGAAAAAAACAAACATTCACCACGTGCATATAGAAAAGGAAAGAGGTATCGGTCTCTGGCTTTTCCACTGAACTCTGTCTTCAGACTGCACAAAAAGCATGTGTGGTCTGTCTCAATTTTATTAAGTAGTACTTCATAATGCTTTGCCCACTCATCTGTTCCTTAAGATAGAAAATTGCCATCCTTGGCCCATAATAAAATTAAAAACCAGCTCTGTGGGTATTTTTCTTAATTCCTACACTGCTTGTGTCTGAGCTCTCTTTTCCCTCCTCTTCCTCTTTGTTTATTTTGCTGATCTTGTTGTTGATACCACTGTTGACTGGTAAGTGGCAAGACAATACTCTTGTCAGTACAAATTATCCATTGTACAGAGCCCAGCCAAAGGCTGTCATTGACCTAATGAGGTGTGCCCAAATCAGCGTGAAATGCTGCTCCATTTCTGTCCCCCCCCCCGCATCCCGAAGCAATCACTTTATAAGAATCATCAATTCTTGGATGGTTTAAGATGAGGAAACAAAGAAATCTACATAATTACTCCGCCTGTGTGATCTCCCAAACAGCTGTGATGAGGAAGGATGTAGACCACAGGGGACAAGCCTAGGAAAGTCTACAAGCTGAGTCAGTTAACATATTCTGCCACTGGAATACCAGCACCTGCTTCTCCTGTTTAGCATTCACACAGGTACCAAGGAATTAAGAGCTCTTGATTAGATCTGCTCCCATTGAAATCACTGGCCAAATTCCCATGGACTCCAAAGGGAGTCGAATCAGGTACTTCATGAGGCCTCTGCTGCTTATTCTTTAGTTTGGGTTCCGAAAGAGAGAGAGCACGGTCCAGTGGTAACATAAGGAAACCAGGGTTTGGAGCCTTGGGTTCTGCTTTGAGTTTTGGCAATGACTCACTAGGAGCTTGAGCCTGCAATAACCCCTGTGTCTGAATAGAATTCACTGCAGGATCTGTGGCTATGTGACCTTGGATAAGTCACCTAACCTCTCAGTGTCCCCAGCTGTACAATGAGGATAATGATATTCATTTAGGGCCTGATCTGAAGCCCATCAAAGTCAAAGCTTATTCAACTGCAAGCCCCTAGAGGAAGGGCTCCTAGGCCATGGTAATACGAAATTATTACTACTAGAATCTTTCAGTTTCTTCAGTGAGCTTTGGATTTGGTCCTTACAGGATCTGACAGGGATTTGTGCCATTGAATCAATCAGAATTTGCAAAAGTGCTTTGAGAACCTCACATGAAAGGTACTAAGAGTTGAAAGTATTATGATAAGCATTCTCTTGTTCACATAAATTAACACTGTAAAACCATAGCAAAATCTTCAGGCTGGAAACAGAGCTATTTCAGCTCAGTCCTGCCTGCACTTCCTACCCTCCTCATGTACAGACTCACTGGTATGGCTATCAAAATTATCCGCTTGAGTAGCGATGTCTTTCTCCCTCACTCAGAAATAATCTTGTGCCTCACTAATGCACAGAGCTGCCAGTTCTCTGAACTATTTTACTGAACAGTATAGCAGTTCCAAAAATGGCATGTTCCTTTATCTAGAAATTTCACATTTTCTGTTTCAAATCAGAACAAAAAGTCAAAACACTGAAAATCATTCACAATGGAAAATTCTGAAAAGTTTTGCATTGGAATGGTCGAAACGGAAAATCGTGTCACTTTTTGACTGGAACAATTCAATGGGCTGAAGTGATATTTTTTCATTTCAAAATGAAATTTAAACAAAGTGACCCTGTTTTGATTTTTCTGATGAGAATCAAAACTTTGTCTGAACCAATTTCAACTCACACACATTTTCTATATAAAACCTGAAAATTTTCAATCCTCTACTAAACAGATTGGAAATCTTTTTCTCTTTCCTAGATGAGGCTTTTTTCACTTTATATTCCCCTTTATACCTACATACAGTAGAGCTACTTCAGCTTTCCATAGGATTGAGCTTTAGGCTTGACCTCACATCCTGACTGATTCATCCTTCTCTTCTGACTTTCTTTTCCCCTCTAACCCACAGCCCTGTTTCACTCTTTGTTTCTTGGTCTAGTTTCCATCTTTTTCTTTGAACCCTGTCGATTCTATTTTTCTTTCCTTTTCTGAGCAAGGATATTACAGAGCATTCACAAATAGAGAAATGTCTAGTCCTATGTAGATACATCACTGAGAAGGCCTCTGCTGAGAGGCTCTTTTGTCCCCTGTGGGAAATCTAAGCAAATGGTCTTGTCATAGCTAGGAACATTTGGCTTAGTGTTCTTGCTCTTATAGGAATAGTATACCTCACTCCTAGAGTGACCAGATAGAAAATTGGAACACATTTTTTCCTGAGGTGGGGGATGGTATAGTCGTGTATGTAAGACAAAGTCCCTAATATCCGGATGTGTGGTCACCCTACTCATGCCTAACCAAGTACAGGGACAAAGCCATTAGACCTACCAGGCCACCTCAAGTGCCATTTGAATGGTGGAGGGAAGCTTATGTTTTTTATTTACCCACTCTATAAATCATAGACCCTCCCCGGACAGGGGAGCACAAACCACCATCTCATAGTGTCTCACTTCTGTCTTACAGTGGGGCAGAACGTAATTGAACCAACTCTGCTTCTACTGAAGGGGATGGCAAAACTGTCACTGACTTTACTGGGGGAAGGAATGCCTCCCTCTGCTGAGGGGCAGCATAAAGCCTGTGGACTACTTAAGTCCCCTGTAGTAGGAAGTGGGCTTGTGCAGTGCATATGCCTTTTGCTGGCTTTCTCTAGGACTTGGAGTGAACTTCAACCTGGGAGGAGGACTGAGGCCCCATATTGTATATTTCTAGAGCCCTTTCCTTCCAAAGATCCCCACCGTGTTTTACAGAGCGATATAAAGTCTCATCCTTAGCCATGCATTAACAAAGGTTTTTTCAGGGGTGGGGGGAAGAGGATGTTAACTGTGCCGCCAGTTGTACAAAACCTACTCAGTCATCATCAATGAATCGACTTAAGCGACTATAAGCTGGTATGGATGCACAATGCAAATAAGATCTGGCTCCAGCCTCTAAGAAGAAAGAGTGCTTCCTTTTTAATAATACATTAAAAAAAAAAAAAGAAACCAAGAGATTTCCAATTAGCAGACACTGCATCCCCTTGCGCTCAATGTTTAAGTAAAGTTTGTTAGAATTACAAACTATGCACATGGTAATAATGCTGCTAATGCTGACCTTGCAAAGCACAGCTCTGTGCTGTATGAATCAATCATCACAGCCTGGAGCAAGCAGGGGGGAAAAAAATCCTGCAGAGATACTCTCCAGAAAACAGAGTTATTGAGTAGTACTTAATGAAGGCAACATGCTGCAAAGCCAGACAGAATTTGTCTAAATATACATACATTATTAATCAGGAATATAGATCTTGATTCTGTACAAGGCTGAGTATCTTTGAGACGTGCAATTCCCAGCAAAGTCAATGGGAACTGAGGTTGTTGTGTACTTCTCTGAAGATACTTTGCACATTTCAGGATCAAGTCCTGAGGGTTGAATCCACCCTGTGTGAAGGCTATGTGCTACGTAAGCCCACCCATCATAATCCTTGCGCTGTTGGACTTCTGCCCTAGGGTACATTTCCCTCCAAGTGAGCAGGATGTTAACTACACCTGAGATTTGCCTTGTCATATTTCCATGTGCAAACTTGGCCCCTCTCTCACCTCACTGGAATCTCTCCATTCACCCTCCAAATGGTATGTTTGCACAATTGCCAATTCTGGTGGGGCTTTGAGCAGGCTCATAAGAGCAGCCTTAAAGGAATTAGCAGGCAAACTGCTTTGCCTACTAAAAAAATTAGAAAGAATACAGAAGAGAAAGATGCACATTATTGCTGTGTTTTTCTATAAATATCCTTCTACTCTCAACCAGAAAGACTATTAATTCATTACTACTACTACAGATAAAGAGAACATAAGAAATGAGCAAAATACAAAAACTCCATTGAAGAGCACAGCATGTGCCTCTCCTCTACAACGTGCTGCAGCTGAACTGAACATAAAATGGTAGCTGCCTCCAAAAAACAGCAAACTTCTAGACTTAATGAGGCGCAGAACAAAGAAAACAAAAGCATAACAGCTCTACAGCTACATCCACTACAGTTAGAATTTATTGATGTCACAATTCCTGGGTAACTGCTTTCCCCGGTACACACTAATTGCTTTTTTTAATAACAAACATAAATGTTGATCCTTCTGGAAAAGAAATGTAGGGCCATGGTAGGTAGAAAAGGAAAAACTACTATATTATAAATAATTATGGTAACTATATGCTACTTTGCAGTTCAAAAGCAATTTATAGACATTAATGACTTATTAAACTTCTCAACAGTGCTCTGAGGCAGGTAAGTATTACCGCCTGTTTTACAGGTGAGTGAAGAGAGGGAAGTGAAGTGATTTACTGAAGATTGAAACAGGAAGGTGGTAGCATTTCTAGGGATACCATCCAGAACCCTCAACTCCTAGGCCTGTACCACCAACCCATCTTTCCCCTCTCTCATCCTGTTCATCCCCCTGCAGGGGAAGGATTTTTAGTTTTCTGGTGTGCACAGGATTTTCAAAACAATATGAAGTTACTAGAATGCACTAGACTTCACCCTTTTTTTTTATTCACAATAAAATTGTAAATAATCTTTCAGTTAAATTTCATTAAAAGCTAGAACATTTTTGTTGTGCTATGTTCACTTTGTACATAAATAAAGTCACATGAAATACTTTCCAAGAGCTTTTTTCACTTGATAAAATGTAAACTTCACAAAGTGATTTAGGTTGATTTATCTGTGATCCCAAGGAACTAGCTTATATTATTTACATGGCTCCACAAGTGTATGTGGCAGGCAAACTACTATACAATAATCATTCCATTTGACAATGCAGCACTTTTCTTCCCTACACTGCAAAGCTCCTTACAAAGGGATGCAATCATCATTTTTCTCCACTTGTAAAATGAGAACAACGGAGGCACTGAACAGAAAAGCATGTTGTCCCAAGTCATACAGTAGCAGAGCCAGGACTAGAAACCAACCCTCTTCTGTCTGAGACTAGTCCCTTAGCCACTAGACCATGCTGTGACAGGTTGGATCACAAAAACCCCTTTGGGATGCCACCTGATGAGCCTAGATTACCTCAGAGCCCGTTTTCCCTGCCAGCTTGGGACTTCAGTACCATGCCTTGTTTGAGCTAGACATGCTTGCCTGCTGCAAACAGATTCAAGTCTGAACCACATCCTGGAAACAGTTTAAGTACTCCTGTCTCCAGCACTCAGATACCCAGCTCTCAATGGGGTCCAACTCCCCGAAAAAATCCATTTTACCCTGTATAAGCTAAACTCAAATTGTTCACCTTCTATAGCACTGACAGAGATATGCACAGCTGTTTCCGCCTCCCTTCCAAGGTATTAATACTTACTCTGGGTTAATAAGTAAAAAGTGATTTTATTAAATAAAATAGTAGTATTTAAGTGGTTCTAAGTAATGACAGAACAAAGTAAATTACCAATAAAAACAAAACAAGAATATGCAAGTCTAGGCCTAATACAGAGAAAACTGAATACAAATAAAATATCACCCTCAGAGATGTTTTAATAAGCTTCTTTCACAGACTGGACACTTCCTAATCTTGGGCCTAGTCCTCTCCCTGGTACAGTCCTTGTTCCAGTTCAGGTGGTAGGTAGGGGATTTCTCATGACTCCAGTCCCCTTTGTTCTGTTCCACCCCCTTACATCTCTTTTGCACCAGACAGGAATACTTTGTCTCTCTAGGGTCCCATCCCTCCTCCTAAATGGAAAAGCACCAGCTTAAAGATGGATTTCAGTTCAGGTGACATGATCACATGTCACTAAGACTTCATTACCCACTTGCCAGTGCACAGCTATACAGGAAGACTTCCAAGTAAACAGAGCCATTTACAACCAAGTGTCTCGGTTAATGGGAGCCATGAAGATTCCAAGCCACCATTAATGGCCCACACTGCATAATTACAATTGCACCTCAGAGCTGTATTTCATATTTCTAGTTTCAGATACAAGAGTGCTACATTTATACAAACAGGATGACCATACTCAGTAGATTATAAGCTTTGTAATACCTTGCAAGAGACCCTTTGCACGAAGCATATTCTAATTATATTATATTCACACTTATTAGCATATTTTCATAACAGCATGTGTAACGGTGCACTCCATATGATATCTCCTAGATTAACGCCTCAACTCTTTTACATACCAAGACTGCCCCCATTGAATACCCCTTCCATCTACCCACAAGCTAGTCCCTTCAGTTTAGCACTATGGAAAGGGCAGAGTGGTCATGACTTGCTCATGACCCCCAGGTTGAGATCCCCTGTCCCAGGTAATTAGCGTACGCATGGAGCTGTCTTCAGTGGGAGCTGTAGTTGCTCAGTCCCTCTGAAAATCAGGCCCTAGGTAAAATGTGCACAAGGCACAATTTCAAGTAAGTTGACATCAGTTATATAACATATGCAACCAATGCCAAGTTTTAATTTAGTTCATGCAAATCTTAATATCAGGTTTATTTTAACATCAATTTACATAGTTTACATGCTGAGAAAGCATTGTAATGTCAATTGCAGGTGTCCTTAAACTGTGGGTTGAAACACTAAACAACCAAGGTATGTCAGTAACCTGGAACATTCTTTTTCATACCCCCTGGGCTAAACATTTCTTCTTCCAGCTGATTTTTTACGGTCATTATTTAACTGATCATCAACTACAGCAATGACTGGGTCTATAATTAATTCATCTATTGCCTTCCAAATTCACATAATGTACCTTTACTATGGAGGTCTATAGCACAATGGTCAATGAGTTCAGTGGCAGGTTTCTTGTAAAGAAGAGGATCACTTGGCAAACAACTTTTGTGTGGATCCAAATATTTGTATAATGTTGTCTAGCATTTTGCAGCCCTTGAATATTCCCAGTGGAGTGCATGGCAGATCTCCACTGTCTCTGGGACTCCTACATGTAGCAGTGGATAGGATTTCTTTTGTTTCATCTGTTTCAAGGATGGCTGGAAGGTCCGCAGTCACCTCTTCCAGGTGTCTGCCAAGCTCTCTGCCAGACTGAACGATTCGGGTGATTTCACTGGTTCCAATTTCCTAAAGATGTAGCTTACTTCTGAAGCCATGGTAAGGGCCTGATCCTTATTTCCAGGTTCTAGTCACATCATATGACATGCTTCAAGGTTACAAATATTCCCTGTCACATGGCAGGGATTAATATCTAGTGACTCCATTGGCTGTTTTAATTCATCCCTCATTTAACTTAAACCTTTTTCTATATCAACAGCATATTAGTTGCTCCAGATTAGGCTACCATACCCTCATTTATATATCAGTATATAGATAGAAGTAGAAGGATAAGGGAGTCTAAGTGAAATTTAAATCAGTTTAACTTATCACTTCTCAGAGATGCTAAGGACTGGCTGTCCTTAGAGTGAGATTCACAGCCCTAAAGAGAGAGAGATTCAAGACCAAAGTGTTAGGCTTTCCTGGAGGTGTGTGAGATCATTGCTTAACACTCATCTTTAGACGTTGGCAACATCCAATAATCCAGGTTTTTAATCCAACTCACACTGAGTTTTAAAATGTACACTGCTTAATATTGCATGTGAAGCACTTAAATGTCCTAATTCATGGTAAAATCTAGGGCACGTGAGAATTCTATATGAAGTGCAAACCAGAGGATTTTAACAAAAACAGTTATTTGCTGGTTGAAACCAAAACCTGGATGGCTGGAGATCCCTGAAGACATGAATTTGTCCAGTGTGATTTTAATTTTGAACTGCATTTAGCAAAACTCGTGAACTATCGAGCAAGTCTTGCTTGTTTTTTGGGTGAACATTTGTTTTTTTTTTGGACTGTCAAGTATTCACATACAGAAACATCCCCCCCCCCGCCAATACCCTCCTCTCATACACATAGAATGGGGGCTGTAGTCTCCATGGTTACCACAGTACACAAGCTTGGAAAGTAGCTTTCCAAGCTCTAAGCACCACGTTTGAACCCCTGGATGTATCGCTGTCTGCTGCAGCGCCCGAGTACAAATATTTTAAATCTTTATATATTTACTCAAAATGAGTGACAGCAGCTTAGGAGCGCGTGCGAGAGAGATAGGATGTTAACAAACGAGGCTCACGCCCAATAAGAGACTTAATGTGTCTGACTTCTGAATCTGGCATCTGGCTATGCTTGCAAACTCAATACCCACACTCACCACTGTTGCCACCTCACCTCAAGGTATTTACCCAAGATAGCACCAGATCACATTTCATGGGTAAATAACCTGTGTTTGAAGTATGCATGCAGATTTAACTGCACACACAGTATGTTTTTTAAAATGACTGTCTGAATGCTTCTTTGTACCCAAGAGAGAAGCATGGCTCCTCAGGTGCTGTTCCAATCTAGCATGTAAATATACAAGGTTTGTTTTTCCTATAACAAACTAGAGAGCTACATAAACTCAGCCCTTGTGTTTCATTATCAGTCACCTTTCTCCTCGACATCACTGCTTTGAATTTGTCCTTGTTTGGCCACTGACTGAGGGGGAGCTTGCAGACAGATCTACCTCCCTAAAGACGGTCCTGTCATGAGAGGGATAGGACATGCTTGGAAAAGCAAATACAATGCATTGGCAAATTATAGGTCACATCCCCCTCTAATGGTGAGCTCCTTTGAGGATAAGAGCCTACTTAATGCTTAAGTGGTAGAGGTCTGTGTTGTAGCACCGACAATCCTTCCTGATGACCCATGCAGTACATTATATTCACCCTCTGCTGCTCAGTTAGAAGGCTTCTATTTTTTCCCCACCTGTCTCTGGAGATGCCAACCCAGCAATTTTCTCTTCATATCAGAACATCGTAGAATAATCTATTCATACTAGAATAAGGAAAAGTTGAGACTGACAAAAAATGATGTAAAACCATACAAGTCCTTAGTTAAGCCTATAACCCTCCTTCTGCTTATGCCTTGTGCCCTTTATCCCCAGCTCTGGGCATTGAGAAAGGAGGGGACAGTTACAGTGCAATGCACAGGTATCCAGCTGTTCATTATGAGAGTCAGATAGCTAAAAATTCTCCCCCACCATGCTGAAAATTTCCCCTGGAGGCGTCAGTCTCAAATCTGAATTTGATGGCTTTTTACTGGTGTGTCTAATGTTAATCTTATTTTAACACTGCGAGAAATTTCTCACTCCTCAAAGGAGTAAATAGGATCTTAGGTACTATAGTGATAAATGCCCCAGGAATAGTAATAAAGAATACTAATAAATGCACTTGTGGTGGTAGCCTAGATCAATGGCATTTTAAGGAGGCATGTATAAACAACAACACTACTTTGCATTTTTCATCTAGAGATCTCAAGGAAGAGATCTAGAAAATTGGGAAGGTTTCCCCAAGTACGGAAAGTGAGGCTCAGAGAAGTTAAATGACTTGCGCCAAGGTCACACAGTACATGAGCATCAGAGGCCAAGTTTCCTGACTCTCAGTGCTGTGCTCAGATCAGAGCTGCTGATGACTTCCCATATGTCATTCCTCCACTCCCACCTCACCTGGTAAGTGAATGACTTTGCACCAGGCTCCAGTTTCTCATAAGGAACTGGATAAACCAAATCTTTTAAGCCAAGCATGTTTAAAAAAAAAAAAAAGAGTAGGTAAAATGGCATGGGAGTATCCAAGGGCCATGATTTCTCATATGTCCCACCTAAAAAACTATTAGCTCAATCCTCTGCTGTACCCAGTCTGGTTGCAAATAGTAGAGGTGATGAAACTGCAGCCAGGTTACAGCTCCCTGAGCCTGGGGGCCATAGTTCAGAGCAGTACGAGAGCATTGTTCTTTGCTATAACCGGACTATAACAGCCACAAGGTGATCATCCATAAGCCAGGAAATGCTGGAGCAAAGCACTCTCTGGTCCTGCCTCCTCTTCACTCCACTACCAGGTATGCCCCCTGCACTGAGGGATAGTGTAGAGCCAGTATAGCTGGCTCTACATCACCTGAAGATTCCTTCCGCTCCCCTTGGCCTCACTATGCCTTAGCTCCCCATCTGCAAACAGAGATAATACTTCCTTTCTCCTGCCCTGTCTGTCTAGTCTATTTCAGTTGTAAACTCTTCAGGGCAGAGATTGTATATGTACAGGTAGTGGGGCCCTGAGCGAGGCTGAGGCCTCTACCATTGCTAGAATACAAATATTACATAATGTTAATTGTATCTAGGTCAGCTGTATAGCCCCTTTGTCTCATCAGAGCAGGGCAAAGGAGGCAAAGTGCCCTGTGGCTTATAGGTTCTAATTCTGATTGGAGTCCAACTGAGTCTCACTGAAGCTAAATCACTGTAGCTTGAGCATTTTTCTGCTCCCTCAGAAGCTGATTAGCCATTGCAAAGCTCCCATTTGGCATACATGTAACTCCATGAAGTTTCCCAAGTGTGATACTGGAGTAGTGCCTGAGTTACACCAGCTTACCCCTCTGAATTTGTCCTAGAGATCGTACAAATTCCCCTGTTATATCCTTGTGAGAAAATGATTTCAGATTCAGTTACACTAACGTCCCTTAACTTACACCACTCTGGCAGTGTAAAGAGGCCTGGGAATTGAATTACATTTATACTTACTTTAAAGCAGCTTACACTGGCAGAGCATTGTGAAGGGCATTAGTGGAAATGAAATCTGCCCCAATATCTCCAAAGGAATAATATCAGATGGTCAGCAAATAAGCTAAGCAGCTTCTTTTAACATAATTTTGTTACTCCAGGGACCCTCTCTTAGACCTCATCCACACCAGGGACATCTTTTAGTATCTCCCACCATCACTAACACTGGCTTAGCACTAGCCACATCAGCCATGTTGGGAGCCCTAGTGTAGCTGTGCCACCATTGGCATGGCAACCACTATGTTGACTAGACCTGAGCAGAATTAGATCCTGTAAGTAATTGACAAGAGACCTGTGTTGGGCAAAGTCATTTCTGCTGCTTTGCCGGTCCCTTCCAGACATGTTATATTTCATACTCCGTGGATTTCCGAATGCAGCCACAGTGTAAGTGTGCACAGGTTTTTTTCCCCCCAGTGTAATGTGTTCCAATTAATCAATTTCAGTTTGGCATCAGCAGTCTGGGGAAGGCTGCTGGGCCCTTCTGTTTAGAACCAAGTAACTGTTTATTTTCCCCAGCCCTAGATCGTAAGGGGAAAAAAATGACAAGAAGTCATTAACAAGATCGTCAATGTTTCTTTTTATGAGTGTCAGCTGTTCTCAAGCAATCAGTCACATAAAACCAGCTTTTCAATTAAGGCCACAGTGGATAACCATATAGAGGGAATTACTTTAGAAAACTATTAGAGCCTGCTACAAATTGGGGCAATTCTAAGGCTTGGGTTTTTAAAAGGAGCTACAAAACCAGCCTCCAATTTTGTGGTGCAATTGCACGTGCACTTAGATATCTGTAAACCTGACTGCACCCACACACCAGGTAGTTAAACATCTAAGTGTTGTTGTGATATACTAGTTCAGGGGCCCCAACTTTGAGACGAGGGCCATATTAGATTTTTGAAGGGGTTTCGCGGGCCGAAGCAACTAAAAACACAGACATGCAAAATCATTAAAAAACCCACTATTCTACTGTGTCAGTGTTGCATTAAATTCTAAATCAGGGATAAAAGTTAATCGACACAGGTACTGTGAAGTCACACAAAATATTTGTCAATACATTAAAAATCATTTCACATCTGGTTTGTGTTTTTACTCTAAGGCAGCGGTCTATGCCTGCTCAGCTGCAGCAACGACTCCCCTAAGTTGGTTCACCTTGGGACGGCGGGGCAGGGGGAAGACACTGGCTCCCAGAGGCACTCACCCTTCTTCACAGCTCAGCTGTCCCTCCCCCCCACCCCTGTGAGCTGTTGCCGGCGGCCCCCTCCCCCTGCCTGCTCAGCTGCATCCTGTTTGCTTCTCCCTGTACCTGCTCGGCTGCAGCAATGACTCTCCCCTAAGTTGGCTCCCAGGGGCACTCACCCCTCTGCACAGCTGAGCTGCCGCCCCACGTGAGCTGCTGTGGCACCCGCTCCTACTACTTGCTCAGCATGTCTACTTAGCTGCAGCTGTTTGCTTCTCCCCTGCTGGTTGGAGGGCCAGACAAAGGGAAGCCACGGGCTGTAGTTTGGAGATCTGTACCAGTTGCCTGTGTGAAAGCAGGTCACACCCTAATGGATTGGGCCAAAGTCTATACCAGCTTGTTAGTTACAATTACTGGAGTTATCCCTTCAGTTCAAGTGAGAGAGGCTTGTGTTCTGCTCCCCAGTGACAGCTGCAACATTTGTCTATACAAACAATGAATTTAGAGTCACTAGTTTGTAGATGCAAAGTTATGTCCACAAAAATCACAGGCTGCTTCTCAAATCAGGTAAAAACGCTGCACCCAGCCTTCTCAGATTCCCTGTGCAAAGGTCTTCTGACCACATGAGGGTCCTTTCTGCCATCCACTAGAAGAAAAGGCGGCTTGGAAGCAGAGAGCTTCTTGATTGCTTGGCAAGTGCCAGACAGATACTTGGCTGTAAACATGCATACATTTTTATTTATTAATTTGTAGCATGCCCATCTCTAAAGAATATCTGGGATGCTGTGCATCATAAACAAAATTAAGCTAGGAGGCACTCAATGCCCGGAGGAAAAACAGACAAAACGGAGGAGAAAGAGTGCTGCAGAAAGGCAGTGCTGACATAAGAGGCCAAACGTGGGCATGACCCTCAGAGTGGTGAAATTCATCCTGTGCAGAGGGGCAGCACAAGGCCTACTGCACTACCTAATGCCTGAGCTCCAAAATCCACCCTTGTGATGTCTTTAGGCCCTTTGCAGTGGGTCTAATATGGTATATGGCCTATGTACTGATCTTCTACAGGTGATGAATCGAGTGTTTAAGATGGACTTGAATGGTATACAGGCCTTGTGCTTGTCTTCTGCATAAGGGTGAAATTCACCCTGGACTAAACAGAAGGCACATACAAGAAATCTTACCAGGAACTCCAGACAGCTCCAGAGAAAGAGTTGCTTAGGATCTCTCAACTGATTCTGAGGGGCAGATGAAACCTTGAGATAATGGCCAATCCAGACTGTAAATCTTTTCAGGGCAGACACAATAGGCCTGATTCACCCTTGGATTATTCCAGTTTACGTTGGTGTCAACCAGGAATAATGGAGTGTGATCAAGCTCTTTGTTTCTATCCTTCCTATAAAGCACTGTGTAGTACATTACAACATACAAATGAAAACTACAAATAACTTTGTTGACCTTGAGCTTGATGGGTGGATGTTTCAGCCTTATTGTACCTATTGAAACATCAAGTATTGGTCATGTTCTAATATCCTTATATTGCAGTGTGACATCTGCATGACAATGCAATGACCCTGAACCCTTAGATGATATCAATGCAAGTCAACACTGCATCCTGGCATGGCATTGCACTGCATGAGCGGGATGCTGCAGCATAACTGTTGTGCATTATGCAAAGGAAGCCTTTCCTCAAGGTTTTGTTAGGGCCTGAATGGTGTGAGCACATCTGTTATAACAATCTACAATTCAATAAACAGGATGCAGATTTCTATGGAGTTCAGCTGCTGGAATCATTCTAAGCACCTCATAAAACAGCTGAGACTCTACTGCCAGTGATGACAAACCCATCACGTAAAGAGCAAGAGATAGAAGCTTCACCACCCACATTGTCAAGCTATGGGCCTGTGGCAGTTTTGCTTGACTAAAAACTGCAGGTTTTTGGCCCATTACTGGAAGCACTTCTCTACCCTATTTGCAGCTGGGGCACTCTGTAAGAGCCATGAAAGATTCTTGTCAAGTCCGTGAAGAATTCCCCTAGAGCAGGCACTGCATACAACAGCTGTAGGCTGCCCCGGGGAGCAGGCCTGGCAAGCAATGTGCTGGGGCGGGGGAAACTGCGTTTGGGAGCTCTAGTGCTTTCTGCTATGCCCATTCTGAGCAGCACCCGTGGTTTTTGAGCCACTCAGATGCAGGCCAGGCCAGGCAGTCTTAATTTAGAGGGACACACTCAGCTGCCTGAGTTATGCTGTGGGACATTTAGGCTTAAAGCTACTTTTGTTCCCCCGTCACCATGGGCCATAGCTATTTGTTCTCACAATCTCACCCTTTACGTACAATTGACACTACACATTATGGGCATACAGAGGAAAAGATGGTGAGGCATCAGCAGCCCTGGAGACTGAAATCCTTATTTAACCCATAGGACAGAGAAATGTCCCCATCCTGCCTTACTGCTGGGCCTCAGTTGTGACCTGGCAAGATCACCTCTTTGAATAAGGAGCTTCACTTTCCATGCCCTGCAAGTGCAGGCTGCTAGCAAAGGTGCCCACTCTAATGACAAATATTGCAATATAACATCAGCCTACTGGGAAGTGGACTGAGACTCCCACCATCCCATTTCACACTAAGTCAGCACCAACTGATGTTAGTATCTGGACCTGAACTGGATTCAACTCAATGACCTAGTGAGACTCCATAACACATTGTGGTTACATATTTCTACATAGAAAGACAACTATGTTACTCCATCTTAATGATTTACACCAGAGGAAAACAAGACAATAAGATGTCCGCAACTGAGAGCACTGTGTATGCCTCTCCTCAGGAACACGCTGCAGCAGAACTGAAAATAAAATGGCAGCTGCCTCCAGCAGATCCAGACATTTAAAGATACAGGACACAAAACCAAAATCATAACATTTTCAAACCGTAGCTACATAAACCGGTTTGCAGCCACTTGAGCCATTTGATCCCCTAAAGTAGCAGTTCAGTCTTAATGTTGGTTTGTAATGGGAAGATCTTCTCAGTTCAGGCATACAGTCAAATCCCATCAGAAAATAGCAGTAAAGGTCCATTGACTTCATCTACTTTTTAATATGCAGCAGAGGCAGAAGCAAAGGACTATCCACAGAAAATAAAGCTCATACCAGCTATGAAAGTATCTGCAAAATAAACCCAATCTTGTCTCACAAATGACAAAACTGATAAGCACATTTTCTCCTTACAGTCAGAATTTATATCCTAAAGTGGCTGTTATACTAGAAAAGTAAATGATCCCCTAATACTTAAATCAATCTTGTGAGAAATAACCTGAATAATGAGTTACAATTGCAAGAGATGAAATTAAGACAAGAACAGTTAAATAGGGATCTAAAGGAACAGATAACATTTAGCATGATGTTTGGAGCTGAAGTTAGGCTTTAAATGTATGCAGAGTCAGAGAGAAAAGGAGAAAATAAAGAATTGAAACACAGTCCTCAGATAAAGATGAGCCTTTTGATGAGGAATAATCAGAAGCAATTTCAAATTGACATTGTTCGAGAAATGGGGGAGGGCAACTGCCTTCAAATTTGCATCAAAAACGCTATACCTTTGAGGGCTTAGGAGACCTAGCAGGATCTCCGTTTAAAATAATACATACCTGCCACATGATTCCAACTCAAAGCTATTTGTTGCAGATGTGATTGGAAATGGACTCTAAAAATGTGCCCAATTAAAAAATTTGGAAGTCACCTACTTAAATGTGTCTCATCCCAATAATATCTAGGTGCCTCACAATCAATGGATTTTACCATCACAGCACCACAGTCAAGTATTCACACCATTTTACAGATAAGTGACTTGCCTCTGGCCAGACAAGAGGACTGTGACTGAACTAGGACTTGAAATGAGATATTCTGTAGCTTAGGCTAGTGATTTTACCATGCAACCACTCATACTCCTAACTCTGGAGCCAGATTTTGCATTTGCAGATTGAGCCATTAGCAATTATGTTTGAGAAGTCATGAAAGATGGAAGACATTCCAGAAGACGGGGAAAGGGCAAATGTAGTGCCTATCTATAAAAAGGGAAATAAGGACAATCTAGTGAATTACAGACCAGTCAGCTTAACTTCTGAACCTGGAAAGATAACAGAGCAAATAATTAAACAATCAATTTGCAAACACCTAGAAGATAAGGTGATAAATAACACAGTCAATGTGGATTTGTCAAGAATAAATTGTGTCAAACCAACCTGATAGCTTTCTTTAACAGGGTAACATACCTTGTGGATGGGGAGAAGTGGTAGATATACTATATCTTTACTTTAGTCCGGCTTTTGATATTCTCACATGACCTTCTCATAAATAAACTAAGGAAATACAACCTAGATGGAGCTACTATACTGTGGGTGCATAACTGGTTGGAAAATCATTCCCAGAGAGTAGTTATCAGTGGTTCGGCGTCATGCTGGAAGGGCATAACGTCTGGGGTCCCACAGGGATCAGATCTGAGTCCAGTTCTGTTCAATATCTTCAGTGATTTACAGATTATGCCATGAGAGTACATTTATAAAGTTTGTGGACAATAGCAAGCTGGGAGGGTTTGCAAGTGCTTTGGAAGATGAATTAAAATTCAAGATGATCTGGACAAACTGGAGAAATGCTCTGAAGTAAATAGAATATAATTCAATAAAGACAAAATGCAAAGTACTCCATTTAGAAAGGAACAAAATCAGTTGCACACATACAAAATGGGAAAAAAACTGCCTAGGAAGAAGTACCGAGGAAAGGGATCTGAAGCTAGATTTGAGTCAGTGTAACACTGTTGCCAAACAAAAACCCACAAACTTTTTGGGATGCATTAGCAGGAGTATTGTAAGCAAGACACGAGACGCAATTCTTCCACTCTACTCCATGCTGATTAGGCCTCAACTGGGTGCCACATTTCAGGAAAGATGTGGACAAATTGGAGAAAGTCTAGAGAAGAGCAACAAAAATTATTAAAGGTCTAGAAAACATGACCTATGAGGGAAGATTAAACAAACCCAGTTTTTTCAGTCTGGAGAAGAGAAGACAGAGTGGACATAACAGTTTTCAAGTACATAAAAGGTTGCTACAAGGAGGAGGGAGTTTTATTTATTTATTTACCTCAGATTATAGGACAAGCAGCAATGGGTTTAAATTGCAGCAAGGTTGGTTTAGGTTGGACATTAGGAAAAACTTCCTAACTGTCAGAGTGGTTAAGCACTGAAATAAGTTGTCTAGGAAATGGTAGTATCTCCATCCTTGGGAATTTTTAAGAACAGGTTGGACAAACACTTGTCAGGATGGTCTAGATAATATTTAGTCCTGCCCGGAGTGCAGGGGGCTGGACTAGATGACCTCTCAAGATCCCTTCCAGTTCTATGATTCTATATATCCAACTGTTTAGGCACAGCCCATTACAGAGATAGGAGCCAAGGACCTCATTCTAGTATGGTAGCATTTTGCACTCACTATACACAGGTGTAATTGAAGGTCTAAGATACCGGTCAGAATCAGATCCACAGTGACACACTTGGATCTGGGTTTGGTTTCTAAGTCCCTTCAAGGTTCAGGACTGCTCTGCTCTCTGAGTTTTTGTTCTGGCCCCTTTCTAATTATATCCAGTACCTGGAGTATGAACATGGTGAAAAATATTCACCAATCCTGTTCACTGGGCCCAAGTCAGACTTATCTGTGCCACTGATGTGAAATTCCTAGAGGATGGGGATGAGTGGGAAGCCACACAGATGTCACAGCTATAGAATGGCATTGAACAGTGTTTCAAAGACGAGTGGCATTAGTCTCAAGGGAAACAGAGGAAAATCTATTGTTGGAGACTTCAAAGCAGTGGCATAGCTAGTAGTGGAAATTTGGATTGGTCCCAACTTTTGGATGTATAGGCAATGACAGACTGCTCTCTCAGCTTCCCTCCAGTGCCAGGCCCTCTTCCTAGCCCCCGTGCCCCCAGAGGCAGGGCTTCACCTGCCAAACTGGGCACATGCAGTGGGTGGCTCATAATATGGCAAGGCAGAGTGTAGCTTTCTGAAGGGCGGGTGCATAGCTCCATCCTGGATTTCAGGTACCCGCGTCAAGTGATTCTCCAGGCTGCTATGGCAGCACAACACTCCTGCTCAGATTTGGTTGGGCCTGGATGCTAAGTGGGTGGGCCAGGGCTCACCCTGACTATGGCCTCTGCTTTAAAGTTTGACTGGCAAAATTATTAGATAAAATCCTTAAGAAAACTGCCCTGCGTTGGCATGGAGATAGACTGGATGAGAACAGATCTTTACTGGAGCTAGCTGGCTACAGATCTGTCTGCTTCTCTGGCCCGAGGATTTCTAAAAAATCTATCCCCTTGCTATCCGAGCAACTACTCTAACTCCCATGATTTTAGTACACAGATGAGCTAAGAAGCTAGAGGAGTGTTAAAATGCATTTCTTGACTAGGGAGTTACTGAATGTTTAGAACCAGGAAGCAGAGAATTTAGATGGGGGTAAGTTTCGGGTTCTTTGCAGACTCAGGTGGACTTTGCTTCATCCATTGCACATGCTTTGCATTTTTCAAGGTTTTCTTTGCCACCATGATGGCTAGAGACTTAGTTTGTTTTTGTTTTTAAGATTTTAGGGAAAAATCTGAGGGGTACCCACATCCACTGGCTTCTCCTTGATTCTACTTAAGGTGCACCCACACCTTGGGAAATACTGACTTAAGCTGTTCTTTTAGGACTTGATCCAATTGTATTCAATGACTGCTCTTCCAATGACAGTGGGCACTGGGTCAGGTCCTTACAGTACAACCTTGGTTATCCAAATGCCATTCAGAACCCTATAGGTGTTTGCATAATCAAGCTTTCACATAATCAAGGACATTTTTAAAGAACTGACTACATATTAGGAGACATGATTTTATCTCATGTAACAGGCAGTTACAGAACATTGGTTTTGGAAAAATCAAAGGTGTCCTAGATTTCATGTTATTTTTCACAGCTGTTTTGTAATCTGACCACATTTATAGGATGTGGATTTTAAGAGAAACATTTATTGCTGATTTTAATTATTTGCCTGGCAGTCCAAGAGCCTCTAACTGAAGGAGAGGGTTTAGAAATAAGTAAATTATATATAATAAAATACAAACTCATGTAGCCCCTTTTATTCTAGGAGTGCAAGGCACTTTGTAAGCACTAATTAAGCATCACAACAGTCTGTGAAGGAAATGTTTCTATGTCTACTTCAGACATTTAAGTGACTTCCTCCCAGCTTACACAGCAAATCTGTGGCAGAAATAGGATTGGAACCCACAGCTTGTGTTTCCTGAGCCTCTGTTCCCACCATACGCCCATGATCTCTCCGTTCAAGCAGTTTGTTTTCTTTCTATAAAGCAATGTTAGTACACTGAAAAATGCATCAGCCCTTTGCTAAATTGCAGGCTTAAATCATCAAACCTGGGAAATAAAAAGGAATGACCTGCTAGCTGTTAAATCAGCAGCTAAAAGGCACTGAAATGCTGGATAAAAGGAGGTGACTGGTGGGATCCCAACAAGATTCACCCTGTGGTTTAGATTTCACATCAAGAACAGGGTTTAAGTACAATAGGTGTATTGCGAATATCATATAGGGCTGGCTAGAAACCAGCTAGGGTTCTCTGTAGCCGCCATATGAGTGCTTAGTTATAAACACATCAGTACTTGAAAGGCAATCGTAGGTGTAGAGGCAAAATAGCACTTCGTGAGAAGTGAAAGAATTTGGGAAGAGGAAGCAAAGAAAAATCTCTGTTATGCAAATATTACACATAGTTTGAGAGCATGAAAAAGCGAGAAATGAACCTGCTCTACCAAATAAATGCTCTGAATTCAGACAGACAGGATGTCAACGCATACAAATCAAGGCCAAGGCAAATGACTTGAGGATTAGAACACTAAGCTTCCATATTTTCTTCACCAGTTTAAGGCTATATGGATTGTTGTAAATTTTTTGTACAGTATTCAGCATTGATAAAAGGTGCAAGATTAGGATAAAGGATATTTTTGTGCACAAGGGGTGGAACTGTGCATTAGGGAGTCTGGGTCCTATTCCTGACTCTGCCCAAAACTTCCTGCACGCCTTGGGCAAGCCCCCTAGTATCTCAGTTGTGCACCTGGAAAATTGGATGATTATTTGTATCCCAGTAACATCTCTAGGCCCCGCTGTGCCAGCCACCACACACACACAATGTATGAGACACAGTGCTTGCTCTGCAGAGTTTACAGCCTAAATAAACAAGGCAGACAAAAGATGAAAAGGGAAACAGAGGTGAAGTGACAAGCTCAGTGTCACACTGGAGGTCAGGGTCAGAGCTGGGATTTAAAAACTATAATCTCCTGAATCTGAGTCCAGTGTTCTATCCATTGGACCACATTGGTCAATATTGTGCACCTGGAAAGAATCTCCCAGAAAAATTGCAGAGATTAACACATACAAAAGACTCAGATTAGGATGGTCATAGAAATGCCTCTCCAAACATAGTCAGTCTCTGGTGGAGACTGAAGTTTTCCATTCATTTGTGAAACCATCTCCAGGGCTGTGCTTCTCAACTCAAACCCTGAAGGCCACTTCTGGGTAACTGGCTAAATCAGGCTTCATGGCTTATTGCATGTACGGCCTCTGATGAAAGTGGTAACAAGGGGGCTAGTTAATACCAGTGGCCTAGAAGTCTCCATCACAAAAAACACATCTCCCCTTTGTTGGCAGTTTGAGGAGAGAGACACCCAGACTAGGATGGGCCAAGACGACTAAGTTCCTCTCTGATGCACCAAGGTGGTACCACCATCGTAGGGTTCGCAGGGTGGCCTGTGGGAAGCTGGCACTAATGCTGTGTTCTGGACCTGTTTTGTGGCTGAACAGAGGACCTTAGTCTCCTGGGCTGTTAGTTCAGCACCTTTTGCCAGTATTAAATTCACTCTGGAAAAGCACAAAGGGGAGGTTGTCAGCAGACTGGCCATTTTCCCAGATCCTGCCATTTGCTATTTGTAGATAACAGTTCGTTTCCTTACAGACAATTGTCTAATTCTGTAAATGCCACAGGTGGGGAGATGATGGTAACCTATTTTCCCTCCTGTAGGTTTTAGATTTACCATTCGCCCTCTCTCTTCCCCCCCCTCCCTTTTTCTGACTTATGGGAATCTTTCCACCAAACCCCAGCCCTGATGACAGTAATTCATAAAGTCATTTGGATTACATGGGCTGGGAAAGGTTTTAATCAAATGACAAATACAATTTTTGCTTCGCTTCAGTCTCATTTATTTCCTGTGAGAAAAGGTTAGGAGCAATTTTGCACCCTATTGCATTGTAAATCCTAATTTGTATATTTTATTTGCAGCACAGGAGTGTGGGCACAGGGGCTATAGCAAACCCGACAGAAGTTTAACTAAGGCACTATCCAGAGAAAAATGAGGCTGAAAATGGCAATGGGCCAAAACCAGGACTCTTAACTAGGCTACCCTCAGAATTTCAGATTGATGATGAGAGTTTCGATTTCAAGCTCCCAGACGCATACTCAGAGTCAGCTACAACCGGCAAAAAGAGCCCATTTTTCATTTGATTCAAATGCACAGGAAAGGCTGTTCTCACCGGATTTCACCAGTAGATGACCAAAATCTTCCTAAAAAGAGCTGGGATCATTACATGGTCTTGGAGCAAAATTCCGAGAAGGGTTCATGACGTTTCATTGCTGTGGCACTTGAACTAGGCCTAGAGTTCATGTTCAAACCCAAACCCCAGCCAAATGTGGATCTGAACAGCATCTGTTGAAAACACCTCTGATTAAAAGGACATAGGGTTTGATTCTGCCCTCTTCAGGTTCTGGTACTGCATCTGTCACCCAAGGATCAGACTGGCACCTGAATCTCTATTGCCTTATAAACATGCAGGGATAGAAACTGGTGTAATGGATCTTAAATCAGACATATTACAAGAGACCACAAGGTCAAATGTTACATTGGAGCTAACAGTTAGGAGAACAACTTGAACTTAATGATCAGAATACTACTGGATTCAAAATACTACAAGCAGAGGACGGTAGCAAAAACTATAGAACATTAAAAAGATGTTCTGAAAGAATGGGAAAGCAGTTGCACACTCAGTGGGAATTTATCAATGCACAAAAAATCAGTGGTGGAAATTTTAGATCCAAATGTAGCCCCTGTAATTGTATTTTCTGTCCGTCTCTAAGCTGTGGGGTGGTGATGCAAGCCGCTGCTAAACAGCTGCTATATTTCACCCCAGGGATGGCTGCATTTTCACTGGCAGGTGAAGTGATTCGTTTATATGCCAAGCACTTTGGGATGCTTCAGGATGAAAAGTTCTAAGTATTTAAATGCAAGTTAGTATTAGCCTAGCAATCAAAATTCCCCAGTGTAATAAAAAAATGCAAGAGCAGAGACCGGTAGGAGTAAGCAAAGAGAAAAAGACAAATGAATTTAATGTGATAATTAGAATTTGTTATTATTCCTGGATAATGAGCCAGAGGGGAGAAAATGCACAAGAAAATGTCAACTGGCAGACAAGAAATACGTCCCACAATCACTTTCCTGTGGTGCAATTAGAGCAATGGACTTTTATCAGGTTATCCTTGCTGCTGCCTTATCAGTCAAGGGGAAATAAGTTGGTCCGTGACTTTCTTTGGCTCCTGGTCTGGAGCGAGCATGTTTCTCAACCGACACCTTAGCAGCTGGCAATAATTAAGCTATTTGCTTTGGGCTTCCACACTACATTTTCAATCCCTCTTCTTTGCAGATGAAAATTATATAATGATCTGTGACAACTAATGAGAGAGAAAGGGGTCAAACTGTCAGTTGTCCTTCAGAACAACTGAAGAGAACCCATGTGAACCTCCACCTATAAATTAACACCAAACCTTAAAACCTGGCACTTTTGTGATTCTAGGGTTACTTGAAGACAGCAGAAAAATGCCCAAGCACCACGAGAAAAAAGTAAACTTTATTGTAATTTCCAATCTGACCTGAAGCAGGAAGTCCTGGAAATCTCATGAGAAAGATGATTTTAATGAGGTTCCCAGCCATACCAAAGAGCTTCAAGGAAAGGTTCAATCTTTAGGATCCTCATCTTAGCTGAGTCACTGAACTTTTAGAAGTGCTCATACCCCTGGTTCAGGGGTGGTGGTGCAGGACCCTTCTATGTTTGTCTTTTAACATTTGCATGGCTAAGAAAGAGGAAGATCCAGGCCTAGATTCTGACTCAGACTACATGCCCATGTGAGGGATCATGAATCCCTACCCCTTGCAGTCCTACATAGGCAGCCCAGACCTTGTGCCCTGTCATGCAAGACTCAGCAGGACACCAAGTAGGCCAGGAATGGGTGAAGCCTTGGCTCCATCCTACGACCCACTCACTAACCAAGGAAGGCGAGCTGAGGGCGTGGGAGTGAAAGCTGCAATTTATTCTTGGTATAGGCCAGAAGCAAATTACTACCTTCTCTAGAGCCAGAGGGAAGATGGAGGCTCTGGGTCTCTGAGGGAATGTCTAATATGCAGCTAGGCATATGCCTCTCAGCCCAGGAAAACAGACGTGCACTAGGTTGTTCAAGCTGGCATGCTCAAAATAAGAGTGTGGATGTTGCAGTTGGTGCTGCAGCTTGGGCTTTTGGACACACTAGGCTTGCTCCCAATTGCGGCACAGCCATACGCAGAGGGTGTCTCCCAGATACAGTGCTGCCCAGGGATATTCCTGGTGTTACCCAGTTTATGCACGACCCATGGGCCTGGGTCAGTTATCCTTGCTGCTGTGCCCAAAGTGAAAATCTACCCCTTAAATTAGTTTAGAGGCTGACATGAATTTTTCTTTCCCTATTAGGAGAAGGAGGATTGAACTTAGGGGTAGATGAGAATGGAGAAGATCAGGTTTGGGTTCTGAGGACAAGTACAAAGTTCAGGTCAGTAGGAGAAGACAGCCTAGCCTCCATGATCTCAACACACTTTGTGATTGAGCTCTGGGGAATGTGTGCTTCTTGACTGGCTATTTCTACATGCATATAGTACCCTCTTCCTCCTGGTATTTCAGAAGTTGGGTTTCTAAAGTCCAGGGGTCTTTTAATCATCTGTTTTTCCCCCATTTGGGGACTCATCTCCATCCATTTACCCTCTTTGGATGACTTCTGAGAACATGGGATCTTCCTTAGGCTGGGCTAACGATTTTTCTCCCTGAACCATGTGCCAAATCCAACTTACAATTTCTCAAGAGCAAGCTGTCTTGCAAACTGTCCAGAATGACCCAGATTTTACTGAGTCAGAAATACCAGAACATCCTCTCTTGCTGTATATTGGCATTGCCTCTTCCCATTCCAGCTACAAACCAGGGAACATCAAATCAAGGGGCACAGAACTTATAGCATGGGTTTGATTTTGCTTAAAGTTATGACAGTCCCCCCGCACACAACATCTAAAAAAGCTTGGAATGTGGGTCAGTTCTTTTATCCAAACCCATTTCACCACCCTTAAAACCTATCATGTTCATTGTGGCCAACTGAGAAGGGTCCTTGTTGTGCTAGGCAATATACAAACATAGTGAGGCAGCTCCTGCATCAAAGAGCTAACAATCGAAGAGCCTAATCCTGAGAGGTGGCAACTCACCCACAACTCCCAGCGACAACTGGGAGTTCTGGAGCCCCTTGCAATACCAAATGGATTCTTTCACAAGGAAGGTATTGATGGCACAAACCAAAATATCCAAGGGCTCCCAGCATGTGCAGCTAACCATGTGCGCAAAGATTTTGGATGGAGAGAGAGAGACTGACTGTGTGCTTTTTAAATTCAGTCTGACGGTTATTTCATGTCAATCTCATTTTAACTCTCTCTCTTCATGGCAACTAGATCAAAACCAGTGGGAGCTCTGCCGAGCTCCGAGGACCCCATGGGGCACTAATGCTGCCAGCCTCATCAGCACGTTCCTTTCCACTGACAACATTGAGCTTTGTTAGGAAACAATGTCACTTGTCAAGAATTGAGACCCTCTGCAAACACCCTTTATTGCCTTGAACCTCTGACTAGACCAGAGGTTATTATGATGAGGAAAATAATGACAAGGGCTTATTGGCCTTTGCAATTTCCCTGCCAGTGTCAGTGGCTTCCAGGTGATGGAATTTCTGATATTAGCAATACATTATTCCATTCCTCAAGGCTGCAGGTAGTTAGTGGAGAATGATGACCAGACATAAGGATAAAAAAATTACTTTGGGTACCGTCCACTGATCAGATGTAAATGAAGCTAATTATAAATTCTATGGCTCCTCCCAGACCAACAAAATGCAGGACAGTTCCCTGCAGGTCTCATTGCTCATTTGTAGCAATTCTATTAATGCAGGCATATTTTATTTGCAAGTCATTATCTACACAGATCATTCAGAACAGCAGGGAGGAGGACGGTAGAAGTAGTTTTACAAATTAAAGAGGGCCTCTTAACTCTGAGCACACACAGGTTTGTCATCCCCTGGAGTGCATCCTAGCAGGACAAACTATTTCTTTGGCAAGCTGTGACTAGATCTGGGCAAGCAAAGGTCTCCCTGCTGCCACAAACCAACATTGTGATGCAATGGTGTTTGCTAGGCTCCGAAACATGGCAAGGGAGGGGCCTTCATATTTGTTCTCTTCCATCCATTCTTGTTCTCACCAAGGTCCTCCATTTGATCCACTAAGGCAGGCCCAGGTGCCTGCACAAATCAGATCAGGGCCATACTATGGGTAAGATTCTCAGAAGTAATTATTGATTTGAGTGTGCCTCACTTTAAATTTGTGCTTAAGTGTTTTGTTGAACGGGGCCTGGGCTTGAACAACTATATTAGTGCCAAGGAGCCCTACTCATGGACCAGAACCCCATAGTATAAGGCCATCACTAGGAGACACAATGTTGGTGGGGATACAAATCCCAAAATACAAATGCAATCCCAAAACTCTGTTAGAGGGCTTATTCCTTCACCCTCCCACTTCCCTGGTCCTCCTCGCATGAATACCCAAAGTCCAAAGAAGCAAACAATTTGATGTTTATTGGATTGAACTTCCAGCAAACAAATGCAAATTCTTTTCCTTATTTTTGAATCCCAATTTACATCCTGTTTACCCCAATTTTATATAGTAATATTCTCAGCTATACCTTAATCAATCATTTTACTGAAATTTGTCTAACCAATCGTAACATATTGTAACAATCCTCTAACCAGTTACATTCCGCTACCCTAATTAACTTACACCTAGCAAAATTAATTATACAGGAGACAAACAATTAGAGAACCAGGCAGATTAATAGAAAAGTGGGGGCCATAAAAATAAAATATACAGAAATGCGGGTTTCACAGCCACAGCTACTGAGAAGTGATTTCTTGCCAGACAGGATGCTATCAAACTACAGTTTCTTTAACCATCTTTATCTGGTGGTAGGAATACAGTCCTGTCCTGATAATGCCTAACAGCCCAATAGCACTTTATTTCAATGTGACTAGTTGGGAATGTGAGAATGTGACCATATGCTTCCCACCTTATGGCTGCCTCTGCTGCATAGCCAAAAGGACTTAGCCTAAGAACCAGGCCTCAGACTATCCTTGTGAAAAGGCCCATACACAGGGGGACTGATTCTGAATCTTTGTTTTATACCTCTAACCAGCTAAGTGATAAAAATACACCCAAGTAGAGGCCTTTACTGGCAGGCCTGCATATCTATATTTTAATACCCAGGATGAACATATGGATAATTTATGGGAGAATCAAAAAACCTCAGGTTCTTAAAATTATATATTTCTCCTGTGGCTAAAAATGCTATGGAACAGCCCAAGAATGGGTGCCTGATGCTTTGTGCCTGAGAAGCAGCCTACATATCTACCACATGCCATGGCAGGCTCTATGGGCCAAGATTTACTTTATTAGAGAGCAAGTGACAACATGCCAATGAATAAAACCTACACTCAGGGAGCAAAAGTCACTATTTCTTCTCCAAACTGCCTATTTCCCTTTTCGACTGGGTTACTTGGGGGGGGAAAGGGGGAAATCATGCTTGTGCTTTTGTAGCTAGAGCTCATTTCTTATCAAACCTTTCACTGGGGATGGCAGGGTAAGCACAGCCCAGGGTGTTCTCCTCTAGGTGGAGACTTGTTCATACCTCTCAACATATAAGGTCCAAATATGGGAGATCAACCAGGGAGAGAGAAGAAAAATAAAGATGTGGGGAAGATGACCTGCATGCTAGGATTAACTTCACTGTCATAAAGCACATCAGCTGTAACTTTCGCTCCCTGATGATGCACTTTTGTTATAAATGACCTCTAGAGATAAGCTGTGAGAAGACAGCTTTGTATGAGATGGAGCAGAATTTAGGTCTAAACTGACAATGGTCCTAGATTTGGACAATATTTTTCATCCCAAAGAATTCATCCATTGCTCAAATTCAGCTACCTCTGGGGTGGGCTGTGGATGTTCATATATGCACAGTAACAATACCCAATAATCAGGACTGGGAGTGAAAAATATCTTCTAAAGGGTCAAATCCTGCTCCCATTGGAATCAATGGCTTGTCTCCTACTGATTTCAGTGGAAGCAGGACTGGCCCCAAAGTTTGGGGCATCTATGCTGCCCAAATGGTTAGCACTCCATAGCAACCTGAGACACAGGGATTCAGTTTCTTGAGTGCGTCTCACTCTACAGATTGGCCCTATAGATGATCTACAGTGCCCCCTTCCTGTGGGGAAAGTATGGGGTGCTACTGATTGGATGTTAAGAACATCCTTTCTAGCCCTCCTCCATCAAGGGAAGTGGCTGCAACACATGGTCTGGGGTAAAGATACTTTGTTAAGGACAAATGAACATAAGATGGATAGGTTAAGAGTGGGCAGATGAGAGGTGCCCTGTGGCAGAGTGGAGAAAGGAAGTTCTGAATGGCAAGGTTAACTGTCAGCCTTATGCTTGCCAAATATAAGCCTCTGAAAAAATATAACTGAGTAAACAGCATGAGTAAAGTATTTCTGAACAAGGCCCCCAAACCAGTCTGACAAATGCTAAAAGCAAAAAGCTGAGGCACTGTGAAGGCACTCTAGTGTACTTCCAAGGAGTCCTAATTCTTATACATTAGCATACTATGGATTGTCCTGTGTACGTCCTCCCTGGTACATTTATAATGCAACATGATGGTTAGCATTTTGGCAACGCATTAATTAAGCCCAGAATCCAAATACCCTTCTCTGCCTGAGGTAGCTACTGGCATTATTTTGCATGCTGCATTTTTGCAATTTTCTAAGTCTCCCCTTCAGTGGTATGTCTGCAGATAGACTTACATTAATGGCCTTAAGCTATTGCCCTCAAAATCAAAGTATGAACATTGCAATTTGGGCTGGAGCACAGGCTGTCAAACCCACCCAGCCCCCTAAATTTGAAAATCCAAGATTCAGCCCAAGCCACAATGTCCATACTGCTATCTGTAGCACACTAGCTTGTGCCCTGCCAACATCAGACTGTTTCCCTCAGTTTGGGAGGCTCTCTTCCAAATCAAGGGTAGACATACCCTTCATGAACACTGGTGTTGCTAATCTGGAAAAGGCTGAAGCCAGCAGATGCTAGAGGAATAATCCCAATGCCTTTGGTTAAGTCATCCACTGAGATTTCATCTGGTGATACAATACTGAACCTGAACTTATGCTTCCTAGACTGAAGGTTATTTTACATGATATCCTGCTGTAGAGCTGGGACAGTGATTCTGTGAAAAGTCAAAAGAAATTATGCAGGTTCTTACAGCTCTTATTAAAACTCAGTTGTTTTACCCAACAATCCTCCAGAATTATTTACCTTTGCTTCAGACATGCGAGTCCTTCACATGGTTGCTTATTGCAAGCCAAGATTAACTAGTTTTAACTAATATCCTACTGGATGCAACAAAACACCTAAAGTATATGATCATCAATGGATGCATACAGCTGTCAGTATGTAGTTGGATGAATCAGTTGATTTCCTTATTTTCACACAATCATGGACATTAAAGGTGACAAAGCTGTTATGTCATTCACTAAACTTGACATTGCAGCATAGTGCATGAAGATGCATCCTTTGGTGTTTTGTTAAGTTTGTGTGTAAGTGTCCCAAGGTATGGCCCTTCTTCCATCACTGATCACAGGCATTTGCCTTTCCTGGCTTTTGGTAGGACAAAACCCAAAAATGTTGAAAAATGACACTATTTCTGGCCTGGCTGGAAACAAAAAGTAGAACTCCTCTTGGGAGAAAACCTGTTCTTATGAAATTTTCAGTGTGAGCAGCCAGATGGGCTGGTTGCCCCAAATGTGATCCTGTCAAGACCTTAAGAGTATAATTCATGTGGCTAGCCACTCCTGCCACTCACACTGTCATAGCTACACTTCTGTTTTTTAGCACATGGATTTGGTCAGAGCTGGTGTGGGTATGTCTACCTGAGCTGGAAATTCTACTGTCTAGTTCCAGTGTAGACATACCCTTAGTGTAGACAATCAGTTCTGTAGCAGTGTGATGACTCAGTGTGGCACCTCCTGCTGGTCATCCAGGAATTTGCTCTTTTCCCTGCTCAGAGCACCCTCTACAAGCCAGTGGCTCACCTGCCTCAGGCCCTCCACGTTCCTCATGGACCCTCATTTCCCTTTACCTAGGGTGCTGACCTCCTGGATATACCCCCAAACTCTGGGTCTTCCCTCCCAGAGAACCCCCAACCCCTTAATCCTACCTTTCCTCAGTGGTTACTGCCAGTCATCATCTAGCCCCTGCTCACTGGGGCAGACTGCAGTCTGTGATGGCCACTCATAGTGGCAAGGAGCAGTAGGACCTGCTGTCTCCGCCTAGTCCCAGGCTGCACCTTTGCAACCCAAGTACTGTTTTAGGTCTAGCACAAGGCCTTGCAGCCTACGAGGTTTGCCAAGCTGGAGTTCTCCAGCTCCTTTTGCCGTCCCCAGCCTTGCTGTATTCTAGGTACCCTGGACTCCCAGGTTCTTCTCTCTCCACAGCCAGAGAGAGACTGCTCTCACAGCATCTGGCCACAACCCTCTTAAGGGCCAGCTGGGCCCTACTTGAACTGGCCACAGCTGTGGCTGCTATTCCAGTCAGCCTATCCCAACCACAGCTCACTCCAGAGCTCCTTTTAATCCCTTTGGGGCCAAAGCGAGGTGATCACCCCGCTACAAGCCCCGATGGAATTTTTGGCTTTGATTACTAGTGGGATCAGGATTGGGCCTAAAGATTGGATACGTGTTTGAGGGAATCTGAACTGAACATCCAAACATATTAAGTTTACTAAACAGTTGGGTCATCAGGGTCATGGGATTGTCTCAACTCATCTTCTCATGCATTTCTAAATTGCCCATTCCTGGAGCAGCTAGATTCCAGCACCACAGTACTCAGCTCTCCATGCCATCCAAGCTGTGGTTCCCTGACCCTGAGACACCAACCTCCAGTGCAACTTCCGAGGTACACAGGAGCAGCTTAATTCAGCACTGGAGGACCAGGAATAGCAGTTCTTGGCTCCAAATCACACCCCTCTCTGCTTTCCATTGCACTGCCAGGGCGCCCCAGCTCTCCGCTTCTCCTTCCTCTTAGCACCCTCACCCCTGGTGTGACACAAAGAGGTGTTGGACTGGAGAAACCAGCCCATGGGGGTCTAGGCACCAATAAGAGCCTATGCTAGCACAGCTAGTTAAAAAAAGCAAAAGCATAAAAGCTACATGGCTCCTCTATACTGAGGCTGAATGTGAAGCTAGCATATGTGAAAGCAATGTCAAAATCACTATGAAACAGGAAGCCTTGGGTCAAATTCTACTGTTGGTAAAAAACAGATTAAGAATGAACCCAAGAGGAAAAAGGCATTTGCAGTCCCCCTGGCAGGCGAGTGAAATAATTACTACTGCAAAAGCTTTTTAAAAAAGTATGAATATTTCAATTACAGTGCAGGTGATAAAGGAGCCATTAAGACCAAAAAATCCTCCCCTTCAAAACAAATGCTCCAGAAGTAGATGTTCAGAATTAGACAATGTTTCCAATCGAGAAGCAATGAAGGGTGACAGGAGGGGGATCTCAGTGATCCACGCAACTGCATAAAGATAGGACGGTGGATAGAGGCAGTGTGTGTTTGTGTGTGAATAGAGTGAGAAGTGTGTGGTACGGGTGAGAACAGAGGAAGGTTTGTGTGAGAAAGGGAAAGAATAGAGGGAGGTTTGTATCCGAGCAGATAGAAAAAAAGGTGTGTGAGTAAGGAAAAAACAGAAGAGGAGTGTGACAAAGTGGCATATAATGGAGTTCAGGGCACTGGAACAACTTGTATAATGGGAGTGCCAAGAACCATGGAACCAAAACTGTAAACCCTGTATATGATGGAAAACCACCTCAAGCCAGAGGGTGCAGCAGCACCCCTAGTTCCAGCACCTACATATGGGTCTGAGACACTTTATTCTCTTGAATGCCTAGACTGTAGAGTTTTATTCCTGGACCTGCCACAGAGACAACTCCCCCGCCCCCAACATCCTTGGGGCCTCTTTTAAGTTATGGCAGCTGGCTTATTGGCCACAGTGCTGCCTGCTCTGGTGGATTCAGCTAGTCAACTTATTTTTAATGTAATTTCTCACCTACACTTTTCACAAAAAAAAAAATTGTCCTTTATCAACCACAGACTCTACTCCTGGACATTCCACAAGCAGCAATAAATCGTGTCACACTTCACATATGTTACAATTCTTTAATTTAGTTCTACTACGCAGTACAGCAGCTTGTTACCCACGTGCCTCTGAGAGCAAAGGCATGAGTCATATGCACATGACTAGACAGCACATTGTGTGTGTGATGCACCCAGGGAAGTGCCCATGCTATTGGTTTAGTACCTATCGCAAGCCGACAGCATTAGAGCATGTACAACTGTTTATACAGTCAAATCCAACAAATAGGCACAGATGGAGGGACCAATTCTGCACTCTTTTATATCATATTTAACCCAAAGTGACTCCCCTGATGTCAGAGTTACACCAGAGAATCAGAGTGGTATTGTGGAGAGTTAAGCCCCCTATATTTCCACTGACGAGATGGCCTCTGTTCTCAGATGCTCATGAAAATACATAGTGCCACTTCTATTTCCTCAACTCCTTTGGAAGCAAGCATCATGCACAATTCTGAAACATTAACAAAATAATTCTGTTAAAGCCAGTTTAATTCCTTTAGCAGCCGTAAGAGCAGGGAAGCAGCCTGAATGGAACAAAAGGCCACAGTAGGACATTTATGCTGGCAAGCAACAATTTGCACATGTTAAGTTGTACGAGTAAGTTGCGGACAGGACTAGGCATGCCACGTAAAATGGGCTCTATATGCCAGTTACTCCCTGGTTACTGAAATGTGTCACACTTTAAAAGCTCTGTGGGAGTCCTCCCAGCTGAGGGGGCTGTGTGTTGTGTTTCAGGAGCTGAGCAAGTAGATCCTACCATCTCAAACAGCATCTGTTGCATTGTTTGATCCCAGAACTCCATTGGACCACGTACAATACAAATAGTACTTAATGTGCATTCCAGCCCTTAACTGGCTAGCTCTTGTGCTCCCTTCCTGTCCTTAACAGCCAGCAAGGAGCCATAAACACTAGAGCAGGAGAACACAAGGGCAAATACATTAAAATTCATAATCACATGAATATAAATTGTATGAAAGGTCAAGTATGGCAGCGCAACAGCCCACTACTACAATCTAGGATAATGTTTATGCCTCGTTAAAGGGACTGTATACAAAATTGTAATGGCAAGAGAGAAAGTGCCTAAAATACAGCTATTCTCCTTTTCATTTTTGGGTTATAATCTTGTTGACCCTGTGCTGTTCAAAGGCCACAGCCAAAGTGGGGAGGAGAAAGAAAAAGGTTATAATCCATATCTCTAGCCCATTATCAAAGCAGTGGAACATTTAAAGGGTTTGTATTATTTGTTGTACAAATAATAGTCTGGCATCTTTCTCCTTCATTACAAGATCCAGCTCAGGTGATTATTCTGCCTACCTAATCACCCACCAGCCTGACTGTGGTCGCAGGTGGCTGAATTGCTCATCACTTTCCCCTGTGGTATTGAATGTCATGTGCCCACCCCAGAGGTGGGTGCATTTCAGGTGTCGGTGATGTGATCCTTGCACATCAGAGGAGTCCTGATTTCACATCACTAGGTAACTCCCTCACTAGCGGAGGTGGGGCACATTGGTGTAAATTTTCTGATACCTCTTGACATAATGAAGGGCCTTTACTGAAGCCATTTGAAATTAGTAAGAGCCTTTCCACTGACTTCAATGGGCTTTGGATCAAGCCCAGACAGCACTTTGAGACTGTGCAATATGAAAGGCGCTGGAGGAAAATAAGGGATTATTTATTATTGTATTGATGTAAGGAATTAGTAACATTATTTTGTTATTCTACTCTGCTTTTGTAACAAAGCAAGCATTATTTCTATCACGCCAATAATAAAACACTGAGTTTATTATGTATTTTGTTTAGCAATTTCATTCTTAATCTACATAAAAAACAGCTTTAAGATAAAATTTAAGATCCTAAGAAATTTCATAAGAGTGAAAAGTACAGCTTTTAAAACTATACAAGATTCTTGTTACGCAGAGTGTGTACAGATTAGTGGAGAGAGCTGGGGACTAGCGGCCAGGACTCCTAGGCTCTATTCCCAGCTCGGTCATTGGCTAGCTGTGTGACTAGTCAAAATGCTGGAATCGGACTACCAGTATGGGTAAGTGCCGCTCACTGAAGTCAATCCCTCAGCACCTCTCAGGATTCAGCCTCTCTTATTTTAGTGATACAAGTCAGTCAGAAACCCCTTTCATTTATTTTGTTTGACAAGGAGGAAAATAATTCATCTTTCAGTCAGCAAGTTGGCTTTTTATTTGCCTCATAATTAAGCTACAGCTCTGTTAACATTTAGAAACAAATTCCTGGTTGGAAAAAAATACCAAGAGCCATCTCACTTGCCCAGTTCATTTTTATGATTGGAATCAATCTTTTAAAAAGAACCCATTAAGAACAGTGTACAGACCATAACCCAAAAACAACCAGTCAAGCAAACATAGTACTCAGAAACACAACATGAAATGGCTTCTTTTCAAGCAAAAGTTTGTATAAATGTCCCTTCTTGGGAGTGAGGGGAAATTTCCACTTAAGCCTTATTTAAAAAGCTATATACCACTTAAATCCCAAGGCATCTGAAATGGTCTGTTGCTGCTCTTCTGCACAAGGAGAACTTCACTCAACATGCATAGCAATGATCTCTCCATGGGGGCTTCTAAATGTTTGGTTTATCTTGTATTGGAAATGTGTGCTTGACAGATCAGATTCTTTGGGGAGTTTTGAAAGCATTCCAAGATTTGTATTTTTCCATTTCATGTTCTTATGTAATCCACACACCTACTGAGTGTGGTGTTCTGTCCCATCTAGTGGCACCGAGACCACTTAGAGAGAGAGAGAGTTAAATGGGTCTGCACATTACACACAGACTCCCCAAATTCTGATTGAAAGGGTCATGGCTTGCCAATCTTTGTGGCAATTGGCCTCTTCAAAGCAGCAAGAGATCTTCATTAGAGCAGGTTAAATAGTAAAAACAATATTGTTTGCAGTATGTTCCCACAGAGAAGGGGCAAACATTGCCTTGCTGTGATTTGTGCTCCCATATAGTTAACTGTTAGCGAGTATTCAGACCATTTGCCTGGTGCTCATGAAAGTGTTCATGAGTTTACCAAGAGCTATTAATCTGAAAAATGTATTCTGAAAAGTGCCCTACTCACTGTGTTATTCTTCTGTTAAAAAATGTTTCATTTAGCCAACAAGGGTGCAACACCACACCAGATGACTTGGGTGACATATCACAAAAACACAAACTGCTACACAATTATGGAGCAGAAACAATCCCATGGGACTCAAATGGCCAGTCACAAAACCTGGCCATATAACAAATGGTTGTAGAAAATAAATCATGAACAATGATTTATTGGGCTGAAAATTGTTTGTCCAAACTAGACAACAAATACTCACAAATAAAAGGTGCAATAGAAAAATTCAGAATTGGTTCATGAATGATTTTCTACCCTATACATGGGCAAAACTCCTAACAAATAATTTAGCCAGTTCTTCTCTATCATAGAGCACATAGTCCTAAAGAGAAGTCATACATATCTAGACCTTTATTTGAAAAATCCAGCCCCATTTCATGGAGGTTAAATGGCATCATTCTAGTCCTCTGTAGGACGTTGGAGAAATGTGCAAAAAACCAAACCCACACCTTTTAAAAATGCAGGTTTTCTTAACTGCAATTCAATAAAAGTAATTTTGCAGCTAAGAAAGTAATGACCACGTTTCTGAGATTTGTAATACATTGCAGGAGCTGGGCCCCAAGGGTAGCAAATACTTATTACTGGCAGTGTGTATGCTCTTTCAATCAACATAAAATATTATGTAGTTCAGTCTGAAAGTCAGCAGACAGTCTGCACATAATACTGCTACAATGAGTCTAATTTCAAGAACTCAGAGCCTGAAGTAAATAAACAAAATAAAAAGATAAATAAAACCAACCAACTTTGCGCAGAGAGGAGGACTAAGCCAGACCAGCTACACTTCTGCTGTATTTTAAATCTTTGGTGATCATCACCCTTTGCAGGGGATGAAGTCTCCAAAGGCCCCAGCACCTGGAAATAAGCAAAGGCAGGAGAAAATAAAATAGCATTTAATTCTAGAACCAGGCAGGAATGGGATGTCTGTCTCCAAAGAGTGACGTTTACCATGATGGGGAAGGGATTGCTGTTTCAAATAGCAGCTTGGGAGGGTGCACATCTGTGCTTCTTGGAATTCAAGGAACAGGTATCGTTAATTATGCTGTTGCTATGAACAACAGTCTGAGTTCCTATAGGCAACCCCATTCATCCAGGGCTGACAGCCAAACTATTTCTCTCAAATGCTAAACAGATAATAGCTCCAAGATGGATGCAGTGTCTCTCTCAGATAAACTAGGGATGCATAGTGGTTCCTAATTAGTCCTCGTCAGACATGAAATGATGGCAACACGATGAGAGTCTGTTTTTATTGGTGATTGGAAGCCAGTTCGTTCCCATGTGCATTTTTACCCTTACAAAGACAGCTTAGTGGGACCCAGCATGATATGCTGGGTTCTGCTAAATAAAGGAGGAGTGGGTCAGCTGGTCAACCTCAGGGCAGAAATAGTTCATCAAATGGCACCCTGAAGGCTCTGGGGGAAGAAGTGGAATGACTGGTTGTCACCTTTTGAAGTGCAAAAAACTGTCCCAGTACTGCTACAGAAGGATAGTGGGCCTCATCTTCAGTCTTCCCCAAGAAGAGCTGCCATCAGATGGTAGACATCTAAAGACTGTTTCAGGGAGAGGTTTATGTAGGGGTTGAGGGCCCAGAACTGGGGAATTTGGGGCTAGTCTCAAAAAATGTTCATAATTAAGGTTGGCCTCTAAAAGCCTGAACTCTGGAGCTTTGCCTATTGCTAGGTTTTGTTACATATGGGTGAAAGACATTTAACTGAATTTTTTTTCAAGCTATAGATCAATTTGCTTAAGTAGCTCCCCATATGAACCTTAACATGCTGTCTAATTTCTCTTAAATAATCATATTTGGACCTCAGCAGATCTGGCTTTCTGTGTGGGGCAGTCTGCCATCTTCAAAACTCATTTATTCTGAGCTTCCTCTGGAGATGATATCCGAGCCAAAGCTTTGGAAAGAGCCCAGGAGACAATACAATGGACCCAAGATGCCATGGATTGTCACTAAAGGGGACCTGGAGCATGTCATCTTTGAAGGATGGAGGGGGAGTTGGGGTCAGGCAAAGGGAGAGAGATCTGGGAGCATTGAGGGCAATGAGCATAGCTGGTCAACTTTAAAATATTTTTATATATATAAAATATTTTATACACACACAGACAAAATTTTAAATAGAGGGGAAGTTTCCCATTGAATATATTCAAAAATAAGAGGTGGGAAATGGACATAAGTAGTATTAGTTACGCTTTGAGTGGCCCCTGCACTTTTGGGGTCATTAAGAAGTGATGACACCGTTGCTTCGTGTTCTTTTGGTGGCAAAAAGGGAAACACACATAACCCTATCCAAGAGATCACTGAACTTCCCACATTCTGACAGATAAGGTTCACATTTCCAGGAACTGCATACTAAGTTGCTCTAGTCATTTCTATTATAGTCAGAGCAGCAACTGAAATACTTAACATTATTTTTATTTGTTTAAAGTTTTTGATTATGCACCCTTTTGGGTACTTGACTCCTTAAAATGTGTGCTGTTAGCTCTTCAAGCACCTTTCCTGATGAACTGAGAAACATCTTTACCTAAGCCACATGACTCACTGTAGGAAATGAAGGCCCTCAAGAACTGCATACCACCTGCACTTCTACAGCATGTACCTTGACAAATGCTTATTTATCATGGTTGCACCTAACACACCAGCTAAGAATGGGATACCAATATACTATGCTCTATATGCAAGAATGGCCATAATGGGTCAGATCTAGTCCAGTACCTTGTCTTCCGACAGTGACCAGTGCCAGATGCCCCAGAGGGAATGAACAGAGCAGGTAATCATCAAGTGAGCCATCCTGTCTCCTATTCCCAGGTTTTGGCAAACAGTGGCTAGGGACACCAATTAACTTCTACTTTTTAAAAGGATGCCTTTTCCCTCTCATGGCTTCTTTGACTTTGGCTAACCAACAAAGTGGCATTTTTGTTTTTTTTATCCCAAATTAAAAAGAGTTGAGCTTCAATTATGGTGTCTTTAAAAAGTTTCCATGCAGTTTGCAGAGATTTTACTTTTGGTGCAGTACCTTTTAATTCCTGTCTAACTTCCTCATTTTGTGTAATCCCCTTTCTGAAATTAAATGCTACAGTGCTGGGCTGCTGTGGTGTTTTCACAGGGATGTTTAAATTTAATTATATTATGGTCACTATTACTAAGCGGTCCAAACTGAATATGCAACAGTCCCTGCCCAAAGAGTTTACAGTCTAATTAAACAAGATTGACAAATGATGTGGTGGGGAGGGGAGGGGAGGATAGCACATGGGAGCAGAGCACACAAAGTGATTGTTTGCAAGCATTGTTTAAGTTTGGCATGGTGTTTGTTTTCCTTTTTGGTGGGGATCTGTTGAAGGGGAAGAAGCTAAAACAAAACACAAAGGAAAGGGGAATGGGGCACTGGTGTGAGGATGGTAGAAGAAGGTTTGGTTGGGGAGGACCACGGAGGGCAGTATGAGTTTGGTTGAATGAAGAGACTATGAGCAGGTGTGAGCAGATGTTGGAGAATTAGTCACTAACAAAAGAAAAACCACACAAAATGGTCTGTCAACGCCATCAGCATCCAAAGGTTTATCTTCAGTTGCTGCTTCTGCTCCTTCCTACTACACCCATAAATTGCTTCATATAGCAGTAAGAGTGAATTGATTTCATCATGGTTAAGATGCATATTGAATATTCTACACATGCATAGGCCTTTGCTGTACAATCCACAGAGTCCACCCTCCCTCCACTGAGCCTACACAACTAGAGCTCCTAGAGCACAATTCTTTGCTCTCTCTGGAGGAGCATGACGTTTTAGACTGTTTTTAATTCATTTTTTCCAGAGAGTCATTTTTCTGGGGAGACTGAACCCTTCTGAATCAGAGAGCTTAATGAAACTCAGTTTGGTTTTGAATTTTAATTTAATCATAGAGGATTTGAACCTGAAACTTGGATCAGAAGTGAAAGGTTGAAAATACCCCATATGATTGGAGATGGATGAAAAAGTTCAGCAAGACCCTTGTGAAGTGATGCTAGCTAATTGACACAGATCTAGCAACCGCTCCTACTCCCCTTGAAGTCCAAGGCGATATTTCCTATTGACTCCAATGACACCAAGACTGATCCTCTGCCCCTTAGTTTGTAGTGCATTTTTAGAGGCAGCGCTCTACTTTACAGAAAAAAAAATATTGGTTCAGAGACAGCACAAAAGCATTGATTTCTCTAAGTCCATTTGATCTGAGTTGGGAAAGATGAATGGCAAAGATTCTAAATGCACAAATGAGAGGAGTAGATGGACTAATAGACAGAGCTATGGTTACTCCCCACTCTGGGATATTATCTTTGTTTATTACTGGTCAACATGAAGGATGTGCACTAAATTTCAAAACTACTTAGTCATCTGTCATCCAATTACGGGGCTTAGAAAAGAAATTCATAGTATATAGAAAAGAATTACCTTGTGACCCTTTCAAAGCCTGTGATTAAAGAAATTTTAAGAGCATTCTGCAAAATTCTTCTGCCCCCCAGCAAATATGAATAGGGAGGATGTACAGAGTCAGAAGTTAGTGGTAAGTGGGAGGAACACCAATATTTGTACTTCACCTTATTGCCTGCCTTTCAAAAAGTGTACTCTCTCTGTACTAGAAGGCTCAGAGGTCCATTATGGCAAAATTTCCATCTACTACTACCTCCCAATGCAGTTTGCAGCAGTTTGTTATAATTGTGTGTTTTCTGGCAGTGATGTGCAAGGAAAAAAATGACATTTTATACAAAACCATTTTTGCTTAAGGGATCGATAATGGGATATGAAGTCCAGGGCCGGCTCCAAGCACATGCCTCAGCCGCAATCAGGCTGACTCCAGAGGCATGGCTGCAGGAGGTCCGTGGCTACCTCAGTTCAGCAGCAGGGATGACGGGGCCACAGAATATCAGATCGCCCCCTGTGGCTTGCCGCTCCAGGCATGCGCTTGGAGCGCTGGTGCCTGGAGCCGGCCCTGGTCAGAAACTGGCCCCTATGATGGCTGTCTTGGTACAGAGCCCCGAAACAGACCTGATTATGGAGATTAACCATTCCCTCTCTGTCATCTAGCTGTTCCTGGACCACTGGACTATTTTCAAGCAAGATGTTTTCCTGCCAAAAAATGCAGTTTCATCAAAGCCTACACTTTTCACAGGAAAAATGACTGTTTCAGCACACAAAATGCTTTTCCTGTGGGAAATGTCAAAGGAAAAAAAAATAAGACCAACATTTTAAGCTGAAAGAAAATGTTTCCTTTTGACTTAAAATGTTGGTTTTCAGTTTTGAAAAAAGAAGTTTCGGAGCCACATGTTGAATCAAAATGACAATGTGCCTTATTTGATTTAAAGTGTCACTGTTTCTGCTTTTTAAACTGAAGAAAAATACAATCACACTGTCAGCCAAAACAAAACTCAAATTGATATTTTGTTTCAAAACTGACTTGAAATGAAACTTGTGTTTCAAATTGGTTCAAAATTTCCCTTGAGGAAAACCAGACTGTTTTCCAAGGCTTTGATTAGAAATCTCTCCTTGGTAAAAACCCAGTCTTCCAACCAGCTCCAGTTCTCACCCAAGCAGGGACATATTAGGAGGGCACTGAGGGAAGTTTATCAACAACACAGTCAAAAAGGCAGAGAAAGAAAGGACTTTTATCACCAGCATTGTGACCCTTGCACTAGCACTTGACTTAATCCTGATCGCAGTGAAGTCAACGGCAAAATTCCCCCATACCATGAGACCAGAATTCAGTCCAAAAAGGCACCACTCAAATCTCAAAGGGGTGGGGTGTTGGCGTGAGCAAGCGAGAGTGAATTGGGGCACCAAGCAGCAGAGATGTATGTGAGAAGGGAGTGGAGAAGGCTCAGAGGTCCATTATCCTTCTGGGTGGAAAGACCATGTGCAAACCAAAGAAGAGCAGAAAGGAGGATGGAGAGTTAAGACTTGTCTCCATTATCCGTTGGATCGATGGGCAGCAATTGATCCAGTGTGGGGGAGGGGGAATACATTTATTGCATCTAGACTAGATGCAATAAATCAACTGCCAAGCACTTCCCTCATCAACTCTGGTACTCCACCAGGGCAAGAGGTGCCGGTGGAGTCAACAGGAGTGTGTCAGCCGGTGACTACACCATGGTAAGTAGATCCATGTACAGTGACTTCAGCTACATTATTCACATAGCTGAAGTTGCGCAGCTGAAGTTGTACAACTTAGATTGATTTCCACCCCCACCTCCTAGGCTAGACCAGGCAGAGGGAAAAATCTGTTGAGTAGAGGTGAGTGAATAAGATGTTTCAGATCAGAGGCTGAAGTTTAAAAATAAAAACCATTTTTTCCCATAATTCTCCAGGGTTTGTTCAATTTCAGGTCATTATCTAATTGGTCTTTTTCACCCATTTAAAACAAATGGCTAAATTTCAAAACAGAATACCATTTCAAAGTGAAACATCAAAACATTTCATTTCAAAACTATCTAAACAAAATGTTTCAGTTTGAAATGTTTCATTTTGTAAGTGTCAGAATGAAATGTTTTGACCGTTCCAACAATTTTTTCAAACAAAATGGTGTTGAATTTGACCTGTATTTGTTAACAGTTTAAAGCCTCAAAAAAAAAGCATTTGTTGACAAAGTTGTACTCCACTGTATGTGTGAGGGAAGGGAACATGTTTGAAAGGACAGAGTGTATGGGAAGGAGAGAGGAATGAAGGATTGGACAGACACTTTTTTTTTTTTTTTTTTTTTTTTTTTAAGAAAAGACCAAGACTCCAAAATACACCACTATTTTCCCACAGCTAATTATTAGCCCTTAAATACTGCCCAGCAGAATTCACACAGCATACCAGCCCTGAGGTCTTTGCTCTCCCATTAACATATAATAAATCCTGATTCAGCCTCAGAGCTGCTCAGGCCCACCCCAACCTGAGCACTGACATTCTCCATCGACCCAATCCTGCAGACATTTGTGCTGCATATTGACCCAACCTAGGGTTCAGCTGTGCTTCCATGAACTTGCTTAGTTTCCCCACCACAGCCAGAGATATCAACAAGAATAAAGTTAAATTGATTACCTTGGTGTCTACTGCATAGATCTTCCCCACCCCACTTCATTACAAAACTGAAGGAGATTTTGAGTTGGCAATAATCTCACAAACAAATTAGCTTGACTTGAACTCCCTTATGTAGGCTAGTCTCTCGACTTCTGTACCATTAACACAGGAAATGGGCTCATTAATTATGGATGGTGTATACACTTAGTTTCAGTAACTCAAATACGTTAGGTGGTTTGTGGTGGCATCTCAATCATGTGGGCACTGTTGGAATGTCTTTCCCAGAGCACAGCGTGTTTCTAGATGCACCATGATCAGATTCAGAGTAACAGACAGTGTTTCATTCGGGAGTGGAAACAGAATGATCAGGAACATAGTGAATTGAGCATAGGACTGGAAGCTGTGCACTCCAGAGTCCTGATCCTAGCTTTAACACAGACTCTGTGAGTGGCCTTCGGCGAATCCTCCCTGCTTCTGTGCAGCAAGCCACATTCTCTCTCGAAATCCATAAAGAGAGACTAATACTTAAGTGTGTATATATATGCCCAGCCATTATCTCCCATTTTAAGTCCAGAGTAATAGCAATGGTTTCTTAGATAGCAACAATCTTCTAATCAAGGCACTTCTGCAAAATCTGTTATGACAGTATCTCAGCTCCTCATAGTCCATCCTGGAATTTATCTTCCCGATGTGCCTAGGCATGGGTGGCACATGGCTCCAGCATTTGTGGGGGAGGGGGGGGGCTGGCCCCACTGCCAGAAGCTCCCCAGGCCCTGTCCTGAGGCCCTGCCCATGATCCACCTACACTCCACCCCAAGAACCTGCCCACACACAGTGCCTTCCCCCAAAGCCCTCCCAGCACCCAACATCCCCCCCAGGCCCCTGCCATCCCTTGAGTCCCTCCACCTCCCCCAAAACTCCACTACCTTCTGCATCCCTCCTCTCCTCCAGCCCCATTCCCCTGACACCTCACCACCTCGCTCCTCTCCCCCACTATCTTCCCCATGCCCCACTACAGTGCTCATCAAATCCCAACCTCCCCCATGCTCTCCACTCCCACAGCCTCCCCCCACCTGCCATAGCACTTGCTCCCTCCTCTCTGGGACTCAGCCAGGGCGATGGGGTCAGAGGGGAGAGACTCAGCAAGCAAGTCATCGGTGCCTCTGGGGAGGAGAGAGGGACTACTCAGTGAGAAGTAATGGGGGTTTCAGGGGAGGGGCAGAGCAGGGACAGGAAGAGGTGGAGCATGGGAATCCCATAGGGGAAAGCAGGAGGGGCCCTCAGGAGTAGAGCATAGGCAGGGCCACCGCAGCCCAGGCATCCACACATTGCAAGGCGGTGGGTCCGTGCCTGCACTGCAGGGGAGGCTTAACCTCCCCTGGCCTATTAAGCCTGTTGCTGATGTGTCTAGGGTTAACCCAGATATATACATGGGGAAACTGAGGGACAGAAAGGTTAAGTGATTTGCTCAAGATCACACAGGAAGTTGATGGCAGACTGTGAGGGGCACCTGTGTCAAAGAAACCTATTAATCACTGAATTTCTTCATCCCTGATTTCTATTCAAGGGTCTGGTCTCTTTCTTTATGACTATTGAAACAATGTAGAGCCCCTGCAAGCAAAATGATTCTCTCCCTGACTTGAGAAACTGTTTGTGAGGGAACTGTTAATGAAATGGGGGTGGGGAGGCACATAGTTCTGTACAACTTAGAGAGTCATAGTTGGAAGAGGTTTGGTTCAGGTTCCTCTGTGATGGTGAGAGGAAACAGCTGTCCTTTTGCTCTATTAGTGCTAGGCAGAGGAGATTTTTCTGGCCTCTGCAGAGTTTAGGCAGCTTCCTGGAATAACCCATCTAAAAGGTTTATTGCTCCAGTATGGATTATTATGATTTATGAATAAACCTAGATGTCTGGGTTGTGAAAGATAGTTATTGCCTTTCTGGCTTGTCATTCAGATGTGCTCACCGAGGGACAGGGGTGTTGGAAATAACACCTTTTTTTTAAAAAAAAAAAAAAAAAAAAAAAGGCTAAAGGAATCTCATAATGGCAAGACAGAGCCTAGGGTATCTAGGCTTAGAAAATTTATTATCTGAGCTTGGAGGGACTTAGTCTGTTTGATGCTTCTGGTAATGGGAATCTTTTACCTCACTCTAGGTCTGTCTGTTCTATGCCCATCACCATGAGCTCCTACACCTCTTTCCCCTCCCCTTTCCTCTGCCTCCCTCTCTTCTCCCACTTCTAAAGAAAAACCTCAAACAGCTAAACATTGGTCTGACTGAGGGTTTTAGCTGTGCTCAGCATTGAAATACCAGCCATTTCCCTCTGGCTAGAGCTGTCCCCAGAATGCAAGCTTCAAGTAGAAATGCCACTGGTGCTCTAACAAGTGCAGCATCTAATTGATTCTCAGGAGGCTCCTGTGCAGTTGTTGTGTTAATGTAATCTTTCCATGCCTTTCAAGGGCATTCTCCTCCAGTCATTTCCATTCTTCCTTTTGTTGTGAATTGTATCTATGCATGCATTCTCTTTATACCCCAGGTTGCTTCTCCTATGATCTGTATTTTCAGTCATAATGTCCATGTTACTGCCATAGCTGCTCAGTAACACTTTGAGCAGAGTGTCTCTCAATTGGCTTACCCAGGCATGTCATTTCCAAATTTCAGATCTCTAGCCACTGTGAAGTACACACCAGTTGTGTGTTAAACATATTTGGTGTATTACATCTTCTGTAACCAGTGCCCCCCTGCATCCATGGGGGATTTAAATTAATGGAATGTTGTGGAGCATCTGCTCTATTTAGCACTTCAGCAAAAATGTTCTAGTGGCATGAACCTGGTAAACATCAGAACCCACAGCAAGTGTATAATACCCTCATGACCAGTCCTACAGGAACAGAGCAGTGCAAAGTAGGGTGACCAGGTGTCCCGATTTTATAGGGACAGTCCTGATTTTTCGATTTTTTTCTTACATAGGATCCTATTATCCCCCACCCACTGTCCTGATTTTTTGCACTTGCTGTCTGGTCACCCTAATGAAAAGTCCATCTCATATTGCAATATACATCATGTATGCAAAGCATAGGGCTCATGAGCAACCCTATAAAAAACCACCCACCATACAGAACCCAATGTGCACCAAGAGCAACCTGCAATAACAAACAGGTCTGCACAACTCAGGACTCATGAGCAACCATATAAAAACAAATCCACTACACAGAACCCAACATGCCCCTAACAACAACAAAGAGGTGCACACAGCTTAACACCACTGAATTAGCATTATAAGTAGGTGCTCACAGTCCAGCACTAACCACAGCCAAACCTACTGAAACAAAACATGTACTATGAGCAACCCTATGAGAACACACCAGCCTGCATTTTCACAGAGGAATGAACAATCATTTTGGTAAGAAAAAAGGAGTTCACACTCAGGCTTCTGATTATTAAAAGCTTTTGAGAAATTGTTTGGAAAAAAAATGTGGACATCCTATTAAAAAGGAGACCAGCTTATACAAAGCTTCAATTGGAAATGAAGCTTTAGTACACAAGGAAATGACAGAAGTGGCTCCAGCCAGGCACAGAGCAGGTAGGTGTCCTACTGAGCAAGTTTCCCCCAGAATCCTGAGCTTGTTGCAGCCTCTGCTATTCTACTCTTAGCCTCTGCCCAGCTCTGCCAATTAGCCCCAGTACCAAGCACAGTGTTCTCGGATGTTCTAGTCCTGAGCCCCAAAGGAGCTCTACCAATACACATTACTCCTTACCTGCAGCATTCATATCTATTCACCTCCAAAATGAGGATGCTCAATGTAACAGGGCTGCTCTGCTCATGCTGGGTGATGCCTCCTTCTGGCTGTATCTGGAGATTAGACCTGCCAGGCTCCTCCCTGCAGATGCACTCCATCACGCTCTCTGGGTCTTGCACTGTCAGGACTCCACTACTCCCACTTCATGGCTTGGCCCACCAGCCAGACCACTGTAAACCTCCCCTTTCAGGGCATCAAAATCTCTCAGGACCCACTATCCTAGGCAGTCTTCCCATTCACTGCCCCTTAATGGTTTTACTTCCCCTTTGGCTGGTCAGGGAACCCAGCCAGTCTCTACACTGGGTTCCAGCCCAGGACACTACAACAAGCAGTCAAGATCTGCACAGTCCTGAACCTCACTGCTATGTCCCTAGGCTATTTTCTGCCTTTCCGTTTCTCCCCCTGACAATGATCAAAACTCCCTTCCTTTGTACAGGCCACAGCTGCTCCTAGCTACTGGGCTTAATATCATTGTTTCCTGTTCCTGTCCAGCTGAACCTTCTCTCTAATTAGTCCTTGTTCCCTGGCTCCTCCTCCAGGTGCATAGACAGTTAATTGACCCACTTAATGCCTTCAGGGCTTGTGAGGAGTGGACTCCCCCTTGCACTGAGACAGACACAAAAAATGTGTTTAAAAAATAAAAAGAGGAAACAAGTGCTAGCTGCATTTTTTCAGATGTCCTCAGAACAACACAGGTTTGGTTTGAGCTCTGCTCACACTCTTCTTTTAGCCCAACCAGTTTGCCCATTTCTAGTGAGAGGAGTCAACAGAAAGGGACAGTGTTGTTCCCAGGTGAAACCAGACATCTGATGCTTGAAATGTTTCAGAAGGACACAGGCATTGTGTCTGTGGTTAAAACATCTACAGAACACGCATTCCAGCTGCTCCCAGCTGAAATGACATGGCCCAGATTAGCATCCATAGAACAGTCCACTGGGCAGCTCAGCTGAACTCCCCTTGGCAGACAACAAAGCTGTGTGAAAGGTATGCAAGGAGCGCCTTCCACCTGTGACAAGGGGAAAGAGAAGGAACCACCAAGGTAGCAGATAATATTTTTCACTATTGTGGGTATTTTCCATTGGGATACAGGGGTGTGCTTTTAAGACACAGCCCTGTGGTATTAGGTGCACAGGTGGGAGATCCAGCAAGTACTGTGCAGTCATAAGGAATCCTCCAAGGATTCTGGGCAGCATGGACCAGCGGAACCCCTGTTATGGGACTGCATGTAAGGGCAGCTTCACTTACGTGTTTCTGAATAGAGAGGTACTTTTGAATCAGTTCCTTATAACATACAGAATGTCGGCTACACCAGTGGTTTATATCTCATTGTAAATACAAAAAAAAAATCAGATCTCTGCTGGTTAAACAGCCCCCATGCATCAGAGGCAAAAATTGACAATGCTACTCCCCACTCTGCCTCACAAGAGAATCCAGACATTTTTGTTCTTTGTTTTATATTTTCTTCTTCATATCCAGGGAGGAAAAAGATAAATGGTTTTCTTGCTCAGACTGACTGAACTTGTGAGAATGTCAGGTCTGGTCTCTCTCACTTTATTCAGGATTGCCCAGATGGCTCCCTTTGAAATGGGTCTGTCTAATTTTAGAGCAAGGAGGGAAGAAAGAAGCACAGCATCTAAAGCAAGGTGACCTTTTTCACGGGCTTTGATTTATTAAAATTCAATGGCAATGGTTTTCTTGCTCTTGCCCCCACCCCCAGTGATGCACATGCCTCAGCTTAGCATGTTAAGGGTCATTGGTATTTTGCTGCCAACCTCAGAAATATGTATTGTAAAGACTGTCAAGCACAGGAGTGTCAGCAGCACAAACCATATGATGAGAAGCAAAGGCGGTTGCGTTTCTGCCGCTTTTGATAGTTGTGATTTCCAGCTACTGTTGTTTTCCTTGGGGTAACTTCTCCTAATGGTTACCACTGCCGTGTAGGGCAACATGGCATAAAGATCACACCACCCAAGACACTGTGGCATGGAAGTAAAACTAGATGGACACTTTAGCTTGTCAAGGTATAGAAAAGCAAAAGTGGCCCCTCTGCACACTAATGAACTTCATTAATTCAGCTAAATAGGAATGCCCTAGTGACTCAGACCAGTGGTCTGTATAGTCAATATCCCATCTCTGACAACAACCAGTACCGGATGTGTTAGAAAAACAAATCCTGCCATAGGGGACAACCTGCTTCAAGGAAGGTATCTTCCTAAACCCCAACAATTAGAGTTTGGAATATATCGGGGAGCCTAATGATATACATCCCTTCCAAAGCTCTTGGTTTTTTAAAAATATTTACTACAGTGACTTTGGATATTCTTGGATACAAATATCTAATTTGTGGTTGAAGTCTGCTAAGTTTTGGCCTCAGTGATGTCTCATGACAATCTGGAGCAGCGCAGAAGAGCATCACAACACTAGTGCGGCTAACAGAGGCCTGGCATGGAGCGAGGGGGATGGTAGAGCCAGCCCAGGCTGGGAACTAAATGGACACAACCCCCATCTCTATGGACCCCTATTGGGGTACATCCAACAACCCCCCCTGCATTATGTGGGGAGAAAAAATTCCTTTTATCGGTGTTGAATTTTCTCATTTTCATTGAATGCCCCACATTTTTCTGAGAGAGGATTAATGGAAGTTCAACTGATTTTCAATATACCAAGCAAGGTGATTTTTTGCCCAATGTTGCAGATTTAGACAGTATAGATAAGCACCTGGACTTATAGGTTTTCTTTTCTTATCTTAATGAATCTCTCAACTACAGCTGGTCAAAATGTTTCAAAATTAAAAAAAGAAAGAAAGCAGGGTTGTTTCAAAACAAACATTTGCAAATAGCTCCTCTTCAAGCCTTTTGAGTTGCATCCTTCATGGCTACTGGCCGTAGTTAGTGATAAGATTCTCTCACTTCCATAGGTACTAACAAACATTCCGAGATGGGGCCGGAGTCTCTTGGCTGTCTCAGGGTATGGTTACACTTACAAGATTATAGCGCTATTGGTTATAGCTGTCCCCTTATACAGTAATATGAATAGCGCTATTGTATGTCCACACTGAGATGCTCCAGCGTTATAGCATGGCCACATTTGCAGCACTTAATACGGCATTAAGAGCAGCACATTAGGGCATGTATCCCACAGTACACCTCTTCCTGATCTGGCGCAATGCCTTGTGGTATGGGGGGGGCATCACTTGCGGGGCATTTTATATCCTGTTTCAACTACCCATGATGCTTTTTGGCATATCCCAGCAATCCCTGTGTTTCCTTCCACCTCCGGCGCCATCTTTCAAGGGTTTCAGCAAGGCGCGCTCTGTCTTCCATTGTCGTGTGCTGCAATGAATCCAGAACTGCTGAGGAACATGCTGACGACTGTCGCCAGCACATCTCTGTGTGCAGTGGAGTTAATCCTTGACATGCAGGATGACAGTGATGGGTCTGAAGACGAAATCGAAGCGGTGAATGCGTTTGACACGAAGCTTCTTGTCTCATTAACGGACATGCTCACGGCCATTGAACGCCGCTTCTGGGCACGGGAAACGAGCACTGAATGGTGGGATCGCATCGTCATGCAAGTCTGGGACGATGAGCAGTGGCTGCAAAACTTTCGAATGAGAAAAGCCACTTTCATGGGACTGTGTGCTCAACTTGCCCCCGCCCTGTGGTGCAAGGACACCAGACTGAGAGCTGCCCTCCCGGTGGAGAAGCTGGTGGCTATCACGATCTGGAAGCTGGCTACACCAGACAGCTACCGATCGGTGGCCAACCAGTTTGGGGTTGGAAAGTCGACCGTTGGAGTTGTGCTGATGCAAGTGTGCAGGGCCATTAATCGCATCCTGCTACGAAAAATCGTGACTCTGGATAACGTGCATGACATCGTGGCTGGCTTTGAAGAAATGGGTTTCCCTAACTGTGGAGGGGCGATAGATGGGACCCATATACCTATTCTGGCGCCCGCCCACCTAGCTGACGAGTACGTTAACCGAAAGGGGTACTTCTCCATGGTTCTCCAGGCGCTTGTGGATCACCGTGGGCGTTTTACTGACATTAACACTGGCTGGTCTGGAAAGGTGCATGACGCACGCATCTTCTGCAACACCAGCCTGTTCATGAAGCTGCAAGCCGGGACTTTTTTCCCAGACCAGAGGATCCCCGTGGGGGAAGTGGAAATGCCCATAGTGATTCTTGGTGACCCTGCTTACCCTTTAATGCCCTGGCTCATGAAACCCTACACAGGGAGCCTGGACAGCAGTCAGGAAAGGTTCAACTACAGGCTTAGCCGGTGTCCAATGACTGTGGAGTGTGCTTTTGGGCGTCTCAAGGCGCGCTGGCACTGTCTTTATGGGAGGCTAGACTTGGCCGAGGGTAGTATTTCCGTGGTTATTTCCGCATGCTGTGCCCTACATAATCTTTGTGAGCGGAAGGGCGAAGGCTTCACTCAGGTATGGTCCTCGGAGGTTCAACGCCTGGAGGCCACATACGCCCAGCCAGAGAGCAGGGTTCTTGGAGGGGACCAGCGCGAGGCTGTTAGGATCAGGGAAGCCTTGAGGGAGCATTTTGAGGCTGAAAGCCAGTTCTAAAGTGAGGTGCAGATGGAGGGAGGGAGGGAGGGAGGGAGCATTCTTTTAATAGGAACAGGCATTTGCTTTTCTGTAGCCTGTAATAATGTATGTACACTTAATAAAGAAACCCATTTATTAAGAAGACAATTCATTTATTGAACAGGTACTTCGGTTGCTGAAAGAAAATATTGTGATGCATGTGAGGGGGAAGGCAGGGGAGGTGCAATGGGGGTGTCGTGGGGTCAGTCAGAGATCGGAATATGTCCGGGTCTCTGAGTCTCCAGTGCCCTCACAGTGGCCATGTCCCCCGAACCCCATTTGCAGAGGGCAGTAAGGCATGTTATTAGGGGTAGACTGCAGTGGATAATGGTCCGGGGTTTGGGGGTTGTTCGGTGAAGACAGAGGGGTTGGAGGCAGCTGTGGATGGTGATAACCATTTGGCTGATGATAGTGGCCTGGAGGGTACTGAGGCACAGAAGGGGAAGGGATTTGGGGCAAATGATAATTGGGGTGGTGGGTGCGGTGCTTCTCCTCCTGAAGGGTGACAAGCCGCTGCATAGTCTGCAATTGAAGCTGCAGTAATGAGAGCAGCTTATCGGTGCTTTTCTGGCGGTGAATCGCATTCTCCTTCCGCGCCTTCTCCCTCAACTTGCTCTCATTCTCCCTCCACCTCTGTGCAACTCGATTCTCCGTTACAGCCTGTTGCATTACTTGCCGTACAAGATCCTCTTTGCTCCTTCATGGCCGCTTCCTCAGTCGCCTCAGCCTCTCAGCTGTTGATAAGAGCGATGGCGCAGGGGTGAAGGACGACCGTTCTAAAATAAAATGATACATTTAACAGTGGTTCCCTTGTAAAGAGCAGACATGCCTATGATTCCCCCGCATTCCCCGTTTGCCTGTCCCGCAGAGAGCACAGATACAGTAACGGAGCCCCTGCCATGGTGAGTGCACTCCAGAGGCAAGGGAAATGATTTTTTCCCTGCCCCAGAAAAGCTGTGGCGGGGGAGAGGGTGAGGAGTGCTGGTACGTTGCAGGAGCCCCAGTGTGAGCAGCAGGCAGGGGGAAGGATTTCTTCCCTGCCCTGAAAAGCTATGGTGGGGGAGGGTGGAGTGCTGCTAAGTTGCAGGAGCCCCAGTCTGAGCAGCAGGCAGGGGGAAGGATTTGTTCCCTGCCCTGAAAAGCTGTGGTGGGGGGTGTGGAGTGCTGGTAAGTTGCAGGAGCCCTACTGTGAACACTGTCCCAACATTCTCCGTAGGTGTTTGTCCTGGAAGATATCTCGTTGCTTCGAGTCACTGAGGAACAAAGGGAAGGGATTTTAATGAGATGCGGCTTCCGCCCAGGGCCATATGCAGCTTGCCTATGTGCAGCAATGCTCCCCCCACCCATTGTAGCACAGTGGCGGGGACTAGTGACCGTGACTGGGACGGGGACCACGCTGGCTCTCCCGGGAAACCTGCGCAGGCGCATTGCAAGTGCTCTTATTGAGACCTTTGAAGAGATTACTGATGATGACTACCGCGAGGTGATAGACTACATCAATGCTCTATTCCACATGTAGCCAAGCATGCAAGCATCCCTTTCCACCCCAAGCTGCAAGCCTTCCCCATAGAAAAGCAGCTTTACCTCCGCAATCCACTGCTGAGCTGGCCCCTGCAACCGCCGGACGCTGTGGCTGGCTGCCCTCCTGGGTTGAGAAGAGCTCCTGGCTGCATGCGTCCAGGGACTCCTCCGTGCCCTGGGTCGCTGCCGCCTCGTCCTCCTCCTCCTCCTCTTCTTCATCCTCCTGGTCTTCGTCCTCCTCCTCACCCCCCCCCCCCTTCACTGGTGGGCTGGGAAGTGTCCATGGTGGTCGATGGAGTGACCGTAGGATCACCACCAAGTATCGCGTGCAGCTCCTTATAAAATCTGCAAGTCACCGGGGCTGCCCCGGAGCAGCTGTTTGCCTCGTGGGCTTTGCGATATGCATTCCTAAGCTCCTTTACCTTAACACGGCACTGCAGAGTGTCCCGCTCATGGCCTCTTTCTGCCAAGGCCCGTGATATCTGCCCATAGGTATCAAAATTCCTGCGGCTAGACCGCAGCTGAGACTGAACAGCCTCTTCCCCGCAACAGCTGATGAGGTCCAGCACCTCGCTATTGCTCCATGCTGGGGATCGCCTATTGCGAGGAGGCATTGCACGTGGAGTCATGATGATCAATCAGAATGATCACCTGCAACAATTCCCTGAGACCACGCCACGCAATCAATCTGATCAATGAGAATGATCACCTGCAAGGATTCCCTGAGACTACGCCACGTTTGGCTGGAGCAAACAGGAAGGGGATTTTCAAATTTCCCTGGAACTTTAAAGGGCGGGTCTGACGTGTGGTCACCTGAGGACAGGACAAAAGAGTTTGCAAGTGATGACCAGAGTGGCTCGAACGGGAATTATGGGACGGGCTGGAGGCCAATTAATGCGCAGTGGGTGTCCACATTCTTGCTGTAGTGCTACAGCAGCTGCGCTACAGCCCTTATTCCCCATGCGGAGGTGGATTAACAATAGCGCTATAACTCAGCGGTTATAGCGCTCTACGTGACTTGCCAGTGTGGACGGGGAGGAGGTTATAGCGCTCGTGGGGGCTTTATAGCGCTATAAAGTGCCAGTGTAACCAAGCCCTCAGGCTTGTTGTACGCTAGAAGATAAGGTCAGTTTAACTAGGTCGGTCAGGGATGTGAAGAATCCACACCACTGAGCCACGTTGTTAAGCTGACCTCACCCCCAGCATTGACAGTGCTTGGTTGACAGAATAATTCCCCCATCGATCTAACTATCGCCTCTAGGGAAGGTGGATTACATATGCCAGCGAGGGAGCCTCTCCCATCGGTGTAGGTATTGTCTATACTGAAGTGCTACAGCAATGCAGCTGCAGTGGCACAGCTGTTCCACTGCATCATTTTAAGTGTAGACAAGCCCTCAACTATGCTCCTGCGCAAGTCAGAGGAGGATGGTGGGGGCAAATATGTCTGCACTGCAATTAGACACCTGTGTTCGGCCTATGCCAGCTGACTTGGGATGGCAGGGCTCGTGCTAAGCGGCTCTTTAATTGCGATGTAGACATTCAGCCTCAGGGGAGGCTGAATGGGAAGGTCCTAGAGCTCGGGCTGCAGACTGATCCTGAACATCTACAATGCAATTAAGCAATTAAGCATCCCCTTAGGCTGAGTCCCAGAAGCCTGAGTCAGCTGGCATGGGACAGCCACAGTTGTCTAACTGCAGTGTAGACACACCTTAAGTCACCTTTCTTTGGCCATAGGGCCCCTAGCACTGGCCTGGCCCCCAGCAGAAGTTAGAGCTTCTTTTTCCTGGGTTTGCTGCCATGGGTTCTCAGTGGTTATCACAGTCGCTAGGAGTCAACTGGATGCAGGGATTTGCATCAGCTATGTTCCCTGTGCCAACAGCTGGTGGTTGTGTGCAGGGGAAGTGGGAGTGACAGAAGAGCCAACCAAGGATTAGGAAGGAGGAAATGACTGATTCCTCCAGCTTTAGAGCTGCTTGTGCCTCTGGTCCTCTGATGTTTCCCTATGTTATATTGTAATGCCTTGCCCTTCTACAGTCAGTAGCAGAATTAGGAGATCTCCTGACTTCCATGGTTGTGCTGTGAGCATCAGACTCTGTATATGAAGAATATATCGAGAGATAGATAGAGTCTTGAATTTAGAATGGAGCAACAGAAATACGTGTTCTTATAGATGAAATATGTAGCTATACTTCCCGGATTATAAGTAACAACTGCAGTTTTCTTATGCAGCCCAGCTTCCTCCATTCCACTCAACATCCAGTAGGCTAAACAGAGAGACAGTACTGAAGCAACTCTGAAAGTAAAAAGACACAGAATTATAGTCAAACAGGTGAAATTACTGCAAATACAGAATACAGATTTCAAATGAGCATGGAGGTGAAACTCTGACATCCCTGACCTTCTCCTTAGCCAGCTGCAGATTGGCTGGCAGTGGTGCTTTGCTATTGCATAAGAAGCTTTGGATAATTTATTGCTCAGTTTGTACAATACTTTGCAATAGAACTTCAGCCTTCAAGTCACTGCCATTAAAACTGAAGGACTGTTGTGTTGGGTTCAGTAGGAGCTTACGACATCAGAAAGAAGCCCAGGAGCGTGTGCAGTAAGGATGGGCAAATCAGTTTCCTCACTTGTCTGTCAAGTGCCACCATTTGGATATAAGGACTTTATGGCAGGAATCTGTCTTTTAAATATTTTCCATGAAGCACCTAGCAGACTTGTGGAGATAATAGTATTAGTAATCAATATTAATATTGCATTGAGCATAGCCTGAGAGGGTTGTTTTAATTCTTGTAAAGTTTGGGGTAGTTCTACTATGGACACTCTGCTCTTTAGTCCCATAAACTTCTCTAAAATCCTCTCAGTCTCCAGGTAATTTAATCCACTAAAGTCCTCTTGAGTAAATCAATACCCTGTAGAAAAAACAGTGACCTGTGAAAATGTGCATGTTCTCCAATGTCCTGGTGGGGTGGGGTGTACAGGATATGTCAGTGTTCATTCCTTCAGATAATTTTTCTCTGTGCGACTTCAGTGCTGAGGAAAAAGAGTTTGGGAGAGGAGTCTGTTGGAGCTGACAGGGACTCAGTAGACATGCTGGACTCTTGAGAACCTGCCCTTAAAGACCTCAGCACCCTCCACTGAGGCCACATTTTCAAGAGCACTCTGCTCCCAGTTAGGCACTAAAATAAGTGACCAGATTCCCAAAAGATCTCAGTACGTAGGGGTTGAACACATCTGAAAATCTGGCCTTTATTTACACCTAATCAGAAAGGAGCTCTTTTGAGAATCTGGGAGCTGTGGGCATCTCCACATGACTTAATTCTCACTTGAGATCTCCCTGAAGAATCTTCTTGGGAGTGCACTTTAGCTGTCCTGCTACCACATTCCCAGTGTCCTGTGGCACAGAGTTCAGACAGAACTTTCCCTCATGCTCTGCATAGTCTGAAAAGTGACTGTAAAAATGACCTGGAGAGCTCCCATATATGTTTTCTCTCGCTCATTTCCAGATCAGGTCCGTTCCATTTACAGGAATCAATGTTCTGAGAATCAATCTGCATTCCCTCTGGATCTACTAAACATAGAAACACTTCAGGCAGGATTTAGCAGACACATCTATTGATGATGCACGAGAAAGGCAAGAATTGATCTGACTCTCCTAACAGCTTCACTGGCAATGTGATGCTCTCTGGATTTGTGGGGTATTTTGTCAGTAGATCTCACAGATGTGACTCAACCATGCACAGGATGCAGGTATGCTGAGTAAAAAGCCACCATGTTTTAAATTGCTATTTAGGCTTTAGCCACACTTTATCACAAAGTACAGGGTAGGAGTTAGTTGTTAGTAAATAACTTTGCTCACCAATGGGGTATCTAGACTGCTCAATTCACATGTGCTTGCAAATGCTACCTATACTGCAGGCCCAACCTGTAGACACTTAGTGGTTTTTTAAGGAGTGGTGATGATCAGAAAACTGGCTGTAGTGATGCCATTTGCTTGAACTGCTCCTGAATGTGTTGTAAAGGCTTTGTTTCCTGCAATCCTTGCTCAAGTGTGACCCCAGCCTTACACAGGCAGCCACCCACTGAAGTCAATGAGATCTTTGGCTGAGTGCAATCAGAATGATGACTTCAGGATTTGGCCACAAATCAGGTTCATTTTTTTAACCATTGCCAGCTCAAGCAGCGTAGCCAGCTGAGGAAGAACAGCTGGGCTGGTTCTCTTCCACATCTTTATCAATGATTTAGATAATGGCATAGAGAGTACACTTATAAAGTTTGTGGATGATACCCAGGTGGGAGAGGTTGCAAGTACTTTGGGGGGTAGGATTAAAATTCAAAATGATCTGGACAAACTGAAGAAATGGTCTGAAGTAAATAGGATGAAATTCAATAAGGACAAATGCAAAGTACTCCACTTAAGAAGGAACAATTAGCTGTACACATACAAAATGGGAAATGATTGCTTAAGAAGGAGTTCTGCAGAAAGTGATCTGAGAGTCATACTGGATCACAAGCTAAATGGATTCTAGTCTGCCTCACATGTCATTGACACACTATCCAGCTAAGTTCTGGTCCCATAGTTTTCACTGGGGTAGGACTGAGAGGGTCAGTAAGAAGTTGGCTCTTCTGAGTCTGTATGGTCATGGCATGTCCATAAGGGGCCTAGAGGACCTGCTGAGACATACTTCTGAACCAGTCTTTTGCAAAGAACTGGTTCAGAAGTCCTTTGTATCACCCTGTTCTCCATTTTCCATAAAATGTGTTGACTGACTGACTTACTTGCAAATAACTAAGTGAAAAGTATCTGGAGTAGGAAGGAAGAGGGCTATATACACTACGCAGCTACTAATAGTGAAATCTGACATGGAAGATCAGCTAGGGGCTTTGCTTTTAGAAGCTTGGTTTTGGGGGTGTTTTTTATTGGTTCCAATAGAGAACTCTCTAAACTAAGCTCTGTCCTTGTCTGATTCTCTCTGTAGAGGAAACATAAATCTTGCACAAAACATTTACACTATGCTTCTGGAGAGTGGACTCTATTCATCTAACAAGGACCATGGTGAGACTTAGGAGCCTTTACAGGACTTGTAATACAGGGAATCCCACTTACAAGAATTACCAAGTATGAAAAAAATTGTAAGAATCAATGTCCCAAACTATTTAATGTTCTTCTCAAGGAGAACAGCAGCTCTGAGTGCAATTGCTGTGAACTAAAATGGACACACACATTTTTTTAAACAGTTGATTTCTCCAGCACATTTTTTTGTTTCAAACGCTCACTCTGCTTTATCCTGGCTCCTCCTAAAATACAGCCCTGCAAACTCCTCATCTTGAGTGTGCCTTTAAAAGTTGTGCAATGAGCAGAAAATCTGTAGCACTGATGATATTGGGGAAAGTGGTGCTAAGAGGAAGCTGAGTAGTGATTGGTACAGAAGGGGAGCTGGAGAACTGTCACAGAAGAGCAGGGCTGAGAACAGAGTCCAAGAGTCCTGTGAAGACTACAGTCCTAGCCCATCATCAGTACAGAAAAACCCAGACTCTGGATCCGGTCAAGTAAGGCCAGATTTTCATATGGTTTCTCCTTCCATTTAAGCACCTAAATAAGGGTAAGATTTTCTAAAGTGCTCAGAGCCCAGCAACAGAGTTGGATGAATCTCCCCCGCTATCCCCTCAAATACTAAATTTTGTGGGAAAAGCATTTTGGGTGCATTTAAATTATTCATTAATTTAGGGTTCATTACATTGAACAGTTTAGCCCCCTGCCCCCACAAAAAACGTGGGGAAAATAAAAAGTTGAAATTGCTAGTTTCAGTCATTTTGAAATGTGACATTTTGACTTTTCTTTTCATTTTGACAATTTTATAAACAAAATATCTCCTTTCAACCAGTTTGAAAGGTTTCTACTTTTTGTTCAAAATGGTGCTCTGTTTCAAAATTTTGCTAAATTTCTTAGAAAGGGTGAAAAATACCCCAAAATGACGTGAAACAAAATGGAAAAAAAGGCTCCAAAATGAAATGTTTCATTCAACGCAAAATGAATGTTTTGTCTCATAGCAGTTTTCTGCTGTATTATAATGTACTGTGACAAAGCTCCAAGTCTGTACTTGTGGGTCCTGCGCTTCCTGGCAGATTTAGGGGCCTCAGAAACTCATCTAGGCCCCAGAGTGACCTCCCTTTCTCGGTATAATTGGCAAGAGTCACCACCTAGTGAGTTACCTTCATCACAGGCCAGTATGGAAGATGGAAAAGGGGGGAGCCCGGGCCCACCCTCTACTCCGGACTCCAGCCCAGGGACCCTAATAGTATCAGCTAAGACGACTGACCTTTTATCCACAAAACACAATACAATTCCCTGGGCTACTTCCCCACAGCAGTCCCCGCTTCTTGAAACTCCACTTCACCCTTACCTCAGGGCCTCCTTCCTTCTGGATGATATGTTGTCCAACACTCAGTCTCACCAACAGCATAACTTCCTTCCACAGCTCCTGACACCCACAGCCCACCTGACTAACTGGGAGGTTTTTATCTGGTTTCAGCCAGTCCCTGATTGGCTTCAGGTGTCCCAATTAGGCTAGCTGTTTCTACTCCTTTCTAGAAGGTTCTTAATTGGCCCCAGGTGTCTTGATTGGTCTGGAGTTGCCTTTGTTTGGCTATCCAGGGAACAAGGACCTGTACATCCTGAGGCTGATATACCTGCCTTCCAGCACTCTCCTATATCCTTCTGGTCTGACTCCGTCACAGTACATATCTGGAATGCAGGAGAAGCTTAGCAGGAAAACATCTTTGGGAGAACAGATTTTATTTATGTAGCTGAGGATCTGGACAATATACACAATATGACGTCTTTCTGTTTATTTTCAGTCTTTTGGATGCTGATAAGGATACAGTTGCAGCATTGTGTAGACTAGGGAACAATTTTTTCTCTAATTTATACAGGGCAAATCCTAATAACCTCTTACTGGGGTAAGAATTTGGGCCTAGTTGTCTTATTTCAGTGATCATCAATAGCTGTGGGGTGGTACTGAAAACACACCCTAAAGTGTTTAGAGCAATCCTGTAGATTCATCACTTCCAGATGAATCAACAATGCTTATGTGCTTCTGATTAATTTCACGACAGTTTTGAAAGGTGTTTGTTGCAGGTCAGCAGTGAGATGCATTGGCAGTTATTTGGATGCACAGTACCACAACTGTAGTGGGGGAAAGGTAGGAGTGAGCATCACTGGCAAAGAGATCTGGAGGAAGCTTGTACAGATCCAGACCACATTAGCCATATTTGGTTAGTTCCGAGATGGAGTAAATTGGGTTTGCTTCATTGATTTCAATGCAACTACACCGATTTACATCAGTCAATCAGTAAAGGTTCCGACCCTGAATGTTGAAATGACTAGCATTCTGTGACTTGCATGATCATGCAATGAATCATGGAATGGGAATATGTTTTCAATATGTTACTCCTAGACTAAAAAGCCAGAGAGGAAAATTGCTTCCTTAAACGCGGCCATCACTGTATCAGAATGAGAACTGATTGGGAATTTTTCAACAAGATGTTTTTAAATCAGAAAATGCCAGTTAGATTAAACAAAAGCTATCTGGGGAAATTTGACAAATTTCCCATTTCAAAAAAAAGTTTAAAAAAGTTTTGAATTAAAAAACATTTAAAATTAAAACATTTTAGTTTTTGTTGAAATGAGTTTTTTTTTTCAAAATTTAAGCTAATTTATCATAAAAAAATTAAAAAGATCAAAATAATAATTCAACATTTCAAAATTATCAAAATGAAACATTATGACTGAATCCTTTCCCAAAAATTCAGATTTTTGGTTTTGTCCTGATTCTGCATGTGAAAGATGTTCAAAATCTCTAATAAAATTTAGACACACGGGTGTGGGGGTGAGGTTGATTCTTCTCTGTTTTGCATTATTGTTGTTTGTTTGTATTACTGGAGTGCCCCGGAGCTCTAGTCATGGACCAGGTCTCCAGTGGGTGAGGTGCTGTACAAACGCATCTTGCATAGCCACTTGTGCAAAGTCAGTGTAAACGTTATCCATGCCGGGAGTGGAGAATGCTGATTAGGTAGCATTTTAAGCCATCCCTATCAGCAGCAAAAGAGAGAAGTTCGGGATCATCTGAGCAGAGGACCAGGGCAATGTGACTTTAAATTTCCCCAGTCACAAGCCTGCTCTGCATTGGTCCAGTCCACCTTCAATGACCTTATTCCTGATTTACATTGGCACGAGATCCGAATTAGGCAAGCAACCTGTACAAAAAATACAACACAAACTTGTGTTTGCTTCTTTATTTACGTTTCCCCCTCAATAAACTTTAATAATACGTTCTGAGGCACAGCAAGAAGCCTGGGAGCGGGAACCTTTAGATCAGCTAAGCCAGAACAGCAAGGTTCATTAATGAAAAATTGGCTTGGAATTTATGTTTGTCTGTTGGAACAGCTGGCCTCGTGGAAGCTGGGAGGATGCAGGCTTTATTAGTTAGACCTATTCCTCCCCCACTTGTTTTAATTAAATGAAGACATTTGATACCAAAACCTTTAGACATCCCTCCCAATCCCACCTCGGTATGATAGGAACCTGGCCCTGTGCTCAGCCTAGCTGGCAGTTGCTCGGGGCTGTTTTTTGCCACAGTCAGCAGTAATGTGTGTCATGAATTCAGACAATCATTTGTTCTGATGACTGTATTCACAGCCATGAGAAACTGCTCCGAAATCAGAGTGTGTTGTACAGATTTTTCTTTCCCCGGCCCCAGCCCGAGTTCTCACTAGATCACAAATATACCCAAGGCAAAACAGCAGGGTATAAAACCAGAACTGGCAGATATGCATGAAAAAATGGATCCTAATGAAGAATTTTTTTGATAATTTAATTGGAAGCAGCCTTATTTATTTGTATTGTCCTTCTTGGCCTTCCACTTCCCATTCAGCACAAGCTTCCTCTGCAAAGCCTTTTAATAATGACCTCTGCACCCTTCTTATACCTGCTTATGCCACACAATCGTGTATTATTTTATCTGTGTCTGATCTATGTCTGAGCTAGACGGTAAACTTTTGGAACATGAACTGGGAGTTTGGCTGTATCTGTGCGTACATTGATTTAAATTACTCCATGGACTTCAGCGATGTTATTCCTCCTTCACACTGCTTCACTAGTAATCTTATTTATCTAGCTAGCACACAATTGGCAGGATAATAATACTCTATTGTATTTTAAAGTGATTGTATGACATCCCATATCTGCCAGGGGCAGGTGGGGGGTTGGGCCTAATATAGAATAATAGGGCAAATTGATTTCAGTGTAGCTCCACTGAATTTCTGTGGAGCTAAACCAAGGATGAATTAGGCCATTAATTATTATTATTTCTGTGTTGTTTCCCTTGGCTCTTCATAATAATGAGGTGATTTTCAAATTTAATTCACAGACAATTGTGCAGAATTCTCAGCAAATAAAACGTGGAACTAATGGTAGACATACAAAGGGTAGCAACACAGTTTATTTAATAAGGTCTCAAATTCAGTGAAGCACCTAAGTACATGCTGAACTTTAAGTTTTTGTTTATGTCCTATTAACTTCTATGGGACTTAAAGGGCAAGCTTAAGTTCTTTGCTGAACCAGGGCCCAATACATTAAAAGCAGTCAATGAGGCAGCATTTCCATGGATGATGAGATGCAGAAACACCCCATATTCTCTCATTTCTGCATGCGTCTGTGTTTAGGAGGAGAGTGGAAGTGCCAGATCCCCATTGAGAAGGACTGACCTTGTGGTCCATCTGGTTCAAGCAGAAGGGAAAGTCTGGTCTTGTGAAACACTCAGCCCAGTGTTGCAGACCCGAAAGCATCAGCTATGCACCTGATTCATACCAGTTTTACAGCAGTGTAACTCTACTGGCATATATTGAGTTACTTCTGATTTGCACTGGTATAAGAGAGTGGAATCAGACCCCCACAATTTTTATCCAAACCCAAGCTCTGGACCTGGAGTTTTTCCCATTATTATCTGTGCATGTTTCCACATAATATTGGCATGAAAGCTCAGCATTCTCAAACATTGATTGAAATTCAAAACAGCTGTTCAACCTCTTTGTTTGCTATTGGCATGGCCTGTTTCTCTTTTCTGCATACAGTTTGGGGAGAGCAGGTGAGATTTTTCTTCATACAGATTTATTCACAGGTAAACAAAGGTATTTTTGCTCCAAACCAAAGTATTTGGTTTTTTTATTTCATCTTTTTTATGTTTGCAAAGTTTAATTCATCCAGTTGGGCAGATGAAACAACGCCATATGAGTCAGGTAAACCAATCAGACACCTCCACGGATAATAGTCAAAATGAATAGTTTGTGAAGATCCCATGGCATGTACAATGTTCATTCAGATTATTTGGGTAATACTCGTGAATAGTGAAAACATTCTCTGAAACCAAGACTGTACCACAAATGATTCAGAAGCAGAAAGAGGACTAAACCCATCAGATAATTTATTGACGAGTAGCTCAACAGCTGGAAATGGAGTATTCCTTGATAAAGCTTTGAAAGGCTTGAGATGTGCATTTCAGATACATTTGTCTTTCTTTTCTCTTTCTTCAGCCTCCTCTCTATAAGTAACCCTATAATTTGTCTGCCTCCAGAACAGATTTAATAACTTTCATCTCTGAAAACCCCAACTCTTGCTCAATCCTTTGATTTAGCATCTTATGACATCCACACCCGTAATTTATGACTGCAAGGAAACTGAAACATAATCCCTTCATAATCTTCCATTACATTTTCTACCCACTAAATGTGCAATTTACTGATATATCTCTGCTTCTTCAATGTGAGAATAATGATTGAATTTTACGAACACTGGTACAAACAATCCCACAGTCCTTCATTCTCTGTGGGTCATTTCAGATTGATCTTTCTTGCTATGCTTAAAGAACTGACTGTGAAAACTCAATTGGCAACTGCAGTTTGTCCAGATCACTACCATCCATGCCCCACCAGTTTCCGAACATTATGGCAAACTGTTAGCACCCTGGAGTAGTTATGGAAGAACCACGAAAAGTCTGGCAGTTTAGTTCAAATGAGGACAATAAAATTTACTGGCCAAATTCAGTCCTGGTGGAAGTGGACAGAATTCCTGTTGGTTTCAAAGGGAACTGAACCCTTTTATGCCAGGGTTCAAATTACTCTTGGGTTCTCATTTGAAACATATCCAGACTGGTTTATCCCTGCTCTGTCCATAATTAGGAACATGGGAATGGTCAGCCTCAAGGTCCATCTAGTCTAGTATCCCATCCCTGACAGTGGTCAGCATCAGATGTTTCAGAGGAAGTTGCAAGAACTCCACAGCAAGAAGATGTGGGATAGTTTTTGACGCCAGCACTAGGTCCTTATGATCTCTTAACACTTTGAGATTGGTTTAAACCCTGAATATCGAAGTTTAATATCCTTTTCAAAATTTGGTAGCATTAACTATTGTCACCCTGGCTATCATTTGGTGCATTTTTTGTGGGGTTCTATCATGATGTTGCATCCCCATTTCCTGATGCAATGGTATATAAAGCTGCTTGAAACTTTTTTGGTCAAAATATTGGATTAAAAATGTTTTCCATTTCCCTCTTATTTGTATTGTCATATATTGTCTGATGTAATGTTATTGCATCATGGCCATCCACCATTTGGGACTAATTTTTTCATGAGTGAGGCTAGAATAGGGTTGCCAGTTTTGATGGTCGTATTCCTGGAGGTTTCGTCACATGACATAGTCTTTAATTCCTAGAGACTCCAGGACAATCAAGGAGGGTTGGCAACCCTAGGCTAGAGAGACAGGATTAAAGGAGAGAATCGCCCATGCTTGTATCTCCATACTGTTCCACCCAATGGTGGTTTTAGGACTTTGAAGGTTTCCTTGCAAGGAATGCCTCTCAAACCCCCTCAGAACGCCCATCTCCCTTTCATACATGTGTCAGGTGAGCGTGGATTAGGATCCAGAGCACCCAAACCTCCTCAGTACACATGCATATTTACCGTTGGTTACTCTAGGATGTCTCCATTTTCTCTACCTCCCACATTCGAGTGTCCCCTGCTGATGGGAGGAGCAAATTGCTCCATATTACTAGAACCATCAGCTAGATCTCGGTGTTCCCCGACAGGTGCAGAAGTTACTGCTAAGACTGGGGCCCTACTTCCATCACTCTTGCTGTATTGGTCATGCATTGCTACTGCTGCTGTGGCAAGTGGCAGAGCATAATCAGCAGCAGATTAAACTGAAATCTGACCAGATCCACAGAAAGACAGAACGGCCTTGGTACCCTCTCTTGATACACACTCATTGGCATAGCTGAGCTCAGTCGCTCTTACCCAGGCTAGGTTCCTTGGCAATCACTGCAATGAGGGTAGACACCTGTGCTAGATAATCTGTTCTGGGACAGTTTAACCCTCTCCCTGCTGAATGTGAAATACATCCCCTCCCCCCAAGTTGGGAATAGAGAGAAAGAAGAGAAAGGCTTTTGAGAAAGGGGTCTAAGTGCTCTGATGTGGCAGCTTCTTTTCATGCCTCTGGATAGCCTCTGTTGGCCAAGAGAGATGCGTAGTCAGGCTTGTGAGATTTTTGTGCCATGGGACAATGTCTTAGCAAACATTGCATTTGGATTTTAAGAAGCCTGGATAATTCTATTGCCACTAATAACATTTGCAATTGTGTATACTCAAGGTAAATCGTGTCAGGGCATAAGCCCATTGCTACAAGAGGTCAGGCAAGAAATTTCTCCCTATGTTCCTCCAATTGGCAGCATTGCAAATTTGGCTGGGTGTAGTATGGAGGAAGTGAAGTCACTGTCTTCTGAAACATCATGTATGTGCAACAGTGAGACATAGGATTTTGGAGTTGATGGACCAATGACCTATGACAGTATGTCAAAGGAAAGGTGAGCTTGGGCTGAAAGCACAGGCTTGGGACTCTGCAGAGCTGGCACCTGTTCTCAGTTGTATCACATCTTCATTCAGTCCTCCTGTCGATACACAAAAGGAGTTTTGCCATAGACTTCAATAGCAACAGAATCAGACTCTTAACTTCTCCGTGACTCAGTTTCCCCATCTGTAAATTGGGAATAATGACGCCTGTCTCACTGGAGTGTAAATATACCAATATATGCATCCCACAGATGTGGATGCATAGATGTATAGTATTACTGAAACCTAGCAATAAGATTCACCCCTATGCAGAGGGCCAGCAAAAGCTGTAAGAACCCAGCCCGTTGTGCTGGCCTGCTGCACAGGGGCGAATTTTATCCTATGTACCTATTTTTAAAGAAAAAAACACAACACACCAGTAGCAGATGTGCCTCAGACACAATGTATCTGCAGTAAAATATCCGTGTGTGTTTGTGAGAGAGAGAGAGAGAGAGAGAGATCTAGCTAAAGACTTCCAAGAGATCACAGGGAATTGGGCACCCAAATCCCATTGTAATTTAAATTCTCCATATTCATTCTTGTTTGTGGTGATTTCTCCCTCTCTTTAGCTATGGTTTTTTAGATTTTGATTTGATTTTTTGAAACAGAAAACTAAAACCCTTTTCAAAATTCAAATAATATTTTTTTTAAAAAAATGAAGCCAGAATGCAGTCTGTATGCAGGACTAGTTGCTGCTGATGCGCATGGAGGAAATGATTGGCTCGGTTCATACTATTTCTCTTTCCACAACAGTTTTATTACTGCATTTCTTCTCCCATTTGCCACCTCCTCACTTTCGCATAATGTAGTTTAAACAGTGGAATCTAGATTATTCCAGCCCTAAGGTCTCACCCTCTCATCTTAAAAATATATTATTTTTTATAATGATGATATATACATTCCACATACCGATCTCGCACAAACCACTTGCTCTGACTATTTACATATTGAGATGCACTTCAGCTTTGGGAAAATTCCTTGCAGGCTTCCATTGCTGTGGTTTAGGTAGGAGCTACAGTGCTTTGTGCTTAGAAAGCTAGCAGAGGGAATGCAAAGCTATCACCACTTCCCTGAGCTGATGTGACCGAGGACACTATAGGGAAAACCTAGCCCCAACTTCTATGGCTATGGATGTCGACCTGGCAATGGAACTGATGCAGTTCAGTGTACAAGGGGGAACTGGATTTGTGCATCCTGCCATGGCATGGAACCTAGCTCCATGGTGTCCTTTACAACACTGCTGTGAGGGCGGAGTTAGGGCAAGCTCAGAGGTTCTGCGACAGTAGGACTCTTCAGGCCTCCTCCCCTCACATTTTCATAGGGACATGGTGGGGCCACAGAGAGTAGCTTCCACCTGGGAAGATTCCTTCCTTCCCACCCCTGCACTCTCATGCACCACTCAGGCTGGGAACTGGGTTCTGGATTTGGCACCTAGGCTCCAAAGGAGGAAGACAAACTAAAAAACACCCAACAAAGTGGCACTAAATTTCAAGCTCCAGTTGAAATATAGGGGCAAATAAACTTGCTATATGTTAAGAGAATAAAGAGACTGATCCTCAAAGTGTGGAGCTCCCTGAGCCACAGGGAATGAGAGATGAGGGCACTCATAGAACATCTCTAAAATATCATTTGCAGTTTTGTTGCAGAGTTGCTTTAGAGACTTCTAAGTGGTCCTATAATTACAAATAAAGGAAATAATTGTAAATAAAACTAATTTCTTTATTAAAAAAGAGTGGTTGACGATGCAGAAAACTGAATTTTACTCTGCAAATTTTAACATGAAAAAGTGAAAGTTAGGGTGCGCTTTCACAAGAATTCACAAGTTTTGGCAAAGCTGGCATTTTGTCATCAATGAATCCAGTTTGCCAAGGGTAAACAGGCTAAATCCCATGTTGGCACTAATAGGAAAATGTTTACAGATGTCATACAGGTAAAAACAAAAACAAAACAAAAAAAATCTCAACTGTTGCAGAAAAATGTCACTGCATTTGTGGCAAAACTGCATTTTTAAGTGATTGTGCGAACTTACCGTTCTTATTTTGTAAGAAAACAGGGAAAACTTTGAGACAAAACCCATCACAAATTTTGTCCTTTGCAAAAAAGGACTAAAAAAAGAAGCCCGCTCTCTTTCACCATTTGTCCTGGCAGCAAGACTTATTTCTACACACTCAATACCTATCAGTGTCCCCTTTCAACATAAAACATTAGATTAGTATATTTTAAAATTCCCCGTGCTTTTATTTCTTCAGAGGTGCACAGTTTGCCACCAATTAGTCTCTACCTGTTTGCAGGCTCCAAGCCAAAGCCCTCCTCCACATGATGAGATATTTCAGCTTCTTTCCCTGAAATCAGCACAGTTCCTTCAATGTGCTGTTTCCCTGGAGTTGAGATATTTCTTTTTTTATTAGTTTTTAGTTGTTTAAAACTGACACAGTGTTCAGAGATCAAGCTGACTTTCCAGTCAGAAACTTTCCAGTTCTTCCTGACATAGCTAGAGACTGATCATTCCTCCTCTGTATTTGCAGCATTCCCTGTCTATGCAGCCGTTCATCTGGGTTTTTAAATCAGTAGCCAGCATCACAGAATCGGAGACTCAGATCCCAAAGGTATTTCAGCTCCTAACTTGCGCCCCTCTTTGAGGATCTGGGCCAGAATGCCTTCTAAGGATAAAACAATGACAACAACATTGTCTTCCATACACTCTTGACAGGGAATTCTATAAATACTGGGGCAATTTTACTTAGCTATCTAAGGTAGCATTTCCAAACATGTGGGCTACAGAGCCATTGCTAGTGTTCCTCAAAGAGCTGCCTGGTCACATGATGCTGGATCCGCCTCCTTGTTTCCAGCTGCTAAATGATGTTAGGCAAACAAAACTTATTAAGCACTTTCCTAATATTAATTTAATAGGTAAGTAATTGCTGGAATCACCATGGGCATGTTCTGTGGCTGCCAAAGGGAGAGGAGATGGTGTCCATAAGGCAATCTGTCTATATCCGAAAAGGTTTGGGAATTGCTGCCCTAAGGTAATGAACAAGGGAGTATGTACAATTACTGTAGATGGGAAAAACTAAATGATTTAGGGAAGGACAGCTAGAGCAGTAGCCAATGAGAGAGAGAAAGAAGAGAGCGAGAGAGAGAAATCCACAAGTGTCTCTATTAGGGCATGGAGATCTCCAGCTCACCCCTCCCTCCCTTGGAAAAGCACAGAGCTCACACACCTGACTGGCGAGGGTCCCAAACTGAAAGCCTAGTTATGAATGCCACAGTCTGCAGAATCTAAACTTGGAAGCAATTCAGAATGCTGAGGTTGAACCAAAAGCCCCGTCAGTGTGAAACCAGCGAAGAATCGTTGGGGGCGCTGCTTTTTCCGAACACGGAATGAGGAAGACCTATTTGAGCATCAGGAAAAACAGCATAATCCCTAAAGCTGCTCTCTCTCTGTGCTGCACTGCAGAGCTTCTACCTAGAAGCTTCCCCGGCCCTCTGGTGCCTGGCTTCCTGCTACAGTTTTGAAGAAACAGTAGACAGATTGTCACAATCCCACTTTGGCCTGCATGTTTCTCTTGGGTCATTATTTAATAATGGGGGATTATATGGAAGTTGTGCTGCCTTTCTCACTTCTGAAACCAGCAGTGATGCCTGGAACCGAGGATGATTACAGGGGATAATTACACCACCAAGGAGAATGTACAATGACTTTTCTGTGTAGTGGTGTCATGAAGAAGTTGCTGTTGCTGTGAATGGATAAGAAAGGCAGCAACAGGGAAGCAAAAAGCACATGTGTATGAGCACCTATAAATACACTGCCCCTTCCCCTCTCAGTTGGTGGCCCTGCCAGTAGGGTCTGTACCAGCAGGGCCCCCGACAGGGGAGGCAAAAAGGGCAGGGAAGTTCAAGTGCCTCCGCAGCCGTGCTTTAAGGATGGTGCTTTGCCGTGGCAACACTTTAACGTCCTTGCCTCTTTTGCCCCCCTCCATTCCGCCAACAGCTGTGGGGCGGCAAAGGGAACAACTACAGGCACTTACCAGTACAGGGTGGTCTGGGGCTGGCTCTGATCCCGTCATCCCCACCCCTTCCATTTGAGGCCCCTCCCCTTCCAGGGGCTAGAGCCAGCCCCAACCCAGCCCCGTAACAGTAAGTGCCTATAGCAACTTTTACCCCTGAACTCTCTGTGCTTCTGTTTCTCCTTGTCTATATAGATTGTGATCTCTTTGGGGCAATGACTGTCTCTTGTATTATACTGGCACAAATGGGCCTCAGTTAAGATGGGGACTTTTAGATGATATCATAATATAAATAATTTATTAAAAAAAGAACTGATAGGGAAAGATGAGGGTGGAATAACTCAGATAAATTCCTTCAGATCTTCACAATTTTCATCTCAGCAGACAACCCTTGAAACACCAGAGCCAGCTGATGAGAAAGAAAATTCTCAGCTGCTTACATGAAATCCTAACTAGAGTCAAAGTCAGACAGATCCTTGCTATGCAAGGTGATGAGTAATAATTTCTGCTGTCCAACAGCAACCTAAATATAAAGTGAATCACAAAACCTAGCAAAATCTGTAATTTATTTCACTATATTGATTTGTCCCTCACCCTCTCTCGGGGTAGCTTTTCCTTCAAGTTTAAATAAAAAGCTGAATGTCTTTGTGTGGAGGAGAGGGGGGGAATTATGCTTACCAGTGACATACAGTTGTGAGGGCTTTTTTCCCCAGCTTTCATGCCATTGCTGGGGATACAAGGCTCCCTGGGAACGCTGGAGTTAATAAGGTGCTGTGATTAGGCACACGGCTCAACCATGGTTTCTAGACATAAAGGCATGTGTGGGTAGCAGGAGTGGGATGTGAGTGTGTAGACAGATATAGAGAGATGCGTGCTTGTATTATTTCAGTATTAAGGACAAATTCAGATGTGATGGCTCAGTAGTATAGCTCCTATAGACTCATACTTTTCTAGGGCACACCCACTTGCTAATATCTATCTGAGTGTGAAGGAATCTTAGGATGTGATCCAAAGCCCACTGAAGTCAATGGGAGTCCTTAAATTAGTGCAAATTACAAGTCAAAGAGCATCTTCTAAGTCACACCTTCCTACACCTCTTCCCCAGTGTTTAATCACTTTTGTTCTCAGACTTCTCTCTTCTGGCCCCTCAGCATGAGCTTAAATTCACTTGTCTTTGATAGACTCAGCAGGCTACATTCCAAGGTGATGCTTACAGGAGGAGGATGTCAGTTACACACTGGGAAGCTGGTGTGTGTCTATGGACTGGATTGTGCAGCCAACCTGTACTCGTGGTGGGGTGGGGGGCTTTGAGCCAATGTGACTACTCTTGGGAACGAATACTCACTAATGTCAGGGTTTTACAATCCAGCTCTAAGCAAGGGCCTGATCTTGTTGCATAGTACTTTATACAAATACTCACATGTGTATCAAGGTGCCAGTTGTCATAAGTGAGGGGGTCAGAACCAGGCACTTAGTAACTCCATTTAAAGAGCTCTGTGTGATAAGTAGAAGGGAATCTAGAGGGTATCTGAGCTGATCCAATATATAGCTTAGACTCCCAAGTGTTGCATCCTTGCTCTCTACACAGCATTACAACTATAGGGAAACAACACTGGCCCAGCTGGCTTCCAAATAACCGTGTTGATTAACTTTGTACAAATATATATGGCTTAGCTACTTATGTACATTGCTGCCGTGGCAAGCGTTCTGTATCAGCTCTCTAGACTTTAGAAGGCATCATAAAAGTCAGATATCTCAGACGAAAGAAGACAGAAAACATGTAGTAGATGGAAAAGTTACTCGCTTTAAAGTTTAAAGGAATTTGGCTGCAACTTTCATTCTGGTGAGACATTGAGCTCTCCAGTAGGAGATCTCCTTCAGGTATTAGTCTGTTCCTTAATTATTTTTCCCACTTATCTCAGAAATAAATAACCTGTGGTTATGAAATCTTACATTTCCCAAAAAAATGTTCACATGTATTCAGGACTGAAAAGACAGTTGGAGGTAAAACTGGGGGAAGGGAATAGAAAAGATCCCAACTCCTCTCATCTGACTGCGTCTGATCTTGCAAAAGAGATGCTCAGGATCACAAGCTTGAGTTCTGTAGGTTTGGCATCCTGACATCATGATGTTGGAATGTCAGGGCCAACCCAGAAGAGTTTGTGATCCAGGAATCCAGCCATTGAGCACAAGTAGGAGGAGAAGGCTAGACCCTTTAAGGACAGAGCCTCTGAAAAAGCAAACAAATAAGGAAAAAGTTATCAGTGCTTTAAAAGATGGGATGGCTTGAGTTCTGCGTGAAATTTCAGGTCAGAGCCTATTTTATATGAATGAGTTCACTTATCCCCTAATTTCTACAGCAAAGAGGTGAAGATAAGATAAACTACTGGATGCTCATAATAGTGTCTCACCTTGGATCAAGATGGACCATTGTGTGCTGGGACATTAAAACTTGTGGGTTGCTCCTTTATATTAAAGAGGTGAATGGCTGTCCACATTTCACCTAAACACAGAGGCAATCAAAACTCCTCATAACATTGGCCTAAAAAAACCCTAAGCCCTCTCCCTGCCTCAGTTTCCCCATCTATAAAATGGAGACAACACTTTCTTATGGGACTGGGAGGTTTTATTAATGAATGTTTGTAGGGCACTTTGAAAGCCTCCAATGAAAGATGCTGCACAGTATAATTAGTATTATTATTACATATTGTGATGGAGTAAGACCTGAAAGTGAAGTATCTCCAGAGACTAACCCAGTGAGCGACATTCTGTGTAAATGTCCTGTCTTACAGACTGCATATCCAATTCTGCAATCACTTACATCATTCTTGATGCTGAATAACTCCACTGGCTGTAAGTTAGAGGAGAATCAACACTTTTCTCTTACGTGAGTCCAGAGACTAACTCAGCCTCCAAACCTCTACAAATGTATTGAATGTATTCAATTTAAATGGATGAGAAGAGAGAAATGTTGTTCAATCAAACATGAATTCTCAGGGCTACATTTGGCCACGGTTACTCATGCTGAATAGTACCTAACTCTGCAGTGTTCCCCCTGCTCTGAGTAAGGTACTAGTCAGTACACATAAAGGAGGCAGAATCAGGCCTATATTAATTTAATTTCCAATGGCTTTATAAATACCCATATCATGCATTAGCCTCCCCCCACCGAAGATGCAAACAAATAGATTATTCTAATTGTACATTCACTAATGAAATCAGAGAGATCACAGCCGCCAGAATCCCTCCTTTCAGTGCAAAGCCAAATGCAGCAGCTTGAGTTTTGGAAGGTTTCTCTCTCTTTCCTTTTGAAATCATTTAATTAAAGTTCTCCAGTTAACATCAGTATCACCTGACTAAATGGATAATAGAAGAGAATGATGCTTAGCAATGGTAACTCTGGAGTTACCAGTCTCTTAGGCATTGAGATTACCCTAATAAGTTCATTCTTCTGCTTTTAGATGATCTTGCAAAGACTGAAGCACATGAGTAACTTTACTTACCAGAGTAATCCAAGTGACATCAAAAGGACAACTCCTATGAGGAAAACAAAGTTATTCACATGCTTCACTCTTTGCAAACTGGGCATGAATTATTTGGGACTAAATGGTGCCTCGTCTTTACATGGTTGTTGAGCTAGGAAGGAAGATTTCCTCCCATCACCACCACCACATATGACCACATAAGGGCTACTTGATTTGCTGCTCCTGGATTTGGGAGAGTTCAGAGGCTGTCTTCCAGATATTGCCTTTGAGAAGCAGCAAGCTGTGATGCTCATGGGACAGGAAGCAGACAGAGTCATGAATTTGCCTTCCCATGACCCAACCAGCAGGAATGACCGGCCACACAGGATGAGTGGGGAGAATATACTGTTCCCCATAAGACTGAGAAATTACTCCCTCCACTTAAATGCAACCAGGGATGTCCAGGAGGACCGGTGTCTTTGAGGATGTGCTGACAGAGAGTTCCTTCCCCAGTGCACAACCTAATCTCTGAATCTGAAGTACGATGCCTCCCACGGCTTCTGTGCACCTCTCCTTCAGATGCATTGCGTGCAAACAGCACATCCTAGACCTTAATTACCAAGTGACTGATCCTGTGAGGTGCTAAATGCCTCCTTCAAAGTGCTGAGCTCCCTCACCTCCTGTTGACGTCAAGGGGATGGAGGAGCCTGGGCATTTTACAGGATAGGGTCCTTAATTTGTTTATAAATGGAAAATAGGATTTTCAAAGGAGATTAAGGGAAATATAACGGGAGTTGGGTGCGCCTTTTAAGGGTGTTCAGGTCTGTGCAATTAGACAGTTGGCATCCCTACTTCCACAGAAAATTCTGTCCAAGGATCTGAACTGCTCAGGGAACAATCAAGAGTCACAATGACCCTGCAGGATAAGTAAATAATACAGTCTTCTTTTCATAGGTGGGTAAACTGAGCCACAAAGAGAGTCAGTGTTTTACCCAAGAGTTCACAGGATGAAAATGGTGAAGCAGAGAATACAGCTCCCACAATTGGACTCACCACTGTAATCACTGGAAGATGCTGTCAGTCAACATGCAAAACTTGGCCCCTCTGCTTATGTTAATCCCCTGTAAAAGCCTATTCCAGATGCTTTATTCTGATGATTCCAATTTTCTCTCTGCCCTGGACAGGCCTCCAGGCAAAATTGGTGGTCATGACCTATAGCTACAAGATATACAGGAAGCTCTGGCAGGCATGTTTTATTAACTGCAAATATTACCGGCTCCTCACTCCCATTGAGGTGATGAAGCCACATGTTTTATTTCTCCTTACCTTAAAAGTGATAAACAGCATTCAAGTGCTGTCATTCATAGCAAAATGCTGTTGCTCTCTGCATTGCTATAAGGCAGGCGCGCTGAACCATTATGTCTCTCCAAACCACAATCCTAGCAGCAGCAAGTAAACTCGACAAGAAGCCAATTCCAGCTGAGAGAAACTCAGTTCAGTAATGGGGGACTCCATCAATTTATTGAGGCCGATTTTCTTATCTTTGCTCTGATACTGTCTCACATGACCTCATAAAGAAACTAGGGAAATACAACCTAGATGGAGCTGCTATAAGGTGCGTGCATAACTGGAAAATTGTTCCCAGAGAGTAGTTATCACTGATTCATCGAAAAACATGAAGGGAATATTGAGTGGGTACTGCAAGGATCAGCTCTGGGTCCAGTTCTGTTCAATATCTTCATCAATGATTTAGATAATGACAGGGATCATACACTTATTAATTTTGCAGATGATACCAAGCTGGGAGAGGTTACAAGTGCTTTGGAGGATAGAATTAAAATTCAAAATTCATTTGTTCTTATTGAATTTCATCCAATTTACTTCAGACCATTTCTCCAGTTTGTACGGATCAAAGTACTCTACTGAAGAAGGAACAATCAGCTTGCACACGTACAAAATGGGAAATGACTGCCACGGAAGGAGTAGTGTGGAAAGGGATCTGGGGGTCATAGTGGATCACAAGCTAAATATGAGTCAACTGTATAGCACTGTTCCAAAAAAGCAAACATCATTCTGGGATGTATTAGCAGGAGTGTTGTGAACAAGACACAAGTAGTAATTCTTCCACACTACTCCACACTGATTAGGCCTCAACTGGAGTATTGTGTCCAGTTCTGGGTGCAACATTTCAGGAAAGATGTGAACAAACTGGAGAAAGTCCAGAAAAGAGAAACAAAAATGATTAAAGGTCTAGAGAGCATGACCTATGAGGGAAGATTGAAAAAAATGGATTTGTTTAGTCTGGAGAAGATGGAGGGGAGACAGGATAATAGTTTTCAAGTATATAAAAGATTTTTACAAGGAGGAAGGGGAAAAAATGTTCTTCTTAACCTCTGAGGCTGGGGGCTTGTCTTCACTACAGTGGGGAGGGATCGATCTTCTGGCGATCGATTTATCGCGTCTCATTAAGACGCGATAAATCGATCGCCAGTGGCGCCCCCATCGATTCCAGAACTCCAGCTCGCCAAATGGTGAAAGCTGGAGTCGACGGGGGAGCACACCGCTGACCGCCGCCGCCATGAGGATGGCAGATAAGTCGGCTGTAGATACGCCGATTTCAGCTACGTTATTAACGTAGCTGAAATTGCGTATCTACAGCCGATCCCCCACCCTAGTGAGGACCAGCCCTAGGACAAGAAGCAACGTGCTTAAACTGAAGTAAGGGCAGTTTAAGTTGGACATTAAGAAAAACTTCCTATCAGGGTAATTCGGCACTGGAATAAATTGCAGTTTGTAGAATCTCCATCGTTGGAGATTTTTTAAGAGCAGGTTAGACAAACACCTGTCAGGGATAGTCTAGTCCTGGCATGAGTGCAGGGGACTGGACTAGATGACCTCTTGAGGTCCCTTCCAGTTCTACGATTCTATTGTGCCCTTGCTTGTACATTGTACCCTTCCCTGGTGCCTTGGTTTTTTTAGACTGCAGGCTCTTTAGGGAATTAGACTGCAGGCTCTTTAGGGAATTGTATTGTTCTGTGTTTGGATAACATCTAGCATGTGATGGATGCTACAGCAATCTAAATAATAAATAATACTAATGTGTGGCCATCACCAAAGGGCTTCCTCCTGATAAATAAGGGTTATATGGTATTTCATTGTTCCTAGCCCAGTATATTAAAGGATTTGTTCTCTCAGCCTAACTCTGATACAGGACTCTTTGTAACAATCAATCCCAGAGGAGATAAGGAGTAGCTGAAACTCCCTTACTGTTCTGGTTCTTTGTCCTTCCTCAGCATCACGTCTCGCAGCACAGACACAAATGGAATTACAGGGGACGCTGGTCTCAGCCCTATAAAAATAACATTTCCCCTGGCTATCAGGGTTTTGGGGTTTTTTAGCAGAGATGTCCCCAAATGAAAGCCCTGGTCAAGAACGCCCCTGAAATTTTTAGGGATAGGTCAAATTCAAAGCCCAGATCCAACTTTTGCAGCTAATTTCATAAGGCCTTTTCATATCAGTACATGAATCTCAAAAAGCTTTACAGACATTAACAAGTTAAGCCTAGTGAGGTAGTAAGTTTCATTATTCCCTTTTCTGTAGAGGGTAGAGAAGCAGAGGCATGAAAAGGTGAAGTGACTTGCACAAGGTCACACAACTAACTAGTGACATTGCTGGGAAAACAACCCAGCTCTCTTTGCTCTCAATCCCAGACTTAACAGTAGACCACACTCTAAGATTAGAGAATTTGCCTCTCTAGCCGTTTTATTCTTTTGGGGAGAGAAAGCGCGAGTAGTTCTGAGAAGAGAGGGCTAATAATGAGGGAGCTAAGAGTCAATACAGAACTCATTTCTTATGGACAATAGAAAAGGAAGGTGCATGGCCATCCTGCTGGGACAGTGGGGGAGGGGTGTGCTCCACATTGCTCTCAACTGACCCATTCTGGCCGTGGTTAAATTAGACTAGACCAGGAGAAGTGTGCTCTCCATATCAGATAAAGGAAAGGGTGGAGCTGGAGGGGGGTTGCTGCTTCCCAAGACCAGAAGAGGAGTGGGAGCTTCCCACTGCTGTTAGTAGAGAAAGGAGAGCTGTGCTCACGAAGCACCTCCTGACTTTAAACACTGTCTCCTGGCCATCCGCGGAGAGACCCTGCTGAGAACTAGGGAGAACCATGTCCAACCCTCTTTATGAGACAACCCAACACAAGGCTTTCAGGGAGGCATAAAGCAGCATCCCGCGGCTTCCCATTTCCTCTCAGACAAAGATATGCAAGGTGAGCTTCATTGCTAGCAACCCACTGACACTCTTCAAAGACCAAAGCTTCAGGCAAGAAGCAACACTATTGCAGAACACATTTAATAATTGGACACAAGTGCTTTGTCAACACATTATAGGAACAATAAACACACACCTGGCTTTAGGTGTTATCACAGGCTGCAGCTAGTGGGGGATGAGGAACCCAAGAGCCCTCGTTGGCTGCTATTTTAGTACCGCTAGCATTCTTGTGAAAGAAGCCTGACAGATTTTTAACCAAGCACCACCCCAAATCCTGCAGCATTGGTGGATCTCCTGAGGTGTCATTTAAACTGAGATGCCACCTCACATTCACATATACAACTCATGCATACCTTTCTCTCACATACACTCACTTACCTTTGACTGTGAATGGGCACCCACGCACCCATGCGCGCACACACGCACGCACACACTTACTTTCTCACATAAATATACATCTTCCTCTCACACTGTTCAAATGCCACTCACGCACCACCCATATAGCTACATTTCCACTCCTCTTATGAAGGTTCCTTGTAATGCATGTGAATAAGCTAAATGTAAACAGCTGTGAAACTACATATAGGAGACAAACCAGTGTGTAAAAGCATATAAAGAATAAAGCACCTCAGTTAAAAATGAATGGCAAAAAGCCCTAAAGACAGAGTTACTACAGAGGTAATTAGACCAAATAGCTAAGACCCTAAAAAGAACAGCACTAAATGAGCAGCATCTATAATATGCCATACAGTGTTGGAATTGCTGAAATGGGCCAGACTCACAAGAGAAAAGGTACCAATAAGAGGGCAAATCCCCTCATACGCAGTAAATCAAAGGAAAATCAATTCCCAGATGTATACAGAACCAGCCATGTCTGTGGGGGTGGGAGAGGAGAGATCATGTGTGAAATGTGCAGCTGAATATATTAAGCAGGATTTGACAGGGGAGACACAGCTCTGAAGAGAGGCAAATGGCAAACATCCAGCCACTTCCCAATTAGGGATGTTTACTTTGGCCACACACAGGTCACAAAATGCAAAGGAAAAACAAAATAACAGCAGGAAGGGATGATGACAGATGCATAGATATTCAGAGAATGAGAGGGAAGAAGTGATGGCGCTGTTGCCACAAATTTGGGGTGACCGTATTAGCTGTGTGTATATGCACCCAGTTGACTGATGCTGAGATCTGACATGAAAGCGGACAAATCATTATTTAACTGTTAAGTGGGGGAGGGAGTTAGTGGGAGGAAGCTGAAGCCCTGGTAAGATCTCTTTGATCTACAGAGGAAGAACAAACACTTGAAGACACTCATTTGTTCAGGTAAATGGCACTGAATTTCAAGCCGGTCGCAGCTCACCTTAAGGACTGCACTTTCAAAGGGGTCCTGAGTGGTGGGAGATGGAGGACTCAGGGGAATAGTAATGGGATACACCCTGGAAGTCACTAGTTGGAATACTTAACAGATAAAGACAGATAATATCTCGCATCTGATGGCTGACCTGTGTGAAATTAGTTGTGTCTCTGGTTCCGGTTCTGGTTCTGGGTCATAAGAAAATACTGATCCTATAATCATCCATCTTAGATGTCTCAGTGGGCCAGGACTGGATGGGTCATGTCAGCCTCTCTAGATTGGTGATAGGATTTATGATTGTATCTGATCATCTCACCCACATGAATCAGTTTATCCCCCACAATAGCCCTGTAAGGTAGGGAAGTGTTATCAGCATACTAGATCCCTAAGATTAGGCATGATAAGGAAACTCAACAGCCATACACCCTCCTTCCTAATGGGACCAGCGCCTTTTACAGTCTTCCCATTATAACTGCAGGGATCAATAGTAGGTCCTATTTATCATGCTAATGTTCCTAGGAATAATAACTAAACAAACCAAATCCATACAGAAATTCATCCTCAGCAAAGAACACCTCTAACCCAAACTCCTTTCGTCAGTTGTCAGTATCACTAACGTGGCTTTTGCAGAGCCTTAGAGCCTGAGAATTTATCTGTTTATTTCTCTCCCTCCATCTGTCCTCAGTGCTGGCATCTTTATTCTGCTGAGAAGTGCCAGAGCCAGAGCTTTATCACCTTTGTACTTGGAAAAGCAAAAAATAAGAATAAAAGCAGCACCACCACCAAGACAATGCCCCGTTCCTCCAGTGTTTTGGATAATTTATATATATTTTGGCCTCCCGAATGGAAAGTTTTCATGGAGTTTTCCTATTCTACCACCTCTGTCTGCATCCACTTTCATTTGCTTCTTTTAACCTTCCTTTTGGGGAATGGCGTCTTTTGAGGTTTATCACATCCTAGCATTTTGCCTGTGTTTCACAGGGACCTCTGGAAGGGCGTCAATAACGTCATTTTGATTTTTTTACAAATGTTCATTTCATAAGTAATTTCAAAATTTTGACTTTTCAGTCTGACTGGGGATGTAATGACATTGGAAATTCTAAGCTTTGAGCAGTTCTGCTTATAACTTAGCCAAACTTTAACCATTTGGCCTGAAAATATCTATGCCCGGTGTCTGCGTCAGATTGATTACATGTGAAAATTTTCAGCCAGAACGGTTCAGCCATTTCTGAGAACAAGCTTTGGGAAAATACATTGTTTTGTCCATGTTAAAAAATTCTGGTGTCCTTTTCTTTGAGAAGCTCTAGCATCCCCTTGTTTTGATGCAAAAGCTTGAGATTTGGTGTGTGGGAGATGGGCCTTTGTGTCAGGGACCCAGGTGTACCTACTGAAAGGGTAATCAAAAATTCTTCTCTCCCTGAATGCAATGTGAGCACTTTTCCTGAGTAGGTCTCAAAGTACTTTACAAAGGAGGCCAATACTATTATCCCCGTTTTACAGACAGCAAAATAGGCCAAAGAGAGGGGAAGTGACTTGCCTAAGGTCACCCAGCAGACACATGGCACAACTGAAAAGGGAACCCAGTTCTCCAGAGTCTTGGTCCAGCATATAATTCACTAGGTCACACGACATCTAAAGCTACAGCCACTTCCCTCTGCCAAACATAGAGAGACAGTCCCCAGAAAAGCATACTGAGTAAAACATTTCTTATAAAAGGTCAATCTTACAATAGGGACTAAAGAGTCATACAACAAGGTGAAGTCCCTGCAAATCACAATTATCTCATCTTTTAACAGCTGTTCTTTGACTACACCTTTGGGCTATGACTGAGTGAGCATGAGTGACCAAATTAATCCCTTCTGTAATTCCACTGTATTCAGTTGACTTCATACTGTATATACACTAATCATGAAACTGGCTATGTATGTATAAGCCCCTTTTCTTTCTGTTTAACTTCTGGGTCCCTTTTCTCTCACTTAAGTCACTGGGACGTACTCGTATCCTGCACCAAAATTTCAGAACAAATCCAGCAGTTTTACTTAAGAAAAGGCCATGCAGATTAGAGGGTTAGAATGAAAAAGTATTCTTAGCCTCATCTATAGGTTCCATTGGATGCAAATTGTAATACATTTAATTAATTATTATTATTATTATTATTATTGGATTGTCAGTGCTTAATGCTATGGAGCAAAGAGTCCCTGCCACAGAGAACACAGAAAAACAAGACATATTGGGAGATCCAGAGCAGAAGGGGTTACATTCCCTTCTTCTCACGCTAATATTTTCTATTGTTTTGTTTGCAGGCCTCACAGAAACACTGTGAATTTAGGAGGGATTTTCTTGAGCAGAAGCTGGGGTCCCAGCACCCAAGTAGAACTAGATCTTTTTTGCTAAATGTTGTGTGGGCTTAACTGAGCTAGAACCGGCTTTCTCCGGTAAATCTCTGGACAAGATCATGCATTTTCTTCTCCATTCTGAAATCCTCAATGATGTAGCTTGGCAGCACGGTAAGCCCCTGATCTCTTCCTGCAGGCAGCTAGCTTTGAGAGCCATCTTGCTGTTAACTAAGACCCCATTTCCAGCTGGATAGAGAAATACAACCCCACACAATTTGCCCACTGCTCCCTATGATGGCTTTTTTCCACAATAGTTTCTGTGCCTGCAGTTGAATCAACTTGGCTTCCAACGTTACAAACAAAGCAACTAATTTTGGACAATGCAGCAGCCTCTATGTACTGCTAGGAACCAGTCAGTGATTAACACACCTTTATCAAAGCTAGCTATTACAAATGTCAGTTTTCTTATGAGTCAAACACTGCAGCGAAGGATGACTTTCTGGAACCAGTGTAATAAAGGAGTATGGGCGTGATATGGCTCATTGTGGGGCTTTGATCTTTGTCATGAACTATATTAGGTTGTGTAGTATAAGAGAAGCACTGAAGTTGTCAGGATATCATTGTTTGTGTTTGTAAATCACTGTTAGACCAATCAATCTAATTATATGGTCCTTGTTCTAATATCTGAGAGGCTCACAGTCATGAATAGATTTTATCCTCACAACACCCTTCTGAGGTAGGGAAGCTCTGTCCCCATTTTATAGCCAGGACGCTGAGCTACAGGGTAGATTAAGTGAGTTTCCCAAGGTCACAAAGGAAGTCTGTGGCTGAGCAAAGACTTACTTTAGGATATGTCTTAAGACTCAAGATGCCTAGGTTCATGTACACAGCAAAAGCTATGCACAAGCTATGCTAGCTTGAATCCAGCTAGTACGGATAAGAATAGCAGTGAAGATAGTGCAGCATTCATTTTACGAACAGGTAGTAAAACCACCCATGGATCCTGGGTCCACTCACCAGCCCATTCTGAAGGCCACGCTGAGCTGTCCTCGCTGCTGGTGTCACCGATGCTAGCTGGATTCAAGTTAGCTCAGGTAGGCTATCCTATGCACAGCATTTGGTGTGAAGGCATATCCTAATCTGGTACCCTACTGATGACTGACCAAATAGCAGCAACTTTCAAAGGAACATAGTTGTGCTCCAGTAGCTGGAATCTCACAAAGTACTGGGTCCCTTGGGTAGCATCCCTTGGGTAACATATACATGTTTCCTGGTATGTATATACATGGGGTTGCTGGCTAGGGAAAAAGCAAAGTTGATGAAGTATTTTTTCATGTGGCAGGATCAGAGTTAGAGAGTTAGGAGCAATGAGAGGGGTCTAAAAGCAATGAAAGCAATGAGAGGGGTCTAAAAGGTCACCATCATGGTTTCCAAACTCC